>JAVGWX010000017.1:8458475-8947425 GCA_036924085.1 Ariolimax columbianus | reverse complement strand
TGTTACAGAGGGTCATGCTGACAGTCTGCTCCTCTCAATGAGCCAACAGACTTTGACTTGTAGAAACTGTTCTACTGGTTATCTGACACTCCCCATATGATTCAATTGTTTTCTCACACATCTTAGGGTAAATAAAGCATTGGTGGGATGAAGATGCTGAGCAGCGCATGAGCTGCAATGGTCAGCGATCTATAGCTGACTGCTAGCAATCAGGGCCAGTGAACCAGAGCTGCCAAGACCCTTCTGCACCTCCATGTGGTGATCCTTGATAACAGGCTGCAGCAGGACAGACTGGCTAAGGAGAAGGGATCGAAGAGGAAATGCTAACCTGGTACTCAATAAATGCTTGCTGAAGTAGGATGCGTTGGACCGAAAGGTGCAAATATCACAGTCAAGCTGTAAACTACGACACAACACATTGTGTTCTCTGGACTACATTCTGCTACTTAAGGCCTTTCAGGGTTTTGTAGCTTGAGAACGAACAAAGCCCTAACAGAAACTGACCTGGGCTATGTTCAGCTGAAGTTAGTTGAACGAAATACCCCTATAGGTGTCACAGTTTTGCTTCGAGTTCTATATTTGCCATCTGGGTACTATTGTAGCTTTCTGCGAGTTGTCTGGGACTCTGCATTCCCCCCACACTGTTGTGAATATTCTTCTCTGCCAGAGCACGCTTGAATTGCCTTGGTAGAAATGATGTCTTCATCTGTACACTTATTTTTGTGTGACTGTCTTGAATACTCTTTCCACCTCTTGAATCAGTATGTCCAGCTCTATGTGGTCCATATGGCAAGGTACAAATGACATTTCCTCTGCTGTACTTCTTGAGTTAGGAGGGTCGTGGAAGTATTACTTCCAACACTTTATACACTTGGGCCTCACCTCTTGAGTAGAGGGGATCCTTTGCTGCTGTGAATGATTGATGTTGGATGGTAACTATTGTCACTCGGCCTCATTGGTGTGCATGATTGATGTTGGGTGGTAACTATCATCACTCGGCCTCATTGGTGTGAATGATTGATGTTGAATGGTAACTATCTTCACTCGGCCTCATTGGTGTAAATGATTTATGTTGGATGGTAACTATCATTACTCGGCCTCATTGGTGTAAATGATTTATGTTGGATGGTAACTATCATTACTCGGCCTCATTCGTTTGAATGATTGATGTTGGGTTTTAACTATCATCACTCGGTCTCATTGGTTTGATACTCTTATAGAAGTCTCTAGGGCAGAACTTGCATTTGTTGCTGAATTAATAAATAATTGTTTCCTTGACTAGGACTGTTACAAAGTTGTTAATGGAGGCGTCCCAGAAACCTCTGCACTGCTGAAGGAGAGATTTGACCTAATTTTCTACACAGGAAACAGCGTAGTTGGTAAAATTGTAATGAGAGCCGCAGCTGAGCATTTAACTCCAGTTGTTCTGGAGTTGGGAGGGAAGAGGTGAGTAGTCTATTGTCGCTGTTTGGTTTCTTGAGAGCACATCATCCTTTCTCAACCTTTGTGTCGAGGAGGAACCCATTTTTAACAGTAAAACATCCTTTCTCAACCTTTGTGTCGAGAAAGAACCCATTTTTAACAGTAAAACATCCTTTCTCAACCTTTGTGTCGAGGAGGAACCCATTTTTAACAGTAAAACATCCTTTCTCAACCTTTGTGTCGAGAAAGAACCCATTTTTAACAGTAAAACATCCTTTCTCAACCTTTGTGTCGAGGAGGAACCCATTTTTAACAGTAAAACATCCTTTCTCAACCTTTGTGTCGAGAAAGAACCCATTTTTAACAGTAAAACATCCTTTCTCAACCTTTGTGTCGAGGAGGAACCCATTTTTAACAGTAAAACATCCTTTCTCAACCTTTGTGTCGAGAAAGAACCCATTTTTAACAGTAAAACATCCTTTCTCAACCTTTGTGTCGAGGAGGAACCCATTTTTAACAGTAAAACATCCTTTCTCAACCTTTGTGTCGAGAAAGAACCCATTTTTAACAGTAAAACATCCTTTCTCAACCTTTGTGTCGAGGAGGAACCCATTTTTAACAGTAAAACATCCTTTCTCAACCTTTGTGTCGAGAAAGAACCCATTTTTAACAGTAAAACATCCTTTCTCGACCTTTGTGTCGAGGAGGAACCCATTTTCAACAGTAAAGCATCCTTTCTCAACCTTTGTGTCGAGGAGGAACCCATTTTCAACAGTAAAGCATCCTTTCTCAACCTTTGTGTCAAGGAGGAACCCATTTTCAACAGTAAAGCATCCTTTCTCAACCTTTGTGTCAAGAAGGAACCCATTTTGAACAGTAAAGTATCCTTTCTCAACCTTTGTGTCGAGAAGGAACCCATTTTGAACAGTAAAGTATCCTTTCTCAACCTTTGTGTCGAGAAGGAACCCATTTTGAACAGTAAAGTATCCTTTCTCAACCTTTGTGTCGAGAAGGAACCCATTTTTAACAGTAAAGCATCCTTTCTCAAACTTTGAATAGAGATTCAACCCTTGATATCATTGTCAGGTCTCAGAAAATACCTGTAGACAGATGGTGACATCTACAGCTCAGAGTAAACTCAACTATCAGTAAGGTGTCATTTTAATAATCTAATTATTATTGTTTATATCTTCTAATCTGTCTGTAATCTTGGTATTCAATCTGGCTAAGGAAGTTGAAACTCGGTATGATATTTTGCCCTAGAGTACTATGTTGGACCAAGGGCTTTATTTAGGCCATCTCTCCATCTTATTGGTGGATGTCTGCGTTGGTTTTTCAAGTTGTAGGTCTGCCAGGACAGTACTTTTCGTGTCTATTTTTGCCAGGCATAAGCGCCACACGCCCCGCCCATCTGCATTTTCTTACCAGTGCAGTATCTCTGATGTCATTGAAGGCGGTTCAGCACCCGATTTTTGTGTTGTTAGTTCAGTCCTGTAGCACACAATAGCGGCATTTGCATGGCTTAACAAAATCTGGCAAGATAAATGGTTAGCAATATGCACGAAAATTAGATTAATACGTACATTGCTCCTGTCAATATTCCTCTATGCTTGTGAAATATGGACAATTACAGCTGGCCTGCAGCGGAGGATACATGCCTTAGAGATGGGATGTTTCAAAAGACTTCTAAACGTCATGTACAAAGATCGAGTTACAAATGAGGAAAAACGAGAAAGAATTACAACAGCAATAGGGTCTTATTAAGACCTCCTGGCAACTGCCAAAAGAAGGAAACTCACTTGGTACGGTCACATATCGAGATCAAATGGTCTTGCAAATATGATCCTGCATGGGAAGGTGCAATGCAGAGGACGAAGAGGCTGCCCCAAAAAGAGGTGGGAGGACAACAAAAGAATGGACCAATCTCTGACCAGAAAAGTCACAGGGAGTGACCGCTTACAGAAGGATGGCATGGGGTTGTGAGGATGTCTTCATGTGTGCCCCAACGACCTCACCGGTACGGGATGTCCTGACCTGACCTGAGTTCAGTCCTGTAGAGAGACTGCGATTGTTCTTCATTCCATTGCCCTCGAACAACTCAGAACTTTGAGATGAAGAGATAATCTGCATCATGCCCTTTGACTATCAGGGTACTCCAGGGCAAAGAACAGATACAGATTCAAGCAGCTTTTGGCTACCTGACATCCTTGCCTGATTGAATACCAGGATTCAAGTATTATTAATATACTGACATGCTTGGCTGCTTAGTTGAAAAAGTAACTTATTTTATTCAATCACAATTTTTCATGTAACCTCTGGAGACATTTCATGGAATTCAAGGGTTCTGCGGAGGAAAGTCAGTTGAGAAACCTGGTGTAAAATATTGGAAAACCTTTAGAAAAAAAATGGTTTCAGTGAGTAGAAGCTTCATTGCACTGGGGAATTTATGGAAATCTAATTAATTAAGTCAACCACAAAAATAAAAATCTTAAATTTCAATGTAAAGTTTGTCCTATTGTATGGCTGTGTAACATGGAGAACAGTCAAAAGTCCAATGAGAACGTCTCAAGCTTTCGTCAATGGGTGCGTGCATTGAATAGAGGAAATCAAATGGATATGGAGCTGTGAGGAATGACCGCATAGGTATCTGTGGCACGACATGAAGAGGTGGTGTTGGTGCTGAGTAAGGACACATGTTAAGGAGGCTGATAGTATTACAAGACAGTCTCTGTTGTGGAATCCCTGGGGAAAAGACATAGAGGTAGACTAAAACATACACGGAAAAGAAAGGTTACAATAAACATAAAAGAAACGTGGAAGACATGGATGACATGAATTAGAAAGGATGCCACAGGTCAGGAAGACTTGGCATGTATTTGTTGAAGACCTAAGCACCCCAGGTAGCTGATAGGTTTTAATTGATTGCGTAAAAGCTGGAATTGGAACTGGGCATTCTGAAATTGAAATGTTGGCAAAAGTTGGGTGCTCTAAGACAGGAATTGGAGTAAAAGTTGGGGACGCTTAGATTAGAATATGGGTAGAAGTTGAGTGCTTGAAGATTAGAATATGGGTAGAGGTTGAGTGCTTGAAGATTAGAATATGGGTAGAGGTTGAGTGCTTGAAGATTAGAATATGGGTAGAAGTTGAGTGCTTGAAGATTAGAATATGGGTAGAGGTTGAGTGCTTGAAGATTAGAATATGGGTAGAAGTTGAGTGCTTGAAGATTAGAATATGGGTAGAGGTTGAGTGCTTGAAGATTAGAATATGGGTAGAGGTTGAGTGCTTGAAGATTAGAATATGGGTAGAGGTTGAGTGCTTGAAGATTAGAATATGGGTAGAGGTTGAGTGCTTGAAGATTAGAATATGGGTAGAAGTTGAGTGCTTGAAGATTAGAATATGGGTAGAGGTTGAGTGCTTGAAGATTAGAATATGGGTAGAGGTTGAGTGCTTGAAGATTAGAATATGGGTAGAGGTTGAGTGCTTGAAGATTAGAATATGGGTAGAGGTTGAGTGCTTGAAGATTAGAATATGGGTAGAGGTTGAGTGCTTGAAGATTAGAATATGGGTAGAGGTTGAGTGCTTGAAGATTAGAATATGGGTAGAAGTTGAGTGCTTGAAGATTAGAATATGGGTAGAAGTTGAGTGCTTGAAGATTAGAATATGGGTAGAATTTGAGTGCTTGAAGATTAGAATATGGGTAGAATTTGAGTGCTTGAAGATTAGAATATGGGTAGAATTTGAGTGCTTGAAGATTAGAATATGGGTAGAATTTGAGTGCTTGAAGATTAGAATATGGGTAGAATTTGAGTGCTTGAAGATTAGAATATGGGTAAAAGTTGAGTGCTTGAAGATTAGAATATGGGTAGAAGTTGAGTGCTTGAAGATTAGAATATGGGTAGAAGTTGAGTGCTTGAAGATTAGAAAATGGGTAGAATTTGAGTGCTTGAAGATTAGAATATGGGTAAAAGTTGAGTGCTTGAAGATTAGAATATGGGTAGAAGTTGAGTGCTTGAAGATTAGAATATGGGTAAAAGTTGAGTGCTTGAAGATTAGAATATGGGTAGAAGTTGAGTGCTTGAAGATTAGAATATGGGTAGAGGTTGAGTGCTTGAAGATTAGAATATGGGTAGAGGTTGAGTGCTTGAAGATTAGAATATGGGTAGAAGTTGAGTGCTTGAAGATTAGAATATGGGTAGAAGTTGAGTGCTTGAAGATTAGAATATGGGTAGAAGTTGAGTGCTTGAAGATTAGAATATGGGTAGAAGTTGAGTGCTTGAAGATTAGAATATGGGTAGAAGTTGAGTGCTTGAAGATTAGAATATGGGTAGAAGTTGAGTGCTTGAAGATTAGAATATGGGTAGAGGTTGAGTGCTTGAAGATTAGAATATGGGTAGAAGTTGAGTGCTTGAAGATTAGAATATGGGTAGAAGTTGAGTGCTTGAAGATTAGAATATGGGTAGAAGTTGAGTGCTTGAAGATTAGAATATGGGTAGAAGTTGAGTGCTTGAAGATTAGAATATGGGTAGAAGTTGAGTGCTTGAAGATTAGAATATGGGTAGAAGTTGAGTGCTTGAAGATTAGAATATGGGTAGAAGTTGAGTGCTTGAAGATTAGAATGGAGATCGAAATTGGGCACTCTAAGAATGGAATCTGCACAGGAAGAATAGACTGAGAAGTCTGAAGGAGAGCCACTAGAGAATTATGGGTGAAACACAAGAAGGTGATCCTTCTTCTTCGTATGCTGTCAGATGTCAACTTTAGTTTGTTCGAAGAAAGCAGCTGTCATCCTGAGGCTGTCGACACTGCCATAGAGCTTGTCTAGTATTGCCACTGGTGATGGCCACATGTGCTTACTCAAGAAGATGATCCAAAAATGAATCAGGGGAAGTGACAGCTGCATACATTTCTTCCCAAAGGCAGTGAAAGACAAATATGAACAAAAAATACAGACACACACACACACACATATATATATATATATATATATATATACAAGTATCGTCGTCATCATGTGTCATGTCTTGTGTCATTGATGGTCAATTCCTTTTCAACCAAATGAGCTTTTCAACACTTTGGACGTACTTTTCCCATCCAGTTTGTCATGCCATCTCAGATCATTCTCTTAGGTCTAAATGTAGTTATGTTCCCTCACAGCATATCATTCTCATAGGTCTACTCATGTTCACTCAGATCATCCCCATAGGTCTACTCATGTTCACTCAGATCATCCTCATAGGTCTACTCATGTTCGCTCAGATCATCCTCATAGGTCTAATTGTACTTATGTTCACTCAGATCATTCACATATGTCTTCTTCTTCTGCGCTCGCTCTCAATCTCCCGCCACCAAACCCTGAAAGGAGTGCGTTGTGTCGTAGTTTACAGCTTGACTGCGATATTTGCACCTTTCGGTCCAACACATCCGACTTCAGCAAGCATTTTTTGAGTAAACGGTTAGCATTCCCTCTTTGATCCCTTCTCCTTAGCCAGTCTGCCCTGCTGCAGCCTGTTATCCAGGATCACCGCGTGGAGGTGTAGAAGGGTCTTGGCAGCTTTGGTTCGCTGGCCCTGATGCTAGCAGTCAGCTATGGGTCGCTGACCACTGCAGTTCATGCGCTGCTCAGCATCTTGATCCCCACATAGGTCTAAATGTACCTATGTTCACTCACAGATCATTCACATAGGTCTAAATGTACTTATGTTCATTGAGGACAACAACAGAAACATATTGAAGACAACATAGGTTTTGTTAGTTCACTTATCAAATAACGAGAAGAGTAACAATTGAGTGATGCTCAGACAGATACAGCATCAACTGATTATCAGAGAATGTTGGTTACAAGCAATTTACTAGAACAATGAACAACAGAAATATAGGCACTTTGGAGATTCTATGTGACAGTATTGTCTTTGCACCAGAAATGGATATGCTATGGAATTCAGCAATAAAAAATTAAAATAAAAAAAGTTTAAAGAAGACGCTTTAATTAAACAATCTTTCGCACATTCAGGAAGATACTTATGTAATATAGGTATAATTTAATCCATAAATGTGTGAAATCTGTATCGACTTCCTAAGTATCCAATTTAGCGTTCCTTTCTTTAAGTGAAGGTATGCATTTTCAAATGGCGGGCAGTGAATTTGATTTATTTAATTTTTTTAGTCAGCATCTGAAACTAATTTCTGTTTGTTTTATTGCTTACTAAACAATGCCCTATATTTCTCTTGTTTTACCAGCCCAGTGTATATTGACAAGGATGTAAACTTGACTATTGTGGCTCGACGTCTGACCTGGGGAAAGTTCTGTAATGCTGGGCAGACATGTATTGCACCTGATTATGTCATGTGTGCACCAGAAGTACAGGTAAATATTCATCTGTTAATTTTGACATCTGTCTAATTAACACCAACGAAATAATATATAAGATCGGATTGCTGTCTAAAAAAACAGATCTAGTCCTAAAGTGAATTCCAGCCCACTGGGAATCCTTTGAAACGAGAAAGCAGATGAACTCACAAAAGCTGGAAATGGCGGCGCACAGACTTGCCATCCACAGAGCTATAAAGAAGCAAAGACACTCATCAAACGATCCATGAGGACAGAATGGAGAGACCAGTACAAAGAATCCCATCATCATTAGCTCTTTCCGTCGTGTCAGACGATAGAAATTGTGCTTTGAAAAAAAATGTATGCAATTACAGTTCATGACGGTAACGAATGTGACTCGTAAGACCAATCCGGGCAGAGAAGCGTGTTCCACAGTGTGTGCAAGAAAAGTCAATACCGTTTTGCGGCATTGCATGGTGGTGTGTGTCTTCTCAAACTCCGAGTCTTTAGCCCTAACAGCAATCAGTATCTCCTTTGTCTGTATTCCATGCTTAATCATGCCCCTCCATGTAACACGATCCATGACATCCTGTTCCCATGATTCCAAATCGATGCCTGCGTCATTCATATCCCGCTTGCATACATCCTTGTACCGAAGTAGTGGCCGGCCCCGAGACCTTTTCCTCAACTGTAATTTCCCATAAAGAAGATATTTTGGTATTCTGCCATCATCCATCCTCCGAATGTGTCCCAGCCATCGGAGGCTTTGAAGACTAAGCATGGAAAAGATTGTGACAGTGCTTGTTCTCTCCAACACCTTTGCGTTGGTGATCTTATCTTGCCACCCAACCCCCAGGATTCTGCGCAGGCACCTCATGTGATAGCTGTTTAGTCGCCTCTCCTGGTGCATGTAGGTAGACCATGTCTCACTGCTATAAAGAAGAGTGCTGAGGACACAGGCCTGGTAAACAAGTGTTTTTTGTTTTAACAGTGAGTTTCTTGTTCTCCCAGACCCTTTTTGTTAATCTGCTCATTGTTGTTGCTGCCTTTCCTATCCTGATATTGATCTATTAGTTCAAGTTATAGTTTATTATTGACTGAGGGTCCCAAGTACGTAAAATGATTTACTACATCGAGAGCCTCATCAAGCTGTAGGGGGCCGGCGAAGACCCGAAAAGAAGTCTCCTTCATGAACCTCACAGGACTAGAAACATAGCATCAGCTGATCAAAAGAGAAAAAGAAATTAACGCCAAAATTTCCTACCCTAAATAAACATTTTAACAATTTTAATCTTATCTACCTAAAAAAGTATTTTATGGACAAAACTATCTTTGATAGTGTAACATCTTCGTTATTACATTGTTTGCTCCAACAGGAGCATGTGTTAATTACTGCAGTCGACCTTCATTTTAGAAGCCTGCATCAAAGTACTGATGTGCTGGTTTCTGTAGCATATTGTTTGACATGTTGAGGTGTGAGTCCGCTGCTCAACCACCCTTAGTCACCTTTTATGACCTACATAGTAGGGCCTTCTTCATGTGGCTCCCTATGAAACATAGTGCCACCACTGTAGATGGCTCTAAACAGGAAGCCTGCATCGGAACATTTTGTATTCTTGCAGTGGTGTTTTCATGAGCAACGCATTTACATGATGAGGTTGTTAGCCCCCTGCTCCACTTGTTATGGCGATGCAGTAATAGTCTTTAGTATACATAGGGTTCTGTGGTTCAATCCTTCCTTCCCAGTAAGTCCTTAAGATGCATAGAGTGTTGTAGTTTAATCTTTCCACACAAGTAAGGGTCCCTAAGATGCATAGAGTGGTGTAGTTTAATCTTTCCACACAAGTAAGGGTCCTTAAGATGCATAGAGTGTTGTAGTTTAATCTTTCCACACAAGTAAGGGTCCCTAAGATGCATAGAGTGGTGTAGTTTAATCTTTCCACACAAGTAAGGGTCCTTAAGATGCATAGAGTGTTGTAGTTTAATCTTTCCACAAAAGTAAGGGGCCTTAAGATGCATAGAGTGTTGTAGTTCAGTCCTTCCTCCCTTTTCACCACATGTCAAAATGATACACCTCTCCCACCCCCCCTCTCCCCTCCAAGATTGTATGACTCTAGAGGTGCATTCCAAATATGCATACTACATTGAAAATCTTGAATTTTGTTTCAATTTTAGCGCATAAATTACATATACATTTACTTCGATTATTTTTAGTGTTTTACCAATTTTATAGCAGTAGAATATGTTGATGGATTAAAAAACTTTAATAAATGTAATTTAAAATTTTTTAAATTAAAAACTAATTATTTAACGGACAAAAATATACCATAATTTTCTGTGATAGAGCTAGAATTATCCTTACGTCTGTGAGATAAGAGTTGCAACATCTAATACTTGACGTTAAGACTTCAACATAGAAAACACTAAAACTTCCATTAAACATAAAACACGATATTCGTTTATTACAAAAGGTATTTGTTACAACATGATAAAAATAACCTAACTAAACTAAAGAAATATAAATCTTTCTAACTCAGGGAATGTTACCATGAGCTAGATGGAATCTCTGGAACTGTAAAACCCAGTTCTGTAGTTTATCCTAACATATGAAACTCTATACAAATCTTGTTCTATTCTGCTTAACTACTATTGTGTATGGAATCCCGTGTGCCTTCTGACAGTTGGGCTGATGTTAATCTCTGGCTGTCGTCTGTCCTGCTCTGTGTAATATAAGCTTCTTACCAAGCTTGGGGATGTGCTACCTGAGGATTCAGGTACTTACTGAGGATTCAGGTACTTACTGAGGATTCAAGTATTCACTGAGGATTCAGGTACTTACTGAGGATTCAAGTACTCACTGAGGATTCAGGTACTCACTGAAGATTCAGGTACTCACTGAGGATTCAGGTACTTACTGAGGATTCAGGTACTCACTGAGGATTCAGGTGCTCACTGAGGATTCAGGTACTCACTGAGGATTCAGGTACTCACTGAGGATACAGGTACTCAGTGAGGATTCAGGTTACAACCCTTTTAATTAGGGATTTTGACCGACCCCTCTGATCATGTTGATTCAGAAACGTTCCAAATGACCTGACATGAGCAGACAATGAGCCAATATGTGAGACTGCTCTTTTAGGTGACCCCCCTTACACCTTTTTCGTACGTTCACTTATCTCTTGCCCTCAACAGATCACCAGAGCCGATGACAGTGAAGACTACAGATATACTTTGTTCCCTTATCTAGCATGTGTACGTTCACTCATCTCTCGTTCTCACAGATCACCAAAGCTGATCACTGTGACAACAGATATATTTTGTCCCGTTACCTAAGACACAAATATAATGGCCCCTGGAGCATAGTGAGAAAGCCTTCTAGATCTGCTCTTGAATGTCCAAATCCAATCTCCTCTCTCTTTTAAAGACCCATTTTAGCTCAACTAAACAAGATGGCGGCCAGTATTCTTTCCCAGCCGACTGGTCATCTGTCGATCTTATCTTGGGTACTCCCACCTTGAATCCCATTGACTCATGTTTACCTGTCACTCTGTCATTCCAAATGCGTGTCATGCTTTGTCACTCAAATAGCAAAGGGGATTCTAAAGGTACTACTCTCACAACTCAAGACAACCATGTCCTAACCACTAGTAAATAACACTGCCTCACTCTCACATCTCACGATTCCAACTCAATTTAGCAATGATGTTGTGTTGACTCTAGTTTTCCCTAACCTGGTCTTACTACATACTTTCTCAGACAAATTTGTGTCTCTCAGAGAATAAGTCCCCAGCCCTTAATTCTTGTGCTCCACAGGAATCTATTACATCCCCACTTGAGACCATTAATTTTCTTGGGGGGTTTTGGAGAAGACGGAATTCCTTTCTGGTTGAGAACCGCTCATCTATGAAGAAGAAGATATTTAGATAATATTTAAATAATTTGACCTGGGTTAAGTTAAACATCCAAGAGCTTCTGAGTAGCGTTATAGTACCGTGTCTTATTGCTGGAGTGTCTAGAAACCAGCATGGGATAAGGATTTGTTGCAGGTTGGTAGTAAGAGGAATAACTTGAGGGGTTACTCCATTCTCCTTGGGGAGATAAAAAGGGACAGGATGTTTGGCAGTGCATTGTGGGTTAAGTTAAACATCCAAGAGCTTCTGAGTAGCGTTATAGTACCGTGTCTTATTGCTGGAGTGTCTAGAAACCAGCATGGGATAAGGATTTGTTGCAGGTTGGTAGTAAGAGGAATAACTTGAGGGGTTACTCCATTCTCCTTGGGGAGATAAAAAGGGACAGGATGTTTGGCAGTGCATTGTGGGTTAAGTTAAACATCCAAGAGCTTCTGAGTAGCGTTATAGTACCGTGTCTCATGTGAAAAATAAGCTGTGTTCAATTCCTTATCGCAATATACCCCAGTTAACCATGCAATTAAAGGAGTACCAGACTCTGAAGGAGGAGGCAGATCTTGAAGAAATGGAACTGGTTATGTAACCTCAGAAAAAACGCAGTATAATTCTAGTCTCTTACTTCATCCACTGTGACAGTCTCTTCTGTGGCAGTACCTTTACGCTCGTAGATTTTATACTGTAAAAGTGTATAATGGTTGTATTGCCATAGTGTATCACAATATTTGTGTAGAATGCACTTTCTTCAGGCCTACATTTTTTCCATCTTGCAGGATGAATTAATTGATAAAGTGAAAAGTGTGATTGAGGAGTTTTACACACAAAACCCAAAAGAGTCAAGCAGCTATGGCAGAATTGTGAATGAGAAACATTACCAGTAAGTCTTCAATATTATGGTCTTATAGTTTAAGATGATGTGGTAGAGTGCTCATTTCTCAGGGCAAAGGTTCCATGTTTGAATACATGGCTTACTGTTAAGGAATGAAAGGCAATAAGGAATGGACATAAATGACCACTTCAGCTATGATACAACAGAAGTTGTCTTAATTTATGTTTTGATTATTTCAACTACTTTAGTGTAGTGTAGTGTAGTGGGGTGTGACGTGGCATGGCATAGCATAGCATAGTATCCCCTTTCAGTCAGGACTGACTATACGATGATGTGACTTGGAGAGATGAAAAAAAAAGTTACATACTTAGCTTGAATTCTTGTCTTTCTCGTTGCGGCGTTGTCGTCTCACTTCTCTGTGTTGCAAGAGCTTCTCTTCATCAAGCGTGAGGTGGCCATTCAGGGTACATCTCTACTTGGATCGGTCTGCAGCGTCGTCTTCTCAGGATGCTAGGCATGCCAAGGGTCTTAATATCACACTTTTTCAAAGCTGCTGTTACATTTACTCGCCACACAACGCGTATTTGGAAAAACCAGGAACTGACAATTAAAAACTAAGGTCATAGTGTACAATGCATGTGTCGTCAGCACACTTCTATATGGCAGCGAGACTTGGACAACTTATGTGTCGTCAGCACACTTCTATATGGCAGGGAGACTTGGACAACTTATGTGTCGTCAGCACACTTCAATATGGCAGCTAGACTTGGACAACTTATGTGTCGTCAGCACACTTCTATATGGCAGGGAGACTTGGACAACTTATGTGTCGTCAGCACACTTCTATATGGCAGCTAGACTTGGACAACTTATGTGTCGTCAGCACACTTCTATATGGCAGCTAGACTTGGACAACTTATGTGTCGTCAGCACACTTCTATATGGCAGGGAGACTTGGAAAACTTATGTGTCGTCAGCACACTTCTATATGGCAGGGAGACTTGGACAACTTATGTGACGTCAGCACACTTCTATATGGCAGCTAGACTTGGACAACTTATGTGTCGTCAGCACACTTCTATATGGCAGCTAGACTTGGACAACTTATGTGTCGTCAGCACACTTCTATATGGCAGCTAGACTTGGACAACTTATGTGTCGTCAGCACACTTCTATATGGCAGCGAGACCTGGACAACTTATGTGTCGTCAGCACACTTCTATATGGCAGCGAGACTTGGACAACTTATGTGACGTCAGCACACTTCTATATGGCAGCTAGACTTGGACAACTTATGTGTCGTCAGCACACTTCTATATGGCAGCTAGACTTGGACAACTTATGTGTCGTCAGCACACTTCTATATGGCAGCTAGACTTGGACAACTTATGTGTCATCAGCACACTTCTATATGGCAGCGAGACTTGGACAACTTATGTGTCGTCAGCACACTTCTATATGGCAGCGAGACTTGGACAACTTATGTGACGTCAGCACACTTCTATATGGCAGCTAGACTTGGACAACTTATGTGTCATCAGCACACTTCTAACAGGCTTAACACCTTCCATCTACGGCACCTGCGATCCATTCTTGGAATGACACGGAGAGACAGTCTCCCAATCATGTAGACTCTCCGTAGGCAGTGAAGACTGCAATGGCTTAGTCATGTTCGTCGCATGGAAGATGGTTGTATTTCCAAGGATATCCTCTATGGCGGATGGCAAAAGAACAACCGGTGGACCACAGTTGAGGTTCTACTTCTCTGAACTTATCTATTTGCTTGTATCAGATTGATTTCAGTGTTGTTGATTCTGCATTTGTTTTTTTATACGTTTGATTTATTATTTGTTGTTGTTACAGTCTCCTGTTTCATCAATTTGTATTTTTTTTGCACTTCATTCATAGACAATTAAAGGCAGGACAAGAGCATGCTGTAAAATATTAATATATATATATATATATATATATATATATATATATATATATATATATATATATATATATATATATATATATATTACACTTAATGCTTCATTCAGATCAAAGTCTATTGATGCAAACAAAAAGGGCGCAGATTTGTGCACATTGTTGGAGTGAATATTTAACATTTGCTTACCAGAAAAATTCAGTTTTGGGTAAAAGGTCAGGGGTGACTGGCCAATAGGTTTGGATGACGGTCTTTGACCATTAGAACATACATTCAATTCTTCAGTGAGCTATAGGTTTTTCCTATCGGAGGTAAATAAAAACCTAGTCTGTATAGTGTCTGCAGGCGCAAGCAGCCTTTATTCCTCAGCCCTATAAATCCTCCTTGTGGAATTCAGAAATAAACTCCATAATTAAAGTTTTTGAAAGTTTAGAAGTTGTCGTTATTTTAATGTAACCTGACTGATTTTCAAAAAAATATTCCAAGACATTAATGAGAGAACTAAATGTGCATCAACCACAAATATTGTTCATCTGTAATGGGGAATGAAGACCATGGTCTTTGTTCACCCCCCTTTGGAACATGTTCGGCCAATTAAAGATGACTGATGAATCTGATGCTGGTCTAGAAAGACCTTGGTCAGTGTGTGCAGGAAATGCTTGCTGGTTAAATCAACTTTGCTTTGTGGATGATCTAGTACTCATCACGGAGGCAGCTATAGAGGCCACTGAAATGTTTGCAGTGCTCCACTGAGAGGGAGAGAAAGCAGAACTTGAAATGAACATGTGCAATATGAGTCATATGCAACCGCCTCACTTTCACCCAGTCATCTTCAATGGAGAGTCTGGATGATGTGGATGAGTACATCTACTCATACCTTGGACACCTGCTCAACACACAGAACAACCCAAACCCAGAGTTGACAATAAGGCATTGCATGGACTTGGCTGCTTGCTAGCCCATAAAAACCTGTACTGGGTAACATCCATGACCAGAGCCTACGCCTGTCTATCTTCAACTCCACAGTACTACCTGCAATGTGTTAACATAGCAATGCGGAAACATGGTCACTCACGAAAGAGCTGGTGTCCAAACTCAGAGTGACCCAAGCCTCTCTCTCTCTTGATGCATGGTTGGCCTCACTCTTCATAGCTAGTGCACAAAAGGTCACATAACTCTATCAGTTATCCCTGGTGGAAGATACAGTTATTTATGCAGACAAGATAAAACATTATTAGGCGGGCAACTTACTGTGATGAACAGACCATCGATGGAGCACAGTGACAGCAATAACCCAGAGACCAAAAGCGACCATGGGGAAGACCGCTAACGTGCTGGTCTGACTCCCTTGCATTTCCACAACATTCGCAATGCTACCAATGGGCGGTTCATTATCCACTGGTCCGCTGTGGCCCGTGACAGACCGCTGGAAGAGATATTGGGACTCGCAATGGTGGTAACTCTGCTGAAGGATGGGTTATCCAGCAGTAGTAATATTTTTATTATTTTAACAAAGTTGTATTCTGCCAAGACATAAATTCATGAGTCTAAATTGTTTGTTCAGGAGAGTTCAGAAACTGAAGGAAGGTTCTGTGGTTGCCCTCGGAGGAGAGGATGATGAGAAAGAAAAGTATATTGCTCCGACGGTCCTTCGAGATGTGAAATTATCTGATAACGTTATGCAGGATGAGGTTTGTAACTTGATAGCCATGGTTACCATCTTGCTTTGTCTTTTCTGGGAAATGATAAGAAGTACAAAATAATGAACAAAACCTACCCTGAGTTATGACGGAAAGACATTTATTAGGAACAAAAAACAACAAATGAAAATTAATAAAGTCTTGCCTGGATCAGAGAACTGTGCCCAAAGGTAAATGAAGGGGACCCTTGTTCGGATAAGTGCGAATCTATGTTCATTGTTGCTGTTATCTTCTTCTTCTTCTTCTTCGTACGCTGTCAGACGTCAACCTTTATTTTTTCGAAAAAAGCAGCCGTCATCCTGAGGCTGTCGACACTGCCATAGAGCTTGTCTAGTGTTGCCACTGGTGATGGCCATATCTGCTCTCTCTGATCCTCGTATGTCGGGCAGTTTTGCAGTAAATGTTCAGCGGTCATTTTCCCAGTACCACATGGGCATTCGTCGGTGCCACCTATCTTCAATTTGTTGAATAGGTGGTACCTCAGTCTATTGTGGCCAGTGCGAAGTCTGAAGACCACGACCTGCTCTCTTCTGTTCAACTGGTAATAGGCATCGTTTTTGGTGTAGCCAGTATGTTCGGTTTCCCATTTGGTCATGTATCTAGCTCTAATAAGCCGTTTTGACTCTTCGTATGTCATACTAGTATCTGGTTGTGGTAGTCTTGCACCTTCTTTTGCCAGTCTGTCTGCCTCCTCGTTGCCTTGGATGTTGCAGTGGGATGGAACCCACTGTACCACTACCCTTTTTGGTGCGAACTGCTGGCATAGTTGACAGAGTACTGCTCTTAAATAATTAAGTTCAGTATTTTTCTGGCTTTTTAGTGCTGTGACTACGGCCAAGGCATCAGTAAGCAGAACTATATGGCTTTCATTCCTTTTACCTGTCACCATTTCTTCCACTGCCGCCCTCAGTGCCTCTGCCTCCGCTCTGAAATTGCTTGTGTATTTTCCAGTAGCGAATGACAGTGTTATTTTTCTGCCATTTGGTAGGTTCAGAAATGCTCCTGCCCCTCCGTTCTGTGTTGTGTTTGTTACAGAACTGTCGGTAAATGCATGGGTCCAGTTCATGCTTGGGTAGTTTGTCGATATGTAGCTCAGGGTAGTATCTCTTCTTTCTGTTGCTGTTATGATTTGTTAGTAATTTTTATTGTAGTAATTTTATGTTCTTTGTCGCCGATGTGCGTTCATTGTGTTGGGGATCTAATGGAGGTCAAAGAATATTAACGTCTGGCATGAAACTAAAAATCTTCCACTCGAATGTTAACCTTTACTTACCAGGTTCGAAAATTGCATCTATTTTATTGCTTGATTTTTCAGCAGGTCAGGTCACAACATGGTTGTTGATTTCAAGAACCTCTAATCTTTTTTTAAATTTGTGTGTGTGTGTCTAGAGACATAAATTAATAAAGAACATGTTGGTGTTATTGTGTGTGTGCTAGTTTCTGAGATACAAGACGATGAAGCTGATAGTGGTGAAAAATAGCACAAACATATACTCACCCGCTAGCGGCGTCGCTTGGTTAGAAAATTATTATTTTTACTACTATCAATATTTGCCGTAATGGCTGGGAGAACTGAGAAGCTAGTACAGTCAGGCACTGATCAGGACGTCGCATTAGGATCAGGCGCAATACACTGACCAAGACCACATTTTCTCTTCGATGTAGTGTTCCCTGAAAACAGTTTGTTTTCAAGGCAGCCTGGCTGATGAGATGTGGATTAATGTGATTCCCGTGGTAGTGAGCGCCATGAAGATGAAACCAAGCATATCACAACCGCCTTGAAGGCCGCGGCCCACCTTCATCAGCATGCTCGGGATGTAAGAAAAGCTACTACAACACGTCACTAAACGTCCTATTCAGGGCGCACAAAAGGGTCAGCTTACTCATTGTTGGCATTAAACAACACTATAATGGCTATGTCTGTCACTTCGACTATAAATGTAATTATTGTATCTACATAAACAAACTAAATAGATCTACCTAAAACAATTCCATTAAACTTAACTCCCTTATTCTCAATAATGGGGGAATCTTCAAATTTAAGCGAAAAACAGAAGAAATTCTTTCCAAAAATCTAAAATTAAAAAATCGCCATTGTTTTTGTCTAACTGTACATGACGAAAGTTGGAACTCTCTACAATCAAAAGAGCAGTATGTTCAGTCATTTCTATGGCATTAACCTGGTAGTTTATATACGATAAAGCGATGACCCTAGAGCTGGCGGCACACAACACCAGTGGTTCAGAGCCTACGTGTTGTACTTTGCACCGCTAGTACAGCAAGGCTCCTTTCTCATATGCGGTTCAAGGTCTTGGTGTATGATGAAGAGGACTGAAAAAAAACTGTACCGGGGCCACAAGGATATTTCAAGGAGACCACAGGTGAAAATTGCATAAAAGGGGTGCCACAGAGGGGGCTGTGCTTCCCAGTAGATGGATTGCCACGCGCACTCTGCAACAACGTTGCTTTCCCTTCCTTCTCCCACCCACTTCCGCACTTCAAGCTGTTCACATCTCGTTTGTCAAGCAAGGTGCATGACTACAACAGTGTTAATGTATAGGGTGCTGTTAATGCATGCGAGTATTACTGGGAAAGGAGGTATGTTGTTGTCTGCAAGAGTTCTGCATGTAATGTCCAGGTATATTTAGCTGTTGTGCTTGCCAGTTGCTTCATGTCATAAAGATTTATCGGAAACAGACATGACCTTTCATTTACATTTTCTCAGATATTTAACACTATTTTATTCCTGAGACGTGATCTTAATTATTGTTTAGTTTCAAACATATGTAAAATTAGTCAGCATCTGTATCGAATTTCGTTTTTGGCAGCAGTTAGTGATGAATTGAAATATGTTGAAATAATTATGTATGTGGATCATTTGAAACAGCTTTATAATGATTTGAAAGTTGGTCTGCTGGACATGGATAAATGGATCTTCCAATCTGGGTAGTTGCGTTAACGCTTCTGACATTGATGTTTCTTTGCAAGAAGAGCTCATAGAGCTGCAGAGTGACACATAGCAGCCAAAGTAACATTCAGTCAAGAAAAACACCATTATTGGATAAAGAGTATAATATCTAAAAAAGTTTCCACAGTTTTTGAATAAAATTGTTTTTCATGACATTTGTTACTTCTTACTTGGTAGAGCCACAGTTGGATAAATGTTGAGAAAACTATCTTAACTCATCTCTTTTTTTCCCATCACCTGGAGGTTTACTGTTCGAATTCACAGCTTTCCATTACTTCACTTTCTTTTCTGTTGTTCTTCATATGTGGAGAGGGAGGCTTCTTGGCATATTTGTTGAAGACCCATGCTCTACTGGGGGCTGAGTGGGTTTTGATTGATGTTTGCACATAAAGAGAACACTGACTGAGAAATCATTTATCTGGAGTTTAAATGTCTTAAGAGAAGCTCCAGGCCATACAGTTTGAAAGTAGGAAGCAACAGCTAGTATATGGATTAGTCACCAATTTGGAGACAAATGGCATGAAAATAAATACCTTCTGGCAGTGTTTTTTAAACTGTAGTTGTTGTGTGGATTTGCGTGTTGGTATTCTGTATTGATTTGTCCATCCTCAGCATCATAAATTCTAGTTTAGAAATGATTACATTACGGTAAACCCTGTAGGGTGTTCTACCCTTAATGCAGCAGTAGCAATGATTGTTGATGTGTCTGTAGATATTAACATTCTTTGACGAAGGTACCACAGAGTAGTTTTGTTTTATCATGGCATGTCAGCTATTAAAAAAAAGGAAATGTTCAGATCACACCTGAGTGGTGCTTGTATTTAAAAGAATAGGGCAGTGTAAGCATGTCAATAAAGACCACTTAAGAGGGTTGTCTGTGGGATGGGGCTAGCAACTTGATCCTGTAAAATCTAAAACCGTTGCTACTGAAACTGCCACTGAAAATGTTCAGTTATAATCTCTCATTTGTAGTGGTGGCACTATGCTTCACTTGGAACGAAAGGCGAATCAGCATAAACTGCTGCACAGCACTAGAAAAGCACTTTGCTCTAAAACGGTTGCACATGAAGAACAGTGCACGGCTGTTGGACGTAGCAGGCCAAGTAGTACTAGTAAATAAATGAGCCAAGTAATTCTGATTTGTACATTCTATTGAAATTATCACTTTTATGGCAACTAAATGTGGTCTATTTTCATCATATAGTTTAGCAATGTAATCTGTATGTATAGCGATCTTTACTTAGAAATATGAATTCTTAACATGTTTTAGAAATCCTGAATATCACCTGACAAATTATTTATCTAAGTTGATGATGTTATATATACCCAGAAACTTATTACCAGTGGCTCTTTTGTTTATTATGTATTTTAAATGGTACATTTATGTGAGTGCTCCACTGGGGGTCTTTGTGTATGAAAAAGACAAGAATAGCACCACTACCTCATAGAGAGCATGTCGTAAGAGGCGACTAACAGCGTGACATGGCATAACATCGGCCTTGATTAGGTGGTTTGTAAAGAGCTGCATAGATGGCACCTATCAGGCTGCAGGTCTACTTTGCACTAGTGTTTGAGTCTATTAATATGGACTTGCAAATGGGTTAACCACATTCCACGGCATTTGTCCAAGAAAGCAGAGTGATAAGCTGTTCGAGCCTAGCCTGCTAAGCCCAAAATCCACAACCTCACACTGGAGCTTGAACCTGCACAGGGACGTCTGCCCCTGTAGAAGTACCAGTCGACTAGAACATTTATGTGATAATATTTTGTGTGTATGAAATATTTACTCAGAAATATATTAACAAAGGTCATTTTGGTTTGTTTTGTAGTTTAAAAAGTATTCTTAAGTAATTATTTTATATATAATATGTATACTAAAGATGTGTTACTGCTTGCTTTTTAAATTTTTGGCTCTAGACTCAACACAATCATGACTACCTTATTTGACTAGATTAGTGCTGAGTTTGAACTATTGCACAAATACAATACAAAAGAAAAAACAAA
Source organism: Ariolimax columbianus (assembly GCA_036924085.1). Taxonomy (NCBI): domain Eukaryota; kingdom Metazoa; phylum Mollusca; class Gastropoda; order Stylommatophora; family Arionidae; genus Ariolimax; species Ariolimax columbianus. Next base: position 8,926,339 of record JAVGWX010000017.1, on the reverse strand, counting down.
TAATGTATGGATCAAAATACATTAATAAAAATAGTAGTAATAGAATGATAAATAATAACATATAGGTATAATATGTCAGTGATAATAATGATATATATATGCTCAATATTTAGGGATGATTGACCTTTTCGCACCAATTTGAGCATAGAGTCACAACTACATGAAGACTATATTTGAGCATTTATAATGTTATAATAGCCATTCAATAACAATAGTTTTATATAATGAGGTTGCTAGCTCCATCCACAGCAATGTATGAGTAGTGGTACTATATTTGGTTTTATCTGTTTCTTGTAACAGATATTTGGTCCACTACTGCCCATTGTGCTAGTGCAAAGCCACACTGAAGCCATTGAGATTATCAACGGCAGGTAAGCTGTGCAGATGTACCTACTTCTGGTATTTCAGTCCAGCCATACAACTCCTGTTTCTAACTTCTAACAGTCCAATTATAAAGCTCCTGTTTCTAGCTTGTTTCAATGCAGCCATACAACTCCAGTTTCCTGCTTGTTACAGTCAAGCCATACAACTCCCATTTCTAGCTTGTTACAGTCCAGTCATACAGCTCCTGTTTCTAGCTTGTTACAGTCCAGCCTTACAGCTCCTGTTTCTAGCTTGCTACAATCCAGCTCTAACAGTCCAGCCATACAGCTTTCATGTTTTATTTTTCTTGTCCCCCTTTCACTTCAGTAGGGATATAGAGCTGTCACTACAGTTGGACTCTTTTAGGAATCCTGCACTAAAGTACTTTGTCTTATTAAAAAAAAAAGTGTTACTTGGCCAGTGGTCTTGGTTTGTGTCTTCAGCACTTGTTCTATGGAGACGTGTGCTTCGACTCCCTCCTCCGCTGGGAGCTTTAACTTCATCTTAACTTCATTTGCTGTCCCATCTTATCTCACGCTGGGGTTAAATTGCAACCGTTGGAAAGATTACTGGTGTAACAGGTTACACCAGCGTGTAGGTGAGGTAGACTTGAGCAGGATATCAAATAAGGAAACAACAAGAGAACAGAAAGAACAAACAATCACCTTCCAAGACAAGAAGCCCCTTATCCAGGCCATACGGAAAGTTGACCAAATGAGTGACCACTGCCTTGATCAAGCGAAGTAAATGATTCTGTTCTGCATGAGGACAGGACATAACAGATTGGATGGCCACTAGACAGGCTCAAATTGGCCCCCATAACCCCTTGTGTAGATGCGACCAATCAGCACAGATTCTACAAGACTGTTATATGCTTAGCAAATTGGGTACTGAGCACTGGCTCGCGGAAACAAATTACAGCACAAAGCTGTTTAGAATTTTGACGAACTTGTATCACCTCCATCAGTTATTATATCACTCGGGGATCCTATATACCTCCATCAGTTATTATATCACTCGGGGATCCTATATACCTCCATCAGTTATTATATCACTCGGGGATCCTATATACCTCCATCAGTTATATCACTCGGGGATCCTATATACCTCCATCAGTTATTATATCACTCGGGGATCCTATATACCTCCATCAGTTGTCACATCACTCAGAGAGCTATATTTCTCCATCAGTTGTCACATCACTCAGAGATCCTATATACCTCCATCAGTTGTCACATCACTCAGAGATACTATATACCTGCATCAGTTGTCATATCAATTAGAAATGCTAAATACCTCCATCAGTTGTCACATCACTCAGAGATCCCTACATCAACTCTATTAGTTGTCACATCACTCAGGGATCTTAAATCACCCCCATCAGTTGTCACATTACTTAGGTATTCTGTTACCTCCATCAGTTGTGATGTCCCTAAGGTATCTTATATCACCTCCATCAGTTGTCACATTACTTAGAGATCTTGTATCACCTCCATCAGTTGTCACATTACTTAGAGACCTTGTATCACCTCCATCAGTTGTCACATTACTTAGAGATCAGGTATCACCTCCATCAGTTGTCACATTACTTAGGTAATCTGTCACTTCCATCAGTTGTGATGTCCCTCGGGGATCTTATATCACCTCCATCAGTTGTCCCATCACTTAGAGATCTAATATCACCATCAGTTGTCACATCACTAAGATATTTTATATCATATCTATTAGTTGTCACATCACTTATCGATCTTATATGACAGATGTCACATCATACCAGAATCTCATATGACCACAGATTTCTGTATCTTATATATTATTTGAACTGGACATAACAGATCCAAGGGTCATCTTTACAACAAAATGAGGATTGGGACAGATGACTGGTGTCCATGTGGGAAGCATCCCATGACCGTGGAACACATCCTACAAAGCTGCAATAGGAGAGAACAATGCTGGCCTTGTGAGACAGATATGAGATAAAACATCCTTACAAACAACAGTGTCCTTTGTAAGAGAAACTGGGAACTTGATCTGAGGATGGACAGAGAAAAAGAAGAAGATATATTTTTCTCCCTCTTCTTATTCTTTCATTTCGCTCGTTATAACGCATGTTGCTACCACTGTAGATAAATCCTTACAGTATCTGCTTCAATCAATTTGTTCGACATAATGAGTTTGCTAGCCCAATGCATATTTCTCATTAGTCACCTTTTACAACATGTATGTGGGCACAGTGACCCTATTATTTCCTCTTTAGTAATGAGCCCCAAGATCTGCACAAGCAAGAATCTTATCTTATCTTACAATCAAGTACTTTATGTTTCTTGTTATCTGCCAAAGAAAAATGACATACATTTTTTTGTAACTTCCCCAAAATGTGATATTCCTCAGAGAAAAACCTCTTGCTATTTATGTGTTCACCAACAACAAGAAGATATCCCAGGACTTCAGGGAGAAAACAAGCTCGGGAGGTCTCCTCATCAATGACACTGTGGTACATGCTGGATGTAAGTACTTAGTTCGTTTCAGCCCCATTTGGTAGGATTCATTCATAGACATCTCAGTCTCTGTAGAACATGTGCGGGACTCCCTGTGAGCAGCATCTCCAGGGCACTGAATATGGAGACCCTGGGCTGCCCAAACTGCAGGATCCCCCTCTTGGCCTCATGGGTGTAATCCAAATGAAAGCAGAGCATGAGAATTTGGCACCAGCTCAGCTGCAGGAATGAGTTCGCAATTTTGAAATCATCCACCTTTGGTGCTACCACTCTAGATTTTCTGTCCGGGTTTACTCTCGTAGCCCTACCCTCTCCTGAGGTTTCCACAAGGCAGTGGAGTCGTTGTCCGCAGATGCTAGTTATTCGAGACATCCGATGATTATCTCATTATTACAGGACTAGCCAGCACTCCCTGACACTTGTGTGTTTAAAATCAGATTCCCCCCCTCTCCTAGGTGCTGCCTGAACAAGGCTAATGAGCTTTGTCTACCCTGGTTTAGAGTCAGAGTTTACCTTCTCTTAGATTGGCTGCCAACCAAGGCCAATGAGCCCAATCTGCCCTCATGAAGGTGTTGCTGTGGACACAATAATGGCATGGAAATTCCTGCTCAGCAAGCCAAACAGTGGATCCAGCGGCGATCTCTACACCTGGAAAGAAGAGGCTATAGAGACACTTCACTTTCTTCTAACAAGTGGGTCGTCCAGCCCAGACCTTGCTACCCCCATTAGGATTAGGTGGCACTCAAAACATCAGTTACAGTCCAACTTGGTGACAGTCCAACTTGGTGACAATTAGTATCTAACTCTGATCCTTTGCTGTTTAGTTTAGCAGACCACGTTTACAAATTTAGACTGACCTAAGGATGGTCAAATATCTGGCGCATGCATTTAAAGTTATTTCTGTCAGGTCCATGTTTATGAATGTGATTAATTTTTAAACTGACCTCATTCTGGGTGATGAAAATAGGACTTCTATGGCAGAGAAATTATTTATTATTTAATCAGGCCAATGAAAATGCATCTGGATTACACATGGATATTAAATACAAGTCCAATTTAGACTGTCTTGACCACTGAAGTAAGTGATTTGTTATACTATTGATCAAATAATGCAGATACATAGCTCACGTAGTGGGTTCCGACAAATCAAATAACATATTTTACCCTTCACATTAATGGCGTTTCACACTTCATATCAATATATATAATGACATTTCACACTTCATACTAATATATCAGTTCAGTTCATCCCGTAACCCATCAGGTCGTTGTGGCACACTTGAATACACTCCCACAATCCCAAGCCATCTCTCTCTGTACCCTGCTGCCAGTCGTGTCTCACCAGGACGAAGGTTTGAGCACTCAGTGACATTGTCTGCTCATCTCTTCCTCAGATGTCCCCGCCCTATCTTTCCTGGTAAGGAACCATGAAGTATCGAATTTGTAATTCCGTTGGACCTTGTGACATGCCCACACCAAGCCATCTTTCGCCTTTTGATAACTGTGAACAGATCATCAAAAGGCCCAATTGCGTTTTCCACTCTTCGTTGTATTTCTACGTTCGTGACACGATCCATATATTTAACATTTAAGAATCTTCTAAAGCACCTCATTTCCATTGGAACATTTCCATCATGGACTGGTGTTCCACGGCTTGAACTAGGCATGAAATGCAGCATAACAAACAGGATAACCGTTCGAAAGCACATCACTTCCACAGAATAAAGTCCTTGATACCACTTGGTGAAGGAGTTGTGAAATATAATCTGAGCAGAAACCACCAAACATTGGAAAACTCGACACAAACACCGGAGAGAGTCGATAGGGCAGCCACTAAGGAGCGGCCATCTTACTTTTTCTCCAATTGCTAACTTGAAAATGTTGACTGGATCTTGCTGGAAGAGCTGATAGCTGTCTTCTTTTAAATGACCAGAGCGAGTTGTCTTCTATGTTGAACTAAGAGCAGCCTTTATTGTTGTTTTAGCCTCATTTGTTATCCACATATGTCTTTATTACAAAGCCCATCCATGTCCGCCTCCTCTAGGCCCATGATGCCACAGTGACCTGACATCAACTGAATTGTACTCTTTTGAAAGCACTGAGCATCTGGGGTAGTTCTCTCGCCACCGCGATTGACTATAACCCAGTATTAGTACAGCGATCTCAGTCCCGCCAGACGGAGCGATAGCGCGGGCTTGCCGAAAACGCTCGACTGCCTTTCCCCGTATAGGTATCGGGATGCGGTTTGTTTTGTCAGTGCGCTGCTCTGGTCCGTATCGAGAAACTTTGACAGTCGGTGGGGATTTTTCGAAGGCTTATAGCAGAGCTCAACAGTTCGTCTCGCTGGTGGTCAGACTCTCGCAAAGAGCTTGTGACCGGCAAATGGAAAGCAGGAATGGGGCCTGAAGGCCCTGTCCTAGCCCGACCAACCCTCGGGAGAAGGGCAGGCCAAATTGTCTCTAGTTCCAGTGAAATTCATCGCCGAGGTCGTTGGGATCCATTCTGCACAGAGCGCTGCCATCCCTCCCCGAGCGAGCCCGGTCGATCGTCTGGTGTGTGTAGGAGCCCCTGTCAGGCGGTCCTAGGTCGATGGAGTGAGGGACGGGGGGAACAACCGTCAGTCGGTCCCTGCGGCCGTCCCAGTGAGGCTTTTTACACACCCGTTCTCCGCCGACCGGTGTGTGCGGTACGTTCGTCTCCGACAGATATCTGGTTGATCCTGCCAGTAGTCATATGCTTGTCTCAAAGATTAAGCCATGCATGTCTAAGTTCACACTGTCTCACGGTGAAACCGCAAATGGCTCATTAAATCAGACGAGGTTCCTTAGATGACACGATCCTACTTGGATAACTGTGGCAATTCTAGAGCTAATACATGCTTACCAATCTCCGACCCTCGCGGAAAGAGCGCTTTTATTAGTTCAAAACCAATCGTCGTTTCCCCTGGCGGGGTTGCGGCGTCCCCACTGGTGACTCTGGATAACTTTGTGCTGATCGCATGGCCTCATGTGCCGGTGACGCATCTTTCAAATGTCGATGGTACGTGACATGCCTACCATGTTTGTAACGGGTAACGGGAAATCAGGGTTCGATTCCGGAGAGGGAGCATGAGAAACGGCTACCACATCCAAGGAAGGCAGCAGGCGCGCAACTTATCCACTCCTGACACGGGGAGGTAGTGACGAAAAATAACAATACGGGACTCTTTCGAGGCCCCGTAATTAGAATGAGTACACTTTAAACCCTTTAACGAGGATCTATTGGAGGGCAAGTCTGGTGCCAGCAGCCGCAGTAATTCCAGCTCCAATAGCGTATATTAAAGTTGCTGCAGTTAAAAAGCTCGTAGTTGGATCTCAGGCGCAGGCGGACGGTCTGGCTCGCGCCGGTTCACTGCCCGTTGTCTCCTGCCCTACCGTCTGCCGGCTCTCTCCCACGGGTGCTCTTCGCTGAGCGTCCTGGGTGGCCGGCGCGTTTACTTTGAAAAAATTAGAGTGTTCAAAGCAGGCCTCGGCTGCCTGAATAATGGTGCATGGAATAATGGAATAGGACCTCGGCTCTATTTTGTTGATTTTCGGAACTGGAGGTAATGATTAACAGGGACAAACGGGGGCATTCGTATTGCGGCGTTAGAGGTGAAATTCTTGGATCGCCGCAAGACGAGCTACTGCGAAAGCATTTGTCAAGAATGTTTTCATTAATCAAGAACGAACGTCAGAGGCGCGAAGACGATCAGATACCGTCGTAGTTCTGACCATAAACGATGCCGACTAGCGATCCGCAGGAGTTGCTTCGATGACTCTGCGGGCAGCTTCCTGGAAACCAAAGTGTTTGGGTTCCGGGGGAAGTATGGTTACAAAGCTGAAACTTTAAGGAATTGACGGAAGGGCACCACCAGGAGTGGAGCCTGCGGCTTAATTTGACTCAACACGGCCAACACTGAAATGACTGACATGCCGAGACTACTTTCGTTGGGTCTAATATGGAATGGGTGCTGGATTTAGACCCTAGGAAATCTGGGGTTTCACCCTCTGTGGCTCGGTTGGTCTGCATTCAGTGTTTGATAAAGGAATTGACGGAAGGGCACTACCATGAGTGGAGCCTGCGGCTTAAATTGACTTAACACACCAATACTGTAGAATGACTGTCAAATCGAGAGCACTTTCATGGGGTCAAATAGTGAACATGTGCTGGTATTAGACCCACAGAAGACAGGTCAGTCTCTTAACCCCCTAATGAAAGAGCGTCTGCTATGGTAATCTGGTCTTAACCCTGCAGAAATCGCAGGTTCCAGAAACTTGGCCATTGACAAACTAAAAAGCCCTCTATTGATATGTCCGGTCTAATAGTGAACGGGTGCTGGAAATAGACTCTCGGAAGACAGGTCAGTTTTACCCTACTAATGACAGGGCGTTGCTACGGTAATCCTGCTCAACTCGAGAGGCTCTGCAGACATTTGGTTCACGTACTAGGCTGATAAGCCAACGGCGCGAGGCTACAAGGTGAGGGATTACGGCTGAACGCCTCTAAGCCAAAATCCCGCCCAAAAGCTCAGCACGATTGCAAAAGGAGGCTTCGACATGGTGGGGACCTGGGGCTCGCGCTCTAGCCCCGCCCGGTCGACCCGCAGAAAGAGGTCTTGGCCGTCCGCCGATCAAAGCGGGCGGGAAACTGCTCGATATTCACTCCATACGGCGATGAGGTATGAAACCATTAGTAGAAGACTTAGTTCTCGGTCGGGGTGTCCTAAGCAGTAGATCAGCTACCTCACTGCGAACTGCTGAGACGCAACCCTTGACCTTGAGATATGTCCACACACTAGGCGAATACCATCTCCGTGCCGTGACCAGGCTTGTCCCCTGGTCAAATGCACTCCTTCGAGAGGAATCACAGGTCGCTGACATTTGGTCCACGTGCTTGGCTGATAAGCTAATGGTGCGAAGCTACCATCTGAGGGACTACGGCCGAACGCCTCTAAGCCAGAACCCCTTCCTAAATCTCAGCACCGCTGTGATAGGAGGCTACGACATGGCTGGGACCTGGGGCTTGCGTCTCAGCCCGGCCCGGTCGAGCCGCAGAAATGCACCTGGATAAATGCACTCCTGCCTTGCTCTTTACCTCTGTCTGCTATCAGTCATCCCAATGGACGCAGAAGAGATGCAGTCCAGCGGACATTGCACCCTCTGCCCTATTGTGACAACCTCCCAGGTGGCCAGGAATGCTAGGCGTACCATCACTGCAGATGAGCCGAGAAAATACAAGGAGCAAAGAGATACCTCACTCACATGCATATGCTACGTTTCTGGCAGGACGTGACGATCCTGAGGCACAGTCACACTGGACTGCCTCTCTTCCGGGATAGTACAAACTAGTACATAGTCCATCATATCATATCATTGCCAAACCCTATAGACACGAGTGGGGAAGACTCGATAGTCCTGCAAGACAACTTCCCAAGGAGAGACAACTCTGACCAAAAACAACTGCTGCCTTGCAGTTAGGCTGGGGACAGCCAAAGGCTAAGGAGGGCAACCCTACAGAAACGCCTGTTGAAATCGGATGCACTGAGCCACAGGCTTAACAAAATAAAACAGTGCAACGTAAATATCCCTGTAAACAGCGTACGATGAAGAAGAAGAAGAAAGCACTGAGCTAGGTGCTCTATTGCGCCTGCCAAGACTTGCATAATACGTGACGTAGTCATAATACATATTTTATTATATTTTGTTCAGTATCTACGCTTCCATTCGGGGGTGTTGGTTACAGTGGGATTGGAGCATACCATGGCAAATACTCCTTTGATACTTTTAGCCACAACAAACCGGTCCTGGAGAAGAGCCTTGCCTTGGACCAGGTTAACAAGTAAGTCTTATATTAACTCTTTACTGTCCAGCTTTTAAAAATTCTTCTTTGTGTTTACCTTATTTCTCCATTCCCCAAGGTGGTGTGCGTTGCACTATATTTTTTTATTTTGCGCCTATCGGCCTAGTGCATCCGACTTCGGCATGCATATTATGTAAGGATCTGCTTCCTCCTGCATTTTCTAAGGGCTAACTTCCCCAGGGTAACAGCCTCTGCTGTGATGGGGAGCGAACTCAGCACCTTCGGATTGTGAGCCATGTCACTTAACCACTAGCCCACGCCGTCCCAAAGTCGAGCCTAATTTTGCAGACTTATGTCTTACAGTAGCCTTGCCTTGGACCAGGTTAATAAATAAGTCTTACATTAACTCTTTACAGTCCAGCCTAATTTTGCAGACTTGTGTCTTACAGTACACGGCAAGTGTTGCAACTCTGTCACAATGGTCCTGTCACTGAACTTTTAGAATTGTCTAGGCATGATTGTGTGAAAGGTAGACAAAGGCTTGTCTCCGGCCTGCCGCTATCACTAGGTTAAAAATATCACATTTACGTAAGAGTTGGGTAGGAAAAAACATTTGAGCCTGAGCTATGTGTTAACTAATTAGGTCATTGGTGATTTAGCGTAAGAGAATGTGAAAACTCAAACGATAATTTAAAATGAATTGTTACCCACCACACATTTTTAAATTCTGGCTCTATCTCCTCTAAAACATTGCCACTTTTGCTGTTGTCTGTTTCAAAGTTAGTCTTAATCTGCCTTGTATTGAATATCCACATGTAATCCAAATGCATGATCAATGAGCTGATCAAATAATATATTTCTCAACCATTGGAACTCCTATTTCCATCACTCACAATGCCAAACTTTTAGAAATTTGCAGAAATCTTAATAAAATAACTTTAAAAAATTTTTTTTACAAAAAATAAATTTAAGCGGGGGATCGACTTCATTGCCTTGGGTTTTTTCCCCATTTTAGCTCGGTCTCTCTCTGCAGATGGGTACCCCATCTGTCGAGAGCATCGCACAAAGCACGAACTCCATAGCTCCAGCGATGAACCCAGGGATCTCCGGAAAAAATTTACATCATGGACCGACCGTTGCAGCTTGAAATCGAACCCTGACCGTCTGAACACGAGGCAAATGGCTTGACCACTTCGCCACAGAGACCCCCAAAATAACTTTACATTAAATGAATGCTTTGCACGCTCTAGACATTCGGTCATCTTCAGGCAAGTCTAATAATGTATAAACATTTGAAACTAAATGATAAAACATCAGTTTTAGTTACCAAATCTTACAGAATCGGACTGTAACATGTTTTCTCAGCACATATACCTACCATAGTGGACTGCAAGGAGCTAACTAGGTGTCTAATTTTTGTATTCTAACCCGAATTGTGTCCAGGAAAAAAAGAATAATACTTCTACAACCATCAAGCTTGCATTAAAGTTTGACTAGAAAAAGGTTGTGCATGGGGATAGCAACCTCATCATGTAAAACTTCTTGCTTTGATACTGGTGTCTTTTAAGGTGAGGTAACTGCAGTGGTTATCTTATACTTAAAATACTTGGGAGTCCTGGTATCCAAACCAGTAGGTGTATGTCTGTTGCCAGGTAGGTTAATTGTACAATTTAACTAGACAATTTCTTACAAGTCAACACAACCCTACAGACTAGTTCAGGAAAACGCTGCATAAAAAAAATTTGAACTAACTGACCCAGGTACCCTGGATTGAGCTGCAGAAGGAACCTGGGCCTGGACACCACTTGCCTTATGCAGGATGGAATTCACTAAATACTCCGAACTGATTTATGTAGGAAGAACTTAAAGAGACGTGTGACTGTGGAGCAACACAGGACCCAGACCACCTGATGATTTGCCGAAACCTTTTGGAAACATGAATATAGATGACAAGTTGAGGGACAACGACAAAGCAATCCACGTGGCCGAACATTGGAAACATAATGTTTGACGTGGTACTCAGGACATGGTAGGTGTGTAAATAATTAACCATTTACAGTCCAGTCTAATTGATTTGATTTGTGTCTTAACCCTTTACAGTCCGGCCTAATTGATTAGATTTGTGTTTTAACCCATTACAGTCCGGCCTAATTGATTAGATTTGTGTCTTAACTCTTTACAGTCTGGTCTAGTTGATTAGGTTAGTGTCTTAACCCTTTACAGCAGTCCGGTCTAATTAATAAGATTTGAGTCTTAAGAAACAAATCCAATCAATTAGGATGGACTGTAAAGGGTTAAGTACTAGCCCTGGGGGAAGGTAGGTGGCCTATTAGGTATGAATTTAATCTTTTTTCCAAATATTTTGTTTACAGGGGCTAACAGTCTGCTCTTTTTGATTTTCTACAGCCAAAAGTTCTTTTACATGCACCGCATGTACACTAGACCTCCGAGTTTATTGTCAGTCTCTGATATGACTAGGTGGTTGATCTAACTTTCACATGTGGCGACCCTATATTTTGTAGTGAATGAAAGGGGACAGTGAAAACAGTTCTGTACTCTTGCGAGAAAAATGTTCTGATTCATATATATCAATTTCCAACTGGAGGGTTCCAGCATAAAAAAAGTGTGTTTCCATCATTCTCTGTTACTGCACTAGGAGCATGGAGGGTCACCACTTATGTTTGTATGTTTTAATTTTATTTGTACAAATAAATATCGCGGGGGGAGGGGTGAAGAGAGATTTGAACATCAACTTCTCTGACCATTTAATGTGTGTTTAAAAAAAAATGTGTCTAGCTATTTACTTTCATTTTGTTTTTCCCAGACATTGTGCATGCTTGCTCTCTAGCTTTCTGAATTTCCTCATCTGAAAATGGAGTTTGACATTTGAGTGAAATCAATTATCCACTAATATCTAATTGTTTACATTTGAGTGAAATCAATTATCCACTAATATCTAATTGTTTACATTTGAGTGATATCAATTATCCACTAATATCTTATCTGATATCTTTTCAGTGTGCGTTACCCTCCTTATACAGAGAATAAGCAGGGCTGGATTAACTGGTTGATGCGGAAGAAAGTCAAGAGAACTGGAATGTTCTCCTTTTTGCCTTTTGTGGTCATGGGTGCCATGTTTGCAATGTTTTTCAAGGTGGGTGATTGATGACGCACATGTTTGTAGATTGATTGTCTGACCTCATCAGAACTTATGCATTGTCATTAACAAAATCATTTTTACAACTTAATAATTTCTAGATAAAGCAGTTGTTGTTTTTCTCTCCCCTCCCTCCTGTTAATCCGGTACTCCATAGTAGAGAGTACAGAACATTCCCAGAGTATCCTATAATGCATGTCATTAATTGCAGTCAAATCTTGCCAGTTTGTGTCGCACAGTTCAAGGCAACCGTTGCAAATAGTTTTTTTTCAAAATAAGATTTATTATTAAATAAATTGAGCTAAAATTATGATCTACAGATCTTAAGACATAAAATTAAACTATCTATGGCATGACAAACTAATAATGAAATTATATATTAGTATGAGACGTTAAATATTTAACTGTTTCAAAGTCAGAGTCTGAATGGAACTTGTATTGAATACTCAACATGTAATCCAGACATATGATCAGTGTCCTAAGGAAATAATAAGTCATTTCTCAGCTTTTAAATTTCTAATTCCATCGCACAGAATACCACAACTTTAGAAATTTATAGAAAACATAAATGTCTACCTAATGGAAATAAGTACATTAAACAAATGCTGTGAATGCATCAGATATTTGGCAGCCTTAAGGTTAGTCTACATATGTAAATATTTGCTCTAAATTAAGTGGCAAAACATCCTGTTTAGATACCGAATGGGGCATATACGCAGGAGCCAGCGACTCACAGCTGAATGCTTGCATCAGGGTCAGTGAACCATATCTGTGGTGACCCTGGAAACTAGTGTAGTCTGGCTAACGGATTGGGACTGCTGGAAACAGGCTGCACTAGTGTAGTCTGGCTAACGGATTGGGACCGCTGGAAACAGGCTGCACTAGTGTAGTCTGGCTAACGGATTGGGATGGCTGGAAACAGGCTGCACTAGTGTAGTCTGGCTAACGGATTTGGACGGCTAGAAACAGGCTGCACTAGTTTAATCTGGCTAAGGTATTGGGATGGCAGTGAGAAGGCAAACCCAGTGTTTAAAAATGTCAGCTGAAATAGATATTTCAAGGTGAAAGGTGCAGATATCGCAGCCTCGCTGTAAACAATGTCATTTTAAAAATGAACGCTGCATAAGAATTAGAAGATACCGAATGCCACTGAATCAGACAGTAACTGATGGTTTCCCACGACCAATTCCTGCCATAGCGAACTGTAAAGAATTACAGAGAATTTTGCATGTGATTGGCAACCTCATCGTGCAACATTTTGCAAGAGTGTAGAAATTTGTTGGTGCAAACAATCTGCCAACTACTGGGATGATATTCTAACTTGACCTGAGACAGCTGAAGGCAACGACTAGCTTTTAGGATAAAGGTGTTGCACGATAATACATTAGATAGAACAACACAACAGGAAGTAATCTGACCATTAGATAGAATAACACCACAACAGGAAGTAATCTGACCATTAGATAGAACAACACCACAACAGGAAGTAATCTGACCATTAGATAGAACATCACAACAGGAAGTAATCTGTCCATTAGATAGAACAACACCACAACAGGAAGTAATCTGACCATTAGATAGAACATCACAACAGGAAGTAATCTGTCCATTAGATAGAACAACACCACAACAGGAAGTAATCTGACCATTAGATAGAACAACACCACAACAGGAAGTAATCTGACCATTAGATAGAACATCACAACAGGAAGTAATCTGACCATTAGATAGAACAACACCACAACAGGAAGTAATCTGACCATTAGATAGAACATCACAACAGGAAGTAATCTGACCATTAGATAGAACAACACCACAACAGGAAGTAATCTGACCACTGAAATGAACACATGCTACAGAAAATAAGATCCGAGCTTAGCAATATCCAAAGGAACTCAACAGTTCCCTTCTAGTGGCCAACCTGTCACTGAGGGATCACAGGGAATGCGAGAGCTGATACCCTTCCAATAGCTGGTAGAAAAATGGAGCAATTTCCTCAGCACAGTAAAATACAGAGAAGCCAAAATTATTGTTGAAAGCTATTACAACAATCAATGGAAGAAAGATGTTTATGTGAATGACAGAGCTGGACTACAATACCATTTAACCGTTGCAAAAAGTGTGCCCTATTAGTTAGTGGACCCAGTAACCCTCTCAGTTTTAGGTAGAACATTGCAAGCAAACATCCTCCTGGGTCTGGATAATACCATTTTATAATAAATTCATTAATTCTGGACCCTGACTACCCATGGCATGCATGGAGTCAGAGGGGGCTCTTGAGATCCATGATTTAGAGGCATTAAATTATCAGATATTATCTACAGAAGATAGGTTTATAACACTTGTCTTGATTCATTGTCCACCACACTGACCCAGAAATTATTTGTACATATTTGAATAAAATATTGATTTAATGATGATGATATAATCCCTTTAGCTGTCAGTACTTGACAACCCAATTGCCTTCCGGAAAAAAGCACAATTGCTGAGGCGACATCCAATCTCGTATAAAGTCTGTTGTCTTAGAGGCATCATGATTGTGAAGCGGGGTTATGGATGCATCTTTTGAGTATCCCTGAAAGGAGGCAGTCTGGTGTGTCAGTGTCCCAGGATCGTCACATCCTGCCAGGGATATATATTCATCTGGGTCGGCTTTGATTTGATAGTTTAAGATAAAGTAGACTTAGCAACATCAGCAAGACATAACATGCATCTGCCGACACACACACAATTTGTGAAGAGTTGAGTCACAGTTTACTATTTTGTTTTGGCAGACTGTGGGAGTGACAGCTGAAAGCATCAGAAATGGCGATGACAAACCATGAGCTATTGCACCACACAGATGAGAGAAATATAAATTATTTCATTTTGTCTAATTTTTCTACAGTATAATTATGGAATGTTATTTGTGTAATCTTTTATTGTTAAACTTCTCTTAAATATATTTGAAAAGAATTGTTTTGTATAAGATGAATATATGAGCAACTTCTGCAACATTTTTTACAAGCTTTTAGGTTTCCATAACTTGTTCAATGCTTGGGATATTTAATTACCTTGTGTTTTTATTAAATCTTGTTTAAACTCTTAGATAGTGTAGACAATTATGTAATACCAAATAATATAAATACAGGCACAATTTAGGCTCTTGAATTTAGTGTAGTCATCAAAGATATGGGTTTTTTAATGTAATGGAAAATTGTGAAGAAAGAGAAAGATGTCATGCATTCAGTCAGTCAAATTATATAGATTGATTTGAGTAAAATAAATGCTTAATGCCATACCGTCCTTCTTGATTTACTTGAGATTTATCTCAATTGTCAGAGAGATGAACAATACTATAAGCCTGGGCTCAGGATATGATTGAAGAAATATACGGTACAACTCCAAGGAATTGACACACATATATACAGATAGATCCACAGAGGAAACATGAGACATCTATATAAGATACACCAATGGATAGAAAGCCTGCAAGACTTTTTCAATTTACCAGACATAAAGTGCAACAATGGACGAAGAGACCTGCAAGGCTTTTCCAACTGGGAAGATCTCCTAACTTTAGAACAGAATCCATGACACTTCTTCAAGCAATGAGGCTCCTTAGCAGACCCAGCTAAGATTTTATTCTTCACTGACTGTAGATCCCTACTTGAATCATTGCATGACACTAGAAATGAACACATGCTACAGAAAATAAGATCCGAGCTTAGCAATATCCAAAGGAACTCAACAGTTCCCTTCTAGTGGCCAACCTGTCACTGAGGGATCACAGGGAATGCGAGAGCTGATACCCTTCCAATAGCTGGTAGAAAAATGGAGCAATTTCCTCAGCACAGTAAAATACAGAGAAGCCAAAATTATTGTTGAAAGCTATTACAACAATCAATGGAAGAAAGATGTTTATGTGAATGACAGAGCTGGACTCAATCCACCAACTTCAAAAACACCAACTAACTACTCTGTTCTGCCTAAGAACAGGTCACTGTAGACTAATTTGTCACCTCTTCTGGCTCAGGATATCCTACACAAACGATTGTCCATATGCAACTTGATTCCTACAAGACTGCCCAACCCATAAAGACCTTTAGAGTCAACTTAGTCAGAGGGAGCAGAACTGAGACAAAAGCTATGTGAGTGCCGTCCAGACCTACAGAGCCAAACTTAGAGGGAGCAGAACTGAGACAGAAGCTATGTGAGTGCCGTCCAGACCTACAGAGCCAAACTTAGAGGGAGCAGAACTGAGACAGAAGCTATGTGATTGCCGTCCAGACCTACAGAGCCAAACTTAGAGGGACCATAACTGAGACAGAAGTTATGTGAGTGCCGTCCAGACCTACAGAGCCAAACTTAGAGGGAGCAGAACTGAGACAGAAGTTATGTGACTGTCGTCCAGACCTGGAAAAGACTAGTGATTTGACTGCAGATCCAGCATGATACATTTTCTGAACGCAGAAGAACAATACTATTTTTTTTAAATGTATACAAATTTTAAAAAAATTTTAATTGTAAAGTGTGCTATAATTATGATGATTAGTTTTAAGTGAGGATTGAATTATATAACAGGTAAAGTATTCATACTAAATATATTTTTAATGTAAAGTAATAACATTTCTTCTTCTTCTTCTGCATTCGTTCTCAATCTCCCACTACCAAACCCTGAAAGGGCTTAAGTAGCAGAACGTCCAGAGAACGGAATGCATTGTGTCGTAGTTTACAGCTTGGCTGCGATATTTGCACCTTTCAGTCCAACACATCCGACTTCAGCAAGCATTTTTTGAGTACCGGGTTAGCATTCCCTCTTCGATCCCTTCTCCTTAGCCAGTCTGCCCTGCTGCAGCCTGTTATCCAGGATCACCGCGTGGAGGTGTAGAAGGGTCTTGGCAGCTCTGGTTCGCTGGCCCCGACGCTAGCAGTCAGCTATGGCTCGCAACCATTGCAGCTCATGCGCTGCTCAGCATCTTGATCCTTAAATGTGAAATTCATTGTTCTAATTATGTCTGTTCTAGCTGTTGTGTCACCTGATTGATATCATAAGTACTTTTACTTTTGTTAGTCAAAATTGGACCTGTATTCAATATCCCCACCCAGGTAAGCTGTATCACTATTGACCCGATCAAATAAATACCCAAATCAAATGATTTATTAGATAGGGATTGTTAGATACTCAAAGAAAAAATTCCATTGTCTGGAAAGCCATATCTTAAAATATCCATGACAAATAAAATTAGCAATTATTGTGACAAAATAACTTATACTTGTACAGGAAATCTATTTAAATTAAGGTCTAATTAACAAGATGTTGCTACATTTAGTTTTTGGGTGATTTGTGCAGGGGAAAACCCGGCTTACAGTGTCTAGAAAAGAGAATTTGAGGTGACTTAATACAGGTTTGTAAGATAACCAAAGGAAACGATAAATTAAACTATAACAAGTTTTTCAAAGAATAACCACCTACAAGAACAAGAGGGCCTAGCTACATATTTACTAAAGAAAGGTCCAGATTAGATATTAGAAAAATAATTTTTGGCAGAGAGTGGTGAATGCTTGGAATGCATTGTCATAGGAAGTAGTGTAGGCAGGGACAGTTAAAGCATTTAAGAATAGATTGGATGCACATAGCTTTTGGAACAAGGAAATGTAAATGAAACTGATTGTATACAGACAGCCTGCAGAGTCTTCTAAACCAGTATAAAAACATTTAGTTAAGAAAGTGTTGAATGAGTAAAAAATATTTCCGATTTCATATTTCAACCATGCCATTAGAAGTCTCATAATTGAACAGATTCATTCCAGAAAAATAACACTGTCATTCGCTACTGGAAAATACACAAGCAATTTCAGAGCGGAGGCACTGAGGGCGGCAGTGGAAGAAATGGTGACAGGTAAAAGGAATGAAAGCCACATAGTCCTGCTTACAGATGCTCTGGCCGTAGTCACAGCACTAAAAAGCCAGAAAAATACTGAACTTAATGATTTAAGAGCAGTACTCTGTCAACTATGCCAGCAGTCCGCACCAAAAAGGGTAGTGGTGCAGTGGGTTCCATCTCACTGCAACATCCAAGGCAACGAGGAGGCAGACAGACTGGCAAAAGAAGGTGCAAAACTACCACAACCAGATACTAGTATGACATACGAAGAGTCAAAACGGCTTATTAGAGCTAGATACATGACCAAATGGGAAACCGAACATACTGGCTACACCAAAAACAATGCCTATTACCAGCTGAACAGCAGAGAGCAGGTCGTGGTCTTCAGACTTTGCATTGGCCACAATAGACTGAGGTACGACCTATTCAACAAATTGAAGATAGGTGGCACCGACGAATGCCTGTGTGGCACCGGGAAAATGACCGCTGAGCATTTCTGCAAAACTGCCCAACATACGAGGATCAGAGAGAGCAGATGCGGCCATCACCAGTGGCAACACTAGACAAGCTCTATGGCAGTGTCGACAGCCTCAGGATGACCGCTGCCTTTTTCGAAAAAATATTGGTTACTGTCTGACTGCGTACGATGAAGAAGAACAGATTCATTCAGCTGTTAAAAATAACATTGTTTGGTGCCTGCGTTGTATTTTTGACAGGCAGCAAGTGAATTCCTCTATTCATGACATTGATGGGGTAGCCGCAAAGTTTTATTACACATTTGACATTCTTGTCCCCAATTAATTACATTGAAACTATATGGGATCTACCATGTGGTCATATTTTTGTCAGTTTTGTAGTGCCAGTTGTTGCTGCCATCTCTTATATTTTGAGAAAACACAAAGTATTATCTTGCCATAGATTGAACTGTGTGTAGTTTTACATTTCTTGTTGATATAATAAAAATAAATGAAAGAATTCGACTGGTGCACACCAAGATTGCCTGCATTTTGAAGATGAGATGCATGCTACGGTTTCTGTCTGTAAAATATAGATACTGTTTTTTGAGCAAAGCTACTCTTGCTAAGTTGAGTTATCTTTTGATGTTTCTTTGGTAACGGGTTACAGTGACTTCTTACACTCCGAGGCATACTTGAGAAGGTGGACTAGGATCCTCCTGACTGTAGTGCAATATAAGGCTACCTCAGTGAGCTCACCATTGTGGGGATTACAGTGTTGATCTCCACCTCATTGGCTAGACTGCTTTGACATATAAGCCTGTTACCAAGAGCACTAACAGGGACATGCACAGTGTTTCATTTGATCCTGGTTACTCTTTGCACCCGTAGAATCTAGATACACATTGACCCAAACCAAAGGCTACATGTGAGTAGCCTCTGACAAGAGGCATTCACTACACATGAACTCTGCAGATACAAAGAATAAAATAATCAAGAAAAATATCTCATCCATGGCACATGCAGAACAATTGATCAGGTGACTGCAGTGTAGATCATAAACCAAAGAGACGAATGGATTCACACTGGAGATATAATAACAGACTACCAACGAGTCATCATCACCACAGTGGGGAGAGGAAGCACAGGCTGGTGCGATGGGGAAGCAGACCTTGAGATAAACGATTGTGTAAGTGATAAGACCCAGGATGTTATATGCACTAATGGATCTTCTGCTTGGTAATAACGTAGGTTTCGGCTTCTCTGCTAGTGCGAGAGACAAGGTTGTTGCTCAGCACAGCGGTGCATCGATGACAGCCTCCAGTATGAGAATGGAAATCGAAGCAATGACCAGCTCTGAGGTGGCTACCTCAAACCACTGTCATGAGGGTCATAATAATCTCAGACTCTAAATCCTTGTTTTAAAGGGTACAGAAAAGCTGGCATGTTTGCAGAGGTGAAGGCCGTTAGCCTTTAGAATTCTGTGTGGATCTACTGTCATAGTCATACTGGCCACAGGAACACCCATGGAGGGGGCAGTGGATAGGGGGACATTTTGTGTGGATCTACTGTCCTGGTCATGCTGGCCACAGGAACACCCATGGAGGGGGCAGTGGATAGGGGGACATTTTGTGTGGATCTACTGTCCTGGCCACAGGAACACCCATGGAGGGGACAGTGGATAGGGGGACATTTTGTGTGGATCTACTGTCCTGGCCACAGGAATACCCATAGAGGGGGCAGTGGATAGGGGGATATTTTGTGTGGATCTACTATCCTTGTCATGCTCGAGGTCCTCTTGGATAAAGAAACAGCAACTGATGAACCTGTGATGCAGATATTGTCAAGTTCTGAAGTCAAGAGTGTGTACAGCATGGCATTTTTGGGGCTAGGTTTGTCTTCTCTGTGTGATCCATATTCTCTTAGCCAGACTACATGAGTGCAGTCGTTTCCAGGATCGCCACTTGGAGATAGGGAATAGGGTTGCTATGGTTTATTGACCTTGATGCAAGCAGTCAGCTATGAGTCGCTGGCTGCTGCCAGTTTGTTGACTGCTAGGTCTTCATCCTGGGCTGTGTGTTTATCTTCATTAAAAAAGAAATTTCAATGATGTTTTTGTCTTATTTTCCAATTTTCATTTTTTTTAAATGTGAATTTAAAGGGGGCTCAGTCGTTTCAAGGTAAAGTGTCTGCCTCGGGTTCGAATCACAGTGGAGACCTGGATTTTTTCATTAAATATTCCCCTGATCTCTCCCGTAGTCAGTGTCGAGGACGTAAAAATCCTTTGGCAGTTAGAAATAAAAAAGGAGTATGCGTAACGACCGCTGCCCAGACAAAATTAAAAAAAAACTAGTTAAAAATCTACCCAAATTATTTGTATTTTCCCCTAGACCTAGTAACCCACAGGAATTTTTTAAATACCTACTACGTATAGCCAAAGCCTTCGGCTACCTGGAAACAGGCATTAACATGCCTGTTTGAATACCAGGATTCCAAGTAAGTATAAGCAATTTAAAAAAAAACACATCTTCCATTATGGTTTTTATTTTACTCTCTAACAATATCTGTTATATGATTACTAGACCTTTAAACTTCAGCTTAGTTTTTTAAACTAATACAATACATAACCAAGAACAGCCTTCTTGGTTTGGAAGAAAGATCTAGAAACAAATGTTCCGTATGTGGCACAAAAGAGTACAAAGTCACTTATGTCAGATGTAACATACTGACCAAGACCCTGACCTTCTGTCCACACCACATACCTGGAAACATGGCCAACGAGGATAGGGTCATCAATGTGATCCCCATAATGATAACTGCTGAGAAGCATAGTATTGCACTACAGCCAGGAGTGCCCAGGCCCACTTTTTTCAGTGTTATCAGAGAAAATCTGTCTGGAGGGAACAGTTACAGAAAAACACAAATACAAGAACATTATTACCAAATGTAAAGGGAGACTGACAACATTCATCTATGTTCTGGAACAAGTGGATGTGGAATCTTTATCTGCCTTAGAGTAGTTGTATGTTCGCATGTTTATGTTTACCTCTTTATTTTATGTTTACTTGGAGCCTGCTGATGCCGCCACCTCCACATACTTTTATATTAACGAATCGCCACCGCCTCCACATACTTTTAAATTAACGAATCGCCACCGCCTCCACATACTTTTATATTAACGAATCGCCACCGCCTCCACATACTTTTAAATTAACAAATGAAGTATAAATGATACAATCCTTTCACCTTGAATTTTATCACAAACAAGTAGAAACAATTTATATTTGTTGGAACAATTTTATCACAAACAAGTAGAAACAATTTATATTTGTTGGAACAATTTTATCACAAACAAGTAGAAACAATTTATATTTGTTGGAACAATTTTACCACAAACATGTGAAACAATTTATATTTGTTGGAACAGTTTTATCAGAAAAAAGTACATAGAAAATTACATAATGAAAAGAACACTAAACGTTTCATTTCAAGAAGATATTCATTTTTATCAGGTAAAAAATTACAAGGTTGGTTTTGTTGATCAGCTCAAGATGGTTCAATTTAAACTTGAAAAACAGTCTCATTTTAATTTAGTGCAGTCAACATAAACCAAATCATTCTGAAATCAGATAATACTTTAAATACATTTAAAAAAAAAAATGGGAATGTAGAGTAATTATGCAAATAAAACAATATAATTTAGATACAATTCTCAGCTTCAACAAAACCCTTCTGGCTATTCATATGCTGCAAATGTCAAGATATGGTCAGGGATGGGGTCAATGTAATGAACTCTTTCCAATAATTGATGGCTTTCATGCGCTCTCTAGATTATCTTAAGTAGGTGACCTGACATCTTCAATCATTTTGCTCTCTACCGTGGTCTCATCTGTCTGAATGTTGCTGGGGCCAAAAAGAGGAACAAAGAATAATAGCATTGTGAACCTACCAAGCATGTTGTAAAAGGACGGTTGGGCATGTGGCTGACTACCTCATCCTGTAGAAATTGTAAGCCACAAAAACTTCAACAAATATGGGCAAGTAATCTAAAAGGAAATACACAACAATCCAAAACAGAAGGTCCACTGTCAAGAGGGCTAATGATGTGATGCAGAGAAAGCTGCAAGGATCTGCATCACTGATGTATCTATTTTTGTTGATAATCCACGGGAATGAAAATAGAAAGTTACTTCTGGATTTCTTTGTTTTAAATTGACTGATGATTAGTGATGGCATGTTTCCACATAAAAGAATGGACAAAGCAACATAAATAACACCAGACCAGAGAATAGAAACCCAGATTGACCACATATTTATCAACAAGAAATTCAGATCATCATTACACGATGTGCAAATATGTAGAGGAGCAGACATGGCATCAGACTAACAGCATCTAATATCCAAAATAAAGATGAAACTTAAAAAGGTAAACAACATATAAACCACAGACAACAGTTCAATGTAGGATCCCTCAGGAACAAGAACATGCACAATTAAAGTCACAATATCAAATAGGTATCATGTGTTACAACTAGAAGAAATTGAGGACACAGAAGAGCACTTGCAAAATATATGGAACAAGACTTGTAGAGAAGTACTAGGTGGGAAAAAAAACCCCACCAAAACAAAGCTTTGATAACAATAGAAACTATAGCAAATTTAAAGTAAAGATATACGAAGGCAGATTTGAAGGAAAACCAAAATACTAGAGCCATGACTGAGGAAATATGCAGTGAAGCCAGCAAAGAAGTAAGAAAAAGCATCAAAAGATACAAGAGCAGATATATTGATGAGTTGATAAGAGAGGCACAGGAAGCTGCGGACCTTTACAATAGCACAATGAAACTAACAGGAAAATATAAGCATATAAAAAAAAAGGCAAAGGCCGCAATCCATCGTAGACGATGATGGCATAATTAATTTTGCTAGCACTATTTTTAGTAAGGATTAACTGCGCTACTTTTTATCCTCACTCTCTCATCTCGTGCCGCCCGACCCCAGGGGCAAGTCAAGGACTAGGGGGCGACTACGAGATGCAGGGGACTCCGCATCAAGCACTCGTGAAATAGATGGCGGAGTTCGGAGTTGAACCCACACCACCTGATCACAAGGCCGACGGCTTAACCACTTCGCCACGAAATTCCACATAAGCATATAAATGACTTTATTAAAGATAAAGAAGGAAATTTGATTAGCAATGCAAATGAGCAGATGAAGTGTTGGGCAGTGTATTTTCAAGAAACTCTAAATAGACCAGCTCCGCAAGATATTGATTGAGCGAACATGAACTGCAAGCTCATTGTGAGAAACCAAACAATAAATTATGAAAGCCATATTGCTTCAAGACAGCTACTCAAAGGACAAGATTCTTAATAATAATGATCATTGACTAGCTATATGAATAAAACAGTACAGTATATGAATTTAATTTTTAAGCACAGTATAAGAATACAATTTTAACTTTAAGTATATGAATGCAATTTTAATTTTAAGTATTTGAATTAAATTTTAATTATATTAATCCAATTTTAATTTAAAGTAAAATATATGAATCCAACTTTAATTTTAAAGTTTGCTAAATGGATACAAGTGAAACAAGCAATATATATTAATTAAAAAGTTTCCAAGCCCTTTAACAATTACTTTTTCTAAAATAAAAAGTATATGAAATACTTTGTAAATGTTAATTGTTACTTTCAACAACTTTTCATTTATTCAGTTGTTTTTCTAAGAATTATATTTTCAGATATGTTTTCAACAGCTGGTGAACATTCTAACACAAAACATAAAAATAATGAAAACATTCATAAAAATGACTTAAAAAATGTCAATATAAAATCAAGTCCTCAGCCTCTACCATCAATTCCATCTTTCATTCTCATCAATACGTCGTCAGCTGCTCTTCTTATAGCAATTGTGCCAATTAGTCTGCCAGTCCAGCGCAGATGTTGTGTCATCACCAGAAACAAGCTAATTAAAGTTGGAAGCTTGTAAACATGGTTGTCCTTTGATTCACAGCCTCACAAATATTTGCAAATAAATCTTATTTAATAAAATTCAAGTAAAAGGTATCGCAGTAAAGCTGTTAGATATAATTTTAAATTTATGAATATTCTTCTTCGTTGTCCGCTCTCAATCTCCCATTACCAAACCATAAGAAGGGCTTTGCAAGTAGCAGGAAGTTGTCTGGAGAACGGAATGTATTGTGTCGTAGCTTATAGCTTGACTGCGATATTTGTACCTTTCGGTCTAACACATCCTTACTTCAGTAGGCATTTTTTGGTACCGAGTTTGCCTTCCTTAGCCAGTCTGTTATCTAGGATCACCACGTAGAGGTGCAGAATGGTCTTGGCTGCTCTGGTCCGCTGGCCCTGATGCTAGCAGTCAGCTTTGGGTCGCTTTGCATCTCATGCACTACTCAGCATCTTGATCCCAATTCACTAATCAATCTTGACCAAACCGTAAAGGGAGTTCCATAACAGATAGTGCTGTCGAGGATGAAAGGTGAGACACTTCATTTTCATGTGGTGACGTTAGCTGCCTTTCTTTCCCCAACAGTTAAATCTGGTACCCATTTACAGCTTGGTTACCTAGAGCATGTTGATATCAGGGATAATACCTGGTAACTTTGCAGTGAGATGCGACACTCTACCAGTTTGCTACCCAAATGCTGGCAGTAAAGATTGACAACTAATAGTATTTATTATACACAATTGGATCAGAATCAGCTTCATGGCGTGGAAGCAACATACAAAACTTCATCAGCAGACAAAGTCAGATAAAGCTGAACATGAAATAAAACTAATAACAAGGACAAGAAAAATATACATATTTTAAATTGAGATAAGTAAATTCTTTATCAATTTGTCCAGGTGCCTGTTCGTCCAAGTACTGCATAATTATGATTACCAACATATGTTTCATAATTTTATCACACGGTAATCATCTTCATTGTGCATTTGTATCTTGATGAAAGCAATGATGTGACAACACCTGCCTCAAGGTGATTGTGTCATCATCCAGAGCCAATATATATATATATTTTAGCTTAGAGATAATAGTTAGGCATCGGAAGCAATGATGTGACAACACCTGCCTCAAGGTGATTGTATCATCATCCAGAGCCAATATATATATATTTTAGCTTAGAGATAATAGTTAGGCATCGGAAGCAATGATGTGACAACACCTGCCTCAAGGTGATTGTATCATCATCCAGAGCCAATATATATATATTTTAGCTTAGAGATAATAGTTAGGCATCGGAAGCAATGATGGTGACTATGTCAGGATAAAGAGCTTTAGCAAATTGTGTAAGGTAAAGCTTGCCTCGACGTACAAAGGCCAGGACGGCTGTCATTTGCATGGAGCCTTTTCTAACTAATTAGTCATAGGAAGAGCCATGATTGGAAAATTAAAAAGCAAATCAGTTTGATAGACGGGAATGTTGTGGGTTCTTTCATGGTATGACTGCTTCTCTCAGTCAACCCAGCTGTAAATGTGCACCTGACAAGTTAGGGACAATTTTCAGAGCCACAGCAAGAGCTACAGAGTTCTTGCTCTATCACCAGCACTTTCAGCAGAGAAAGGGACTGAACACATAAGTGGGTGGCCAGGTGCATTGGAGTCAGTTCTGTGAGCTATTTTCCATTTTGTGGGTACTGCTTAATGAATAAACGAATACTGCAAAGTTTAAATACAGGTTAGCAAAAACATAAGCTGAGCAAACATCCTTGGAGTGTTTTGTAGATAGATAGCTTCAAAGTTGTGCCTGCCACATTTCTGCTACAAAAGGTGAGAGTACTTGAAATTAATGTCCAGCCCACACTTTGGGCAAGGAAACTCACGGGTCAGGAATGGTTCATACCTGAAATAATATTCATGAAGAAAACTGCCTGAATAACATAATCGTAATTCATATTGTCTTAATTAGGATGAAATAGTATTATTGTCACTTCATATTCTTCATAATGAGGCAGTATTTTTGTCACTTCATATTCTTCATAATGAGGCAGTATTTTTGTCACTTCATATTCTTCATAATGAGACAGTATTTTTGTCACTTCATATTCTTCATAATGAGGCAGTATTTTTGTCACCATGCTAATTGGTTTGAGGCAGTATTTTTGTCACTTTAATTGGACATGTGTTGAATATCAATGTGTATCAACATGCATGATCAAATAATAAACAACTTCTCTAGTCTTGGAGTCCAATTTTCCTCACACTAAATCCATCCACTTTGGAACTTCACTATATTCTGAAATGTCTACCTATCGGAAATAACTCTATAGTAAACGACAGCTTATGCATGCACGAATCGTCAACCATCTTCTAGATGTCAAAATATAAAATTCTGCAAGCTAAATGATAGAACGCAATGTATGTGATAGATCGGACAGAAATTGAAGTCTTCCGCGTGTCTAGATCTGTTAAGGGCTATAATGTACTAGAATAGAAATGATGACATAATGTATCACATACCTTTGTGCTACAATATTTGAACATTATAAAGTAAAATAAAGATACCAATTTCATGCTTGTGTGACATATTGGGAATTAGGCCCAACTACACGTGAGAGTGATGTGGTCAAGATCATGCCGGCTGCCTTTACTTTCCCACGTTTATTCTGATACCCAACTTTTTTAGGCTGGGTTGACCCAGGAAGTCATTTTGCAATCGTGAAAAATATTCTGCTTTACAGCTTTTATTGGTATTACTGATTGAATGTTCTAGGCAGCATTTCTACAGAACATATATAAGTTTTCATGAGATGAGAATAAGAAGATCATTACAACATCTTTAATGTTTAGTGATATGATCATATGGACAAAGTAAAGACAGAATACACAAATCTGAAACATACCAGAAATTAACAGCCAAATTCCTGTGATCTGAAATGCTTGGTCTTGACTGAACCTCGTGCCACCAAAAGGAGGGCATGAAGAGAACATCCCCTGGCCCTATTGTGCAGTTCAGAGGTTGGATGTCTGCAAACTTGGGAAATCTCTGTACAGAGAACAAAGTTGTGGAAACTTACAATTGTATTTACCTGAAATAAACTTTGGCTTTTTCATTGTGCTTTTAATAAATTTAGCATGTATAAATGAAAGTAAATTTTTTATTTTCAGCTAAAACCATCTGGATTATGCTCTTCTAAAACTAGCATTTTTTTTCATCATCAGTCCTGTAACCTGAAAGGTCATTGGGGCACCAATACTGCAGATTATTGGACCAGTTTCCGCCACTCCATTGGGGCACCAATACTGCAGATTATTGGACCAGTTCCCGGCACTCCATTGGGGCACCAATACTGCAGATTATTGGACCAGTTTCCACCACTCCATTGGGGCACCAATACTGCAGATTATTGGACCAGTTCCCGGCACTCCATTGGGGCACCAATACTGCAGATTATTGGACCAGTTTCCGCCACTCCACTCGGTTTTGTGCCAGGATATTCGTTCTAGCTGTTCTCTGATGTTGTCTTCCCATATCTTTTTCTGCCTTCTTCTCAGGCACAGTACCTTGCAGGACCATCTTGGTCAACGCAGACGATCTTGAAACATGCCCTTACCATGTGAGCTTGCATGCTTTTACCATAGTCAATAGGCCTTTATATTGGCAGACCTCTCTCTTAACGGTGCCCCAAACTGCCTTATTCTTGATGTGGTCTAGTACAAAATGCAGAGGATTTGACGCAGACATCTCATCTCCCTTACACAAATTCTACGCTCTAGAGCCGCTGTCAGAGTCCAAGTATCTCACGCATAGAATGTAGCATGTATTTATTTTGTTGCAATATCACATTCAGATTCTTTTTGGTTTTTGCTAATTGAAAAAACCCACACTTTGTTTAATATATGGCATAAGTGCTCATATTATTATTTTAATTAATAAAAAACAAGCAAAAGATACAAATGAACCTAAAAACAATAACCATCGAACAAAATGTGTTTTACCTGTAAATTTGGTTTCAACAAATCTACAGGAGACATAACCATTGATGTGCTATCTAGAAGTTTCTTGCGATAAAACATGTTTTCAGACACATTATAGGTCAACATGGCTTCTTGAATATGGCCTTCATACAGATGTGTATTGTCATGTGGCTCAAAGAGCAGCACCTGCTTCTCTCCACTAATCTGAAGAAAAAAAATTATACATATGTGAGAATGGAAAGAGTGAGTTGCATAGAAAGAAGATCCAATGACAATGTCCTCATAGAAGGTGCACAAAGAGAAATATTGAAAATGATACAGAAACAAAGATTTAGTTGGCTGGACTGCAAATATGAGACATGAAAGTCTTGTACAGAAGATATTAGAGGGCTTGATCAGGGGAAGAGAGGAAGGGGGGGGGGGGGTGGGGTGACCTAAAACACCTTTACATCTCAGGCATGAAGAGACATTAAAGTAGACACCTATACTGAAATGAAGAGAGCTGGAGTAGATTGAGTCAAATTGAGAGACAACTCAGACAACCACACTCAGGACTGTTCAACCAGATGATGATGATGATGTGAGATGACTTAACAGTTGTTCATGTTGAGGATCAAGATAGTCCCACAGCAGCCACTGTTATTGGAGAGGAAGTGAGAGTTACCAGATCTCAGGTTTTAGTGAGGTGGGGTGACCAGTTCCATTCATCTCTGTCTTTCCTTTCTGAAAAGTAAGCCAGATACTCATTTAACGTAGGCATAGTGGAGTGTGTCGATAACAGCAACTGAAGCCTGCACCTTTGCACTAAGGAGCAAGCACTCTGCACACTGACACTCAGACGATCATGTTCAAGGTCACTCAATGTAAATAATGGATACTCTTAATGACTTACAAGATAAAAGTGGCACAGAACTTGGTTAGCTGGAGCATTTTTGTCTTTGCCTTAGAGGACAGTAACCCATGGGAATCCTGTAATGACGAGCAAAGAATCGGGTCACAATGCCCTACCCAGTGTTACATACAAAAGGGACTAATGAGGACTTAAGTAAGCTAGCAACATAATCATGTAAAATAAACTGCTACACAAACTACCATTGTAAGATTATTTCGAGAACTATGATGCAGTAGTCCTGCAAGTGGGTCAAGAGCATTGGTCATTCTTCTTCTCCTGCATTCACTCTCAATCTCCCGCTACCAAGCCATGACCAGGGTTTTGCAAGTAGCAGGATGTAGTTCGGAGAACGGAATACGTTGTGTCGCTAGTTTACAGCTTGGCGGCAATACTTGCACCTTTCTGTCCGACACATCTGTCTTCGACAGTAGTGGTCACTATAAGGTCAATAGAAGTAGTCACTCTAAGGTCAATAGAAGTATAGTCAATCTAAGGTCAATAGAAGTAATCACTCTAAAGTCAAAGGCAGTGGTATCTTTAAAGTCAAGAGCTGTGGTAACTCTAAGATACACTGTATACTATTTTCACGGCTGATGAAGATGTCTGCCATCTTTTGCCCTTAACTTACCTGACACAAAAAGTTATCGAAAGGATCAAAGTGCAGCTTGCCAAGTGTATTCCCATCACTCAACCAAATGTTTATATGTTTCAGCTCCAAAACATTGGTGAAAAACTGCATTTCATGAATGTCTTCCATCAACCCTGGAAAGTAGTCAGTGACTGAAGAATACTCTAAATATGCTGAGATGTTCTTAACCGTTCCTGTTGATATTTTCTCTATCAGATCAAGGAATTCAGAAAAAAGCATTTCCATACTTGCGGGACGGACCACAACAAGGTCAGGATATGCCAATTTTTCATAAACAGGTTTCGGAATCTCAAAGTTTTTGTGACCCTCCCATAAAAATATTGGTTCAACTCCCTCATACTGTCCATCTGGAGTGATCTTGATGTGAACTTTCTGGTTACCATACTTTTTCTTGAGAAATGTATTTGTCCACTTTTGAAAGGCTGCCCAGTTCTGTGTTGCACCTGTGATAATTACTGGCTTAGATCTGGACAAATATTCATGGAAAAAATGTGATGCAGTTGGCACCTCAATTTTTTCACATTTATGGATTTGTCTATCATCCTTCAAATATCTGTCACGAGTCTGTAGTGTGTCCGCATTATACGATTCACTGACAGAATTCTGTACACACAAATTATTATTCTGGTCTGCTCTTGTTGACTCTAGACATTGTTTCTTTGTTGTATCCTGGTCTCGCAATAATGCTGGAAGGGAAAACATATTTTCCAGAATATCTTCTCTGTGAATTCCTGCAAGGTTTAAAGATCCATCTTTATTGCGGAATGTGGCGCAGTTCCCGTTAATGTATTCTACGATATGATCTAAATTTATAGCTGAAGTTTCGTTGGCGTCGTCTTCTTCATCAGTTGGAAGTTTATAAGCAACAACTGACGGTGCGATAAAGTTGTCAACTGGTACAAGCAAGCACGTCCTGTCCTGTTTTAGTCGCTTAAAAAGCAAAACTGAATTTACAAGCTCTTCTCTGTGCTCATTTCCAATAATTTGCAGTGGGCGTCCGTTTGGCCATTTCAGAGGTACCTCTTGAAGTCTTCCAAACAAAACACCTGTTTCGTTCACAAAGGAGACATTAACTAACGATTTGAGAAGCTTTTCCGTTCTATCATGTAAAGTCCCTTCAGGAAATAGTACAATACAAAATGAAGCAGAAGCATCTAAAATGTCCGCAGGTTTGAAAAGTGGAACAGATAATAGGCAAGGCAACAAGCACATGGATAAAATAACGAAAGACGGACTGATAGAGATATTCCTAACGCCAACGGACGTTGCCATCTTGAAAAATAACATTCTATTAGTAGGCTCCCCTTAAACTACCGGAAGACCACGTCATGTTACCTGTCAACCAACCTGCTCGTCCCAGTTGTCTTAGTTGTCTACTTGGTAAAGTGTCGCATTTGTCTACTTGGTAAAGTGTCATAGTTCTCTACTTGGTAAAGTGTCATAGTTGTGTACTTGATAACGTGTCATAGTTGTCTACTTGGTAAAGTGTCATAGTTGTCTACTTGGAAAAGTTTACCTGTGACAGCAGACTATATCGTCTTCTTCTTGCCTCATTTTCACTCCAGCCGGAGTATAGCGACACCACCACATTTGGCCTCCCTTAGGAAGAATGCACACAAGCACTTTGCTTGTTTTTACAGTATGATTTCTGTAGCAAATTTGTTTTACACTTTGAGGTCACTAGTCCCATGCACAACTAACTTTAATCGTCCTTTAATACACACATGTATGTGCAGTTGACCTATTCTTTCATCCATAGTAAGAGATCTCGTAATACACTCGGGGAAGGAAACTATGCACACAAAAGATTTCGTAATACACTCGGGGAAGGAAACTATGCACACAAAATACTCGTAATACACTCGGGTAAGGAAACTATGCACACAAGAGGTCTCGTAAATCACTCGGGGAAGGAAACTATGCACACAAAAGGTCTCGTAAAACACTCGGGGAAGGAAACTATGCACACAAGAGGTCTCATAATACACTCGGAGAAGGAAACTATGCACCGAGTTTAGACAAATAAAACGAAGCTGCGGCGGTGTGAAAGCCAACAGGGAATAATACCATAAATAGGAATGGCTCATTTATCGTACCGGGACAGAAACGAAAGGAACTCCATGTTACAACCATAACACGAAAAGATGGATAGATATCACGGACACGACAAGATAAAGAGGATGCTGAAGATTGGTTGCATGCAGCCAATGCTGTGGTCAAGCTGTTTTGCGTTATTGCAATGGCTAATTACTTGTACATATAAGCCACGTGAGGTGTTGACCAGAACAGCACGGACAATAGCGGCGCTTGCACGGCTTAACACGATCTGGCAAGATAAAGGGTTAACTTCTCCAAATGCAGACCTACCTTGGCAGAGTTTGAGAGCTTGCGTGTCCCGGTGATCCAGGGGGCTATGCCGGCGGGAGTTTTACTCCTGTTAGGGTCACCCAAGCCGGAAAGGTCCTTGGAGAGGGGCCAGACTAAGAGGCCGAGGAGCATGTGGAGCCCTTTAGGTGGAGTTGCAGAACCCACCGGCAAGTGGTACACGCTCTAGGCTAAACCAACCCCCCCCCCCTTCCCACTTCATGGGTTAAATGCATTCTTGCCTCATTCTTTACTTTTTGTCTTCTTTCAGTCATCTCAATGGACGTCGAAGAGGTGTAGGCCAGCGGACATTGCACCTCTGCCCCTTTGTGACGACCTCCCAGGTGGCGGGGAATGCTAGGCGTACCATCACTGCAGAGGAGCCGAGAATACTAAAGGGGAGTAAGGAGATACCCCACTCACATGTATATGCCACGTTTCTGGCAGGACGTGACGATCCTGGGACACATACACACTGGACTGCCTCCTTTCGGGGATACTTGAAAAATGGGTCCATAAGTCCATCATATCATCGTCATCACACCCTTTCGAGCAAGACCACAGTCTGCCCAAGCAACTTTACGGTGCTGAAGAAGGAGGCAACCAGCCAAAAGGCGCACCACGGCAATCAGGATGCCACGCAATTACGCAAAATAAAAGCATGCCTATGTTTGCAAAACGTTATAATCAGGCAGGTACAGTGCTGGACACCCCGTCTCGAAAGGGCCCAAACTATATTATTGGAGGTCAGAAGGCACGAGAATAGAGCTACTGGCCAAACAAAACCAAAAACAAAGGAAAGAACACTTAAAATAATGCACTGGAATGCTGAAGGCGTCAACAGCAAAAATTAGAGCTTGAGAATATCCTATATGAAGAGCAAGTAAATGTATGTTGCTTGCTAGAAACGCATCTCAACAAAGATATAGCCTTCACAATTAAGGAATACCAGTGCTATAGGTCTGACCGACAAGACAGGCAGAAGGGTGGAGTACTGATACTTGTGAGAAATAGCATCGATGCTTATCGGCAGGAAGTATATATGGAGGGGCAAGAGTACCAGATGATGAATCTCAAGACAGAAAGTACAGAATTCCACCTGCTAAATTATTACTGTCCGAGTGATCGTCCACTAGCACTGGATACGATTACAACAAAGGAAAGACTGATTGTGTGTGGAGACTTGAATAGCCACTCGCAGAGCTGGGGCTATGATCAAATGGATAGGAGGGGTGAGGAGTTAGAAAACTGGCAGGATGACAATGGACTTATCTTGATTAACCAGCCAACTGACCCACCGACCTTCTACTCGAGATCATGGCACACCACTTCTACACCAGATTTGACATTCCACTCACCATGCATGGAATGGAACATTACAAGAATTGTCGAGAAACAACTTGGAGGTAGTGACCACAGGCCAGTATTTCTAACTATTGAAAATGAATACGTCAAGGAGAGTAGTACTCTGCCTCGATAGAATTACAAAAAGGCAGACTGGTCAATGTAGCAGCATCGGTCGAGTGTACTGACGAAAGATCTGACAACAGATGAAGACATAAATAAGGTAGGGTCGATAATTTCAGCAGATGCATGCTACAGGCTGCCCATGAAACAATATCTATCGGGGCTCGCAAACATTATAGGCCATACTCGAATAGTGAATTAGAACAACTGCAAAACGAGGTAGAAACATCTAGAAAGCAAGCAGAGATTAGTCCATGTCAAGAACACTTTCAAAAATATCAACACGCTAAAGCCAAATTTCAAGGGAGCAGTTACAGGCTAGAAGAAGAAGTTGGAGAGAGAAAACAGCGTCTCTGAACTTTGAAAAGGATACCAGAAAACTGTGGAAGTTGGTAAAACAACTTAATGATGAGGGGGCAGAGTGAAACGCAATGATTACATTAAACAAAGATGAAAACATCCTCACAGGCAAACAAGCCGCTGACTACTTTGCTGACGCTTTTGCAAAAGATAACAACATTGAAGTTGACAGAGAGAAACAACGAAGTGTTTGTGAGAAACGACAAAATACAGGACGAGATGGCGCCATACCCAAATTTATGGAGACGCCAATCACATACAAAGAACTGGAGTTTGCAATATCCAAACTGAAAATGAGAAAGTCGCCAGGAACAGACTGACTGACCAATGAAATGATCAAGAACTTGGGAACAGCAGCAAAAACAAAGCTGCTGCAGATCTTCAACATTTGTTGGACATCAGATCCCACAGACCTGGAGAGAAGCAATCATGATACCACTCTCAAAACCAGGGAAAGACAGTTCCATGGCATCCAGCTATAGACCAATCAGCCTCACAAGCTGCATCTGTAAAACAATGGAACGTATTATCAACCTAAGGCTGCAGTCGTATCTTGAGAGCCAAAGCCTTCTTGTGCCACAGCAGGCAGGGTTTAGGAAGTGCTGCTCCACTGAAGACCAGGCAACATACCTCTCACAAGAGATCGAGGACGCGTTCCAGGACAAGAAACTGGTATTAGCAGCATGGATAGACTTAAGGGAAGTTTTTGATAGTTTGGAAAGAAGGACTTTTAAAGAAACTGAGAAATAATGGATTGTTGGGTAGGATGTACAAATGGATAAAATCATACTTACATAACAGAAGAGCCAGAGTCCAACTAGATGGCCTCAAGAGTAAGAAAATTCTACTGCGTCATGGTGTGCCACATGGAGGGGTTATTTCCCCTACACTTTTCATAGTCTTCATCAATGACTTGATTGCTGAACTACCACAAGGAACAAAAGTTGCAATGTACGCAGATGACTTGGTAATATGGTGTACAAATGAGCAAGCAGCTGTGGCCACCAGAATGCTACAAAGAGCTATTGATATCTTGACCTCTTGGACAAACAGATGGTGTGTAAACATTATAACAGAAAAAATGTAGCACTACGCTTTTCACCCTCTCCTCAACAATAAAACCTGGAGTTACCAAGATAAATAGAGAACACCTCAGAGAAGATAAACAACCCACCTATCTTGGAGTTACATTCGATGATAGGTTGACATGGAGGGAACACGTCAACAAGGCAACCAAAAAAAGCCAGGAGGAAGTTAGCCATCCTGAGAAAATTAAGTGGAACCACATGGGGTTCTAGCGGAAAAATACTTAACAAAGTTTACCAACAAGGTATACAGCCATATCTGGAATATGGCTCAGTAGCGTGGTGCCCTGCAGCAAACACTACCCTAAAAGAGGTGGATAAGGTGCAAAACCAGGCACTTAGGTTCATTACATGAGCAATGAAATCAACATCTATAGTGGAGATGGAGAAAATCAGAAGGATACAAGCACTAAAAGAACGCAGAGACACAAAGGTATTAACACAGACAGAAAAGTTCTTCTGCATGTCGAGTCATACAATGAAAGACAGATTTCAAAATTTAGCAATGAGAAGACTGAAAAGAAGTAGTTTTATGCACCAGGCCAAACGACTTCACAGGCAAATTACAGATCTAGCATGGACTTTCAGTATGCATTCAAACAAAAGTGGAAGGAATACTAGACAAGGATGAACAGAACAGTGTGCAACGTAGGATAGTGACCCTCAGTTTCCTGGATGAAGAATACCCACAAGACCTCTGGATCACAGTATACACAGATGGGTCAGCTAAGAATGCAGTAAAGAATAGCGGAGCGGGCGTGTACATAGAATACCCAAACATCATTAGGGATACAGTCAGAGTACCAACTGGAAAATTCTGTCATACATATGATGCAGAAATCCAGGCAATCAAGGTGGCAACTGAGAAACTGTTGAACACCAATGTCAGTTCACAACCTGTAGTATTTCTGACAGCTGCACAATCAGCACTCCAAGCACTGAAATTTGAGAAACTGCCAGATCTTCAGGCTTTAATGTCTGAGCTGAGAAACCAGCGCAAGAATGTCATGCAGTGGATACCTTCTCATTGTGGAATACCAGGGAACGAGAGAGCAGATCGACTGGCAAAGGAAGGTGCTGGAGACGAGCAGCCAGATGTGCCAGTTACATACCAACAGAAGATTAAGATGATCAAATCAATCAGAAAGCCATGAATGGTAACACAAGATGATTACCATAAGATGAACAGACAAGAGCAAACTGTTATGTTGCGCCTTAGAACAGGACACAACCGACTCCGCAGCCCCATGTACACAAACATAAAGATTGGCAACTCAGCCATGTGTACATGCGGACAGGCGCCCCAGACAGCAGAGCACATACTACAGACCTGCCCCGAATATGATATACAGAGGAAACCTCACTGGCCCATAGAAACAACACTGGAAGAGAAACTTGATGGACCTGTATGTGAACTACAAAAGACAGTGAAGTTTATACAAGAGACAACATTGCAGATATAGACAATATTTTAAAGCGAACGAAAGAAGAAGAAGAAACGGTTAACCGTTGGCTCGAAGATTAGGTTAATGCGCACATTGGTACTGTCGGTATTCATCTATGCTTGTGAGACATGGACAATTACAGCTGACCTGCAGCGGAGGATACAGACCACTAAGATGAGCTGTTTCCGAAGACTTCTAAACATCACATACAAAGACCGAGGTTACAAATGAAGAAATATGAGAACGAATTACAACATGAATAGGATCTTTTGTGGACCTCTTGGCAACGGTCAAAAGGCGGGAACTCGCTTGGTGCGGTCACATATCCAGATCTTTGAGATCTTGCCAATTCGATCCTGCTCGACAGGGGGCAAGGCGTACGACGAAGAGATCATGCCAAAAAGAGGTGGAGAAGGGGGGGGGGGGAGGGGGCGGACACTATAAAATAATGGACCAATCTCCGACAAGAGGCGACACAGGCAGCCACCTCTGACAGCGAGGGGTGGTGAGAGTTGTGGGACTGTCTTTAGGGGTGCGCCAATGACATCACCGGTTACGGGATGACCTGACCTGCCCTGACAAACCGTGTCTATCCATTTATTTGTGACTCAAGTAATGTCTATCAGTTCCACTTTTGACTCTTTCTCATACCAAAATGGTAAACCGTCTATAATCTTTTATCTAGATCTTTCTGTCTCTTTCCTCCCAATAATTTCGTATGTTGCCCTAATAGAATCAAACTTTCGTTATCTCGTGACATGCCCAACAAA
This sequence comes from Ariolimax columbianus, assembly GCA_036924085.1. Lineage (NCBI taxonomy): Eukaryota > Metazoa > Mollusca > Gastropoda > Stylommatophora > Arionidae > Ariolimax > Ariolimax columbianus. Next base: position 8,889,205 of record JAVGWX010000017.1, on the reverse strand, counting down.
GGAACGGTGATTTCTCATGCTAAACTCATATTTCTTATTGACATTATCGATTACACAAAACCCGATAAGCATAATATCAATAATAGTTGTGGTACAATCCTAGGTTTAATAACAGTTTGACGAGTGAACAATAACACACAGAAAGCAACGTTTCCATCTAATACATCCCTGTATAGGTTGAATCTGTGGTTACCGCCTCTAAGTGTTCGTATGTACACATGCCTATTAACGTGGTCTGCATCTTAGCCACTATTGGTATTCAGTTTTGCTATAGACACTCAAATGAATGTAACGTAACATAGTTCGAATTAAGAACGTCCTCTACTGGACGAAACAATTAACGTAACACTTAGTGGTAGTGTCATAGCAAATATTGTATTGATAGGCTAAGTAATAGGGCATTTCCCGTTACGAGGCTTTCAGTCTTATTTAGTTGTGAAGATATGTTTTTTGTCTCATTGTTTTGGCTTCTCTTCACTTCAAGCAGATCCAGCCCTCCCCCCCCCCCCCTTCCGCATATCTACTTCTCTACCACCTTCTGCCCCACCACACATTCTGGTAGTTCAACTGACACAAGTTTTTTAATGGCAGAACAATTAAATTAATTGTCTATCGCAGAATCCGGGTCGGGTTTGATACCTTGGTCTCGACACGTTTCATTCTACCCAGCTGTAAAACGGGCACATACAATACAGTTTAGCGAAGACAAGACGACCAGTAAGGTAAATGATAATCCGACTGGTAAAATGAATCTTCGCTTCAATAAGTCGCTCCTCTGTTATACACGTAAACATGTAGGGAAGTGGAAGGTAGAAGTGGAGGGAGGGTGGAGGAGACACATTTATTATACGTGCAGACAAACATGTGATTGACATAACCTGTCTTAACGTGATCGATGGAGGACCCTCCATTTTAGTCTTCATGTCGGCTGTTATTGAGTAGCCATTTCGTTACCTTTAGATTGTTTGCATTGACAGCACCTAACGACATGCAGTTTTCTATTTTCAACCGTCAAGAGTTCTTTTACGTGCACAGTGTGTAGACGGTACCTCCGAAGTTTTCGTCCATCACCGGAAGAACTTACTTTCCTTGAGATCAAAGGACGCTTGAAACGTCCGGGATTAGAACCACCCATCGTTCGTTAAACTTTACTTAACTTAACTTAAATTGAAGTATATATACTGGTTTAGAATCAGTTGTATGGCCAGTTTCTTGGATGGTGGTTTTTACTAATGTGCGAATCCATCTTAATAGTCTCAAACACTAGAGCTTAGTATACCCGCAGTCAGTTAGGCGCCATCTATATCTGCTCTTAGCAAACCACCTGGTGAAAGGTATAATAACTTGGGTAGATTTCTAATTTGAATATTGTCAGGGCAGCGGCCGTTAAGCCTATTATTTTCAATTTATAACTGCCATGGGATTTTTACCGTGCTTGCCACTGAACACGGGAGTCCGATCTCACTACCTAGAGATCAGGGGAATATTTACCAGAAGATCCACGTGAAAAAATTCCGGTTTCCATTATGCTTCGAACACGTGACCTCGATCATCCAGGGCGGACACCTTACCTGAGAAAACTGAGTCCTCCCAGAGACGAGCAGCTTACTCCTCAACTATAGCGACCCAACTTTAAAAATAAAACAATCCTAATTCAATAAATTTTTCAGCATCTCATCCCATACGGGTTTTTTTTTTAAATTAAAAAAATTTGTTAAAAATTTTTTTGCTTAGATTTTTGCCTCACTAGTTTCTACTGGCGGAGGCGCGCCATTTTCCACCTAGACCGTAGTTGTGTCTGATTTTAAATAATCTTTATATTGAAACTGAACCGTTCGCACACCGCTTTAAAATCTTAATATTAATGAAAGATGTTCATAGAACCATCTTCCTTACACATGAGCGTCTCAATAAATGCTCAATAAATTTCATTACTCAAAGTACGGTCGACAGCAGCACGGAATACGTGCTCCTACGACGGCTCCGAAATGTTCCCCTAATTTCATCAAGTACTTATTGGGTCGACTGAAAAAAGCTGTTACAACATGAAAAAAAAACACATCCATGCTCGATCTGTTTAACCATGCGAGATGTGATTCGAACCCGGTAAGTTTTGATTGTTAACTAAGATCACAAGACTTAGGTCATACGTAACCATCCCCTCTCCTACCATCACCCCCACCACACTCCACCTCCAAAAAATTGTTAAAATAAAAATAAGACAATACATGTGGCACCTTTACAGAAAGCCAATATTGAAACATTTGGAACGATGGCATCAATAGTGGTGGCCGTACAAGATGAGGTGGGAGCAAAGTGTAATCATTTTCAGGTGATTCATACTGATCAAGGTAGGAGGGAAGAGTAATGAGGGTCAGGTGAGACATACTGATCAAGGGGAGAGGGAAAAGTAATCAGGGGTTCAAGTCAGACATATTGATCAAGGGGGGAGGGAAGAGTAATCAGGACCAGGTGAAACATACAGATGAAGGTGTGAGCGAAGGGTAATCAATGACGGGTGAAACATACAGTTCAATGTGTGAGCGAAAGGTAATCAATGACGGGTGAAACATATGGATCAAGGTGTGAGCGAAGGGTAATCACGGACAGGTGAAACATACAGATCAAGGTGTGAGCGAAGGGTTATCAATGACAGGTGAAACATACAGATCAAGGTGGGAGCGAAGGGTAATCAATGCCAGGTGAAACATACGGATCAAGGTGTGAGCGAAGGGTAATCAATGCCAGGTGAGGGATCAAGATGCTGAGCATCGCATGAGCTGCAGTGGTCAGCGACTCATAGCTGACTACTAGCGTCAGGGCCAGCGAACCAGAGCTGCCAAGCCCCTTCTACACCTCAACGTGGTGATCCTGGATAACAGGCTGCAGCAAGGCAGACTGGATAAGGAGAAGGGATCAAAGAGGGAATGCTAACCTGTTATTCAAAATATGCTTGCTGAAGTCGGATGTGTTGGTCCGAAAGGTGCAAATATCGCAGTAAAGCCGTAAACTACGACACAACGCATTCCGTTCTCTGGACTGCATTCTGCTACTTAAGCCCTTTCAGTGTTTGGTAGTGGGAGATTGAGAATGAACGAAGCCAAGTCAATGCCAGGTGAAACATACAGACCAAGGTGCGAGTGAAGAGTAATCAATGACAGGTGAAACATACGGATCAAGGTGGGAGCGAAGGATTATCAATGACAGATGAACCATACTGATCAAGGTGTGAGCGAAGGGTAATCAATGACAGGTGAAACATACAGATCAAGGTGTGAGGAAGGGTAATCAATGACAGATGAACCATACTGATCAAGGTGTGAGCGAAGGGTAATCAATGACAGGTGAAACATACAGATCAAGGTGTGAGTTAAGGGTAATCAATGACAGGTGAAACATACAGATCAAGGTGTGAGTTAAGGGTAATCAATGACAGGTGAAACATACAGATCAAGGTGTGAGTTAAGGGTAATCAATGACAGGTGAAACATACAGATCAAGGTGTGAGGAAGGGTAATCAATGACAGGTGAAACATACAGATCAAGGTGTGAGTTAAGGGTAATCAATGACAGGTGAAACATACAGATCAAGGTGTGAGTTAAGGGTAATCAATGACAGGTGAAACATACAGATCAAGGTGTGAGTTAAGGGTAATCAATGACAGGTGAAACATACAGATCAAGGTTTTAGCGAAGGGTAATCAATGACAGGTGAAACATACGGATCAAGGTGTGAGCGAAGGGTAATCAATGCCAGGTGAAACATACCAATGAAGGTGTGAGCGAAGGGTAATCAATGACAGGTGAAACATACGGATCAAGGTTTTAGCGAAGGGTAATCAATGACAGGTGAAACATACGGATCAAGGTTTTAGCGAAGGGTAATCAATGACAGGTGAAACATATGGCTCAAGACTCCACCTCACGATCTCGTTCATGGATTTAAGAGCAGACAGTGTCATAGCAGTCTGGCCAACAAGGCGGGGATCGACACTGTAATCCCCCATAGTGGTGATCTTGCTTGGGAGGGTCAGATTACACTACAGCAACGAGGACCATATCCCCCCCACCCCCCGCCCCCCTTCTGAATTTCGCCTCGGGATGTAAGAAGAACCAATGTAACCAGCCACGAAAGAAACGCCAAAAGTACAGCTCGGCACGAGTAACTTCGAACAACGACTACATGATGAAGTAGATAGCCATATACACAGCCCTCTTTAATCGGCGTCTATAATATGCCTCGGTCGTAACAGTGGCCCTATACTTTTCAACCAGCTTACACCCGAGTGTTCAATCGGAATCATCATCATCATCAGTCCCGTAACCTAGAAGGTCGTTGAGGCACCGGTATTACAGTTTGTCGAACCAGTTCCCGCCACACTTCTCGATTTTTTGCCAGGGTATTAGTTTCAGCTATAGACCTTCCCGTTAAATCTTTTATATTGTCCGCCCACCTCTTTTTTGGTCTCCCTCTCCCACGCTTCCCAGGCAAAGTGCCTTGCAGGGCGGTCTTGGTCAGCCCCACCAATCGTGATATATGTCCATACTATGTCAATTTTCGTGTTTTTTTACAGTCGATATACTTTTTTACTGGCCTAACTCCTTCCTAACAATTTAAAGAACACCTTCGCTTGTAACGCGATCCAGATATGAAATGCCAAGAATTCATCATTGATTGTGTCCAGCTTGTGGGCCATTCTCCTATAACTATGATCAATGATTGTGTCCAGCTTGTGGGCCATTCTCCTATCACTATGATCAATGATTGTGTCCAGCTTGTGGGACATTCTCCCGTCTGCCATTTCATGATACAAATTTTTTTTTAAAAATCAATCACCATTGTCTTCACGGGTGATGCGAAAGTTACCTTTCTCTTTTTGTTGTTCTGCAGGGTTACTTTCTCTTTTTGTTGGTCTGCTGGGGTTACTTTCTCTTCTTGTTGGTCTGCTGGGGTTACTTTCTCTTCTTGTTGGTCTGCTGGGGTTACTTTCTCTTCTTGTTGGTCTGCTGGGGTTACTTTCTCTTCTTGTTGGTCTGCTGGGGTCACTTTCTCTTCTTGTTGGTCTGCTGGGGTTACATCTCTAGGATCCCTAAGGAACTACTCATTGTACAGTTGGGAGCAATGTTCCGTCCACCTTTGAAATCCTTTTCTCCAGTCCTGATATTCCCCGCCTTATCCTGAATTGTTCTTATTGTAGGCGTGAACTTCTTTATCAGGTTTCTAACTAGTTGGTAAGCAGCTTTACCATTGTTCCTGATGATGCATTCTTGAATTTATGTGCACTGATCTATTATCTACACCCCCTATGCTCTCGCTATGTCTTTTTTTTATAGTCTTGTTTATAGCTCTGTATTTTTTCCGCTCCGGGTGTTGTGGTTTTCTCATGTTTGAAAGCTGTCCTAGGGTCACATAGTAGTAATATATGTTCCGTGACCCAGGGTTTAAAGCTCTTCTAGTGTCACATAGTAGTAATAAATGTTCCGATACCCAGGGTTTAGAGCTCTCCTAGTGTCACATAGTAGTAATAAATGTTCCGAGACCCAGGGTTTAGAGCTCCCCTAGTGTTACATAGTAGTAATATATGTTCCGAGACTCAGGGTTAAGACCTCCGATTGTATCTCCCCAGTATTTTCTAGGCCGTATCCTTGAGTATAGTGTTGAAGGCTTCAAACATAGACTGTACATCCTGGCGTTCTGTATCTGAGTCAGTGCTTGCTGCTAGGTTAAGATTGTTCCGCAGGCTATCATGAAACGCTTCCTCGGTTAGTGGATCTTTCAGTCTATCAAGGTCATAGCTAATCCTTGGTTGTTGTGGTCTGGCTATGTTCTTTAAGATGAGACGAAATGTAAGCGTAAGCAAATCATGGTTTCTGCCTATCAATCGGAATGCTGGATAGTATTTCAACCAGCGTTTTATTTTCTACGACAATCCCCTGAATTGGGTAATGTTTCTTTACTTAGCGCATTTGTTTGTAGTTCGTGACCTAACTGATCTGGCAATTGAATGGCGATGTTGTGTTTATTTGAATGCCGTGATGCAATACTCATATTTGTTATGTATATTTTCATTCTTCTGCTGGTGATTGGACACTGTATTCGCGTGGTAATCACGTGACCATAATGTTTCGATTTGCGATAGCGTGTCATTTACTTGAACAGCTTAACTAAATAGTATCGATCTCTAAGTGATTTACAAAACAAGAATTCATAGTTGAATTACACGGTGAGGCCTAGCAGCTGAAATCGCGTACAGAGGTAGACCTTCAAAATTAGTATTATAACTTCTTGGGGTTCGTGCATATTGTCCCAGAACAACGAATCAGTTAATTGTAAACAAGAAACCACAAAACAATAGACCATCAAGTTGAAACTTTTGAGAGATAGACGCCACCAGTCTGACTTACACAAACTCTGCTACGCCCAGTAGTAGTCATAGCAACCGTTCGTTAAACAAATCAAAACATACATAGGTAATAGATCAGTGACCGCACCAGGACAGAAACAGAACGATACATACGTTACGGCCTCAAGGCCTTCGTCAGGGATGAACAACAAACGAAAACAAACATCAGAACACAAAAACAAGACACGATGTATATTGGGCGGTTTAAGTTCGCCGCCATAATACTTTTGTTGTGCTGTGTTAGTTGTTTTTGTTCGTTCGTCTACCCCGATGAAGGCCTTGTGGCGGTAATGGAGGTATTCTGTTTTTGTTCGTTTGTCTCAGATCACTCAGATCAGATACACACGCGCTACGACCACCCAAACACACGGACATACCACACACAGACACACTCAGACCACACACACACTCAGACCACACACACACAAACACGTTCAGACTACACATACACACACACACGTTCATACCACACATACACAAACACACTCAGATCACACACACATGATCAGACCACACACACACACACTCAGACCACACACACACTCAGACCAGACACACACGATCAGACTACGCACACGCTCAGACCAGACACACAAGATCAGACTACGCACATACACCATCAGAAAACACACACACACTCAGACCACAGACACACACACTCAGACCACAGAAACAGACCTACACACACGTTCAGACTACACACACACACACACTAAGAACACACACGCACACACACTCAGGCCACACAGACCACATATACACATACATACACATACTCAGACCACACAAACGCGCTCTGACCACGCACACACACACACACACATGCCCAGACCACACCACACACACGCGCTCAGAGCACACACACACACACAACCAGACCACGCACAAACACATAAACACACACCCAGACCACACACACACACACCCGCCCAGTCCACACACATACACGCCCAGACCACGCACACCCACACACGCCCAGACCACACACACGCGCTCAGAGCACACACACACACACACACCCAGACCACGCACATACACATATACACACACACCCAGACCACGCACATACACATACACACACATCCAGACCACGCACATACACACCCGCCCAGTCCACACACATACACGCCCAGACCAGGCACACAAAAAGACACGCCCACCCACACACACGCCCGCACATACACACCCGCCCAGTCCACACACATACACGCCCAGACCAGGCACACAAAAAGACACACACACACACACACACACACGCTCAGACCACACACACAGACCCACGCGCTCAGACAACACACACACACACACACGCTCAGACCCCACACACACACACACACGCTCAGACCACACACACACACACGTTCAGGCCACACACACGTTCAGACCACACACACACAAACACACTCAGACCACACACACACACTCAGACCACACACACACACTCAGACCACACACACACTCAGACCACACACACACTCAGACCACACACACACTCAGACCACACACACAAGATCAGACTACGCACATACACCATCAGAAACCACACACACACACTCAGACCACAGACACACACACTCAGACCACACACACAGACATACACACACACACGTTCAGACTACACACACACACACACACTAAGAACACACACGCACACACACTCAGACCACACAGACCACATATACACATGCATACACATACTCAGACCACACATACTCGCTCTGACCACACACACACACACACATGCACAGACCACACACACACGCTCAGAGCACGCACACACACACACGCTCAGACCACACACACACGCTCAGACCACACACACACACACACGCTCAGACCACACACACACACACACGCTCAGACCACACACACACGCTCAGACCACACACACACACACACACACACGCTCAGACCACACACACACACACACGCTTAGACCATATACACACATACGCTCAGACCACACACTCACACACACACACACGCTCAGACCACACACACACACACACAGACCATACACACACATACGGTCAGACCACACACACACACACGCACGCGCTCAGACCATACACACACGTCAGACCACACACACACGCTCAGACCACACACACACACGCGCGCTCAGACCACACACACACACGCTCAGACCACACACACACACACACACGCTCAGACCACACACACACACGCTCAGACCACACACACGCTCAGACCACACACACACACACACGCTCAGAACACACACACACACACGCTCAGACCACACACACACACACACGCTCAGACCACACGCACACACGCTCAGACCACACACACACACACGCTCAGACCACACACACACACAAACACGCGCAGACCACACACACACACACACACGCTCAGACCCCACGCACACACGCTCAGACCACACACACACACACGCTCAGATTACACACACACGCTCAGACCACACACACACACACACACGCTCAGACCACACACACACACACATACACACACGCTCAGACCACACACACACGCTCAGACCACACACACGCTCAGACCACACACACACACACACACGCTTAGACCACACACACACACGCGCTCAGACTTCACACACACACACGCTCAGACCACACACACACACACACGTTCAGACCACACACACACACACACACGTTCAGACCACACACACACACAAACACACTCAGACCACACACACACACATGATCAGACCACACACACACACACACACATGATCAGACCACACACACACAGACACACTCAGACCACACACACACTCAGACCACAGACACACACACTCAGACCACAGACACACACACTCAGACCACACACACACACTCAGACCAGACACAGAAGATCAGACTACGCACATACACCATCAGAAAACACACACACACACACTCAGACCACAGACACACACACTCAGACCACAGACACACACACTCAGACCACACACACAGACATACACACACGTTCAGACTACACACACACACACACACACACACACACACACACACACACTAAGAACACACACGCACACACACTCAGACCACATAGACCACATATACACATACATACACATACTCAGACCACACATATGCGCTCTGACCACTCACACACACACACACACATGCACAGACCACACACACGCGCTCAGAGCACGCACACACACACACACGACCAGACCACACACACACGCTCAGACTACACACACACACACACGCTCAGACCACACACACACACACACGCTCAGACCACACACACACACGCTCAGACCACACACACACGCTCAGACCACACACACACACACGCTCAGACAACACACACACACACGCTCAGACAACACACACACACACACGCTCAGACCACACACACACACGCTTAGACCACACACACGCTCAGACCACACACACACGCTCAGACCACACACCCACACGCTCAGACCACACACACACGCTCAGACCACACACACACACGCTCAGAAAACACACAGACACACGCTCAGACAACACACACACACACACACACGCTCAGACCACACACACACACGCTCAGACAACACACACACACGCTCTGACCCCACACACACACCCTCAGACCACATACACACACCATCAGACCACACACACACACGCTCAGACCACACACACACGCTCAGACCACACACATACGCTCAGACCACACACACACACGCTCAGACCACACACACACACACACGCTCAGACCACACACACACGCTCAGACCACACACACACGCTCAGACCACACACACACACGCTCAGACCACACACACACACAAACGCGCTCAGACCACACACACGCGCTCAGACCACACACACACACACGCTCAGACCACACACACACACACACACACGCTCAGACCACACACACACACGCTCAGACCACACACACACGCTCGGACCACACACACACACACACACACACGCTCAGACCACACACACACACACATTTGGAAAATTGAGAAGACAAAGGTTGAAGTACTGAAAATGGCCGGGCTTCAAGAGCTGACCACACAAAGCTACATACAATGCCATGTTTTGTTGTTTTGTTGTGAAGGCTAACCTATAGCATCGTGACAAGCCATAGACCGATGTCAAACTTGATAACTTAATTGAACCGCTGATCAGTCGTGCACAGCTTTTGTTAAATTGAGAATTATAAGAGCAAACTACTTTTCTCGTCAGTAATAAGTGAACACAGCCGACCTCGAGGAAGAATATCTTATCAAGTTAAAAAAGACAAACTGCTTTTATGGTTTTTCTGCAGATGTAGAAAATACATCACATCGATATTGCGAAATTGGAGCCTAATGGGAATACAACAGTTTAACAAAGAATCATATACGACTTGAACTTTATTGTGAAATCTTTCAAGAGAGTAAGTTAAGTCAGAGCTGATTGGAGTGTGATGGTGAAGTTGTCAGAGCTGATTGCGTTGTGCTGGTGAAGTTTACTGGTGATCAGAAATCATGACAGAACAAGAATAAGCTCCCATTGAAATAAACAAACAAAATTAGTGCTGAAGTTTGATCACTGATCCATTAGGCGTAGGACAGTATAGCTCTGCCAAAGAAAAAAAATGTGAATAAAAAAGCTTGTAGCACTTCATTTTCCCTCAAATATGTGTAACAGCAGTCAGGACCTACGTCGAAATGATCATTTTTTAAATAAGAAAATATGTTAAAGAATGTTTATAACGTTTACCAGTTACGTGGGGTGGGAGGAGGTGGGGTGGATGGGGCCGTTACGGCTGAAAGAAAAGGCGCTCGCCTCCCAATGGGGTGGGGTGGGGTTTTTATAACTGAAAGGTAAGGCGCTGGCCTCTGGAGTGATTTGGGCTGGAAGCGTTACAGCTGAAAGTTAAGGCGCTCGCTCTCAAGGTATTTGGGTGGGAAGCGTTACAGCTGAAAGTTAAGGCGCTCGCTCTCAAGGTATTTGGGTGGGAAGCGTTACAGCTGAGGGTAAGACGCTCGCCTTTCAAGGTAGCAGGGGTAGGGGGGATAAGGGGGGAGAGGGTATTATAGCTGAGAGGTAAGACCCTTGCCTCACAAGGAAATGGGGGGGGGGGGGATTGTGTTATAGCTGAGAAGTAAGGCGCTCGTCTCTCAGGGGCGCGAGTGTGGACCGGTATAGCTGAGAGCTAGGGCTCTCGCCTCTCAGGAACTGGACAAACGAAAGCGCGAAAAAGTGGGTGTTAGAATCCCGCGACCCGCAAGCGCCACCTGGTCTCAAAAGACGTGAGATCAGCGCCTAGGCTTTCTCGGTTGTTGTTGGTTGTTGTTGTTGTTGGTTGTTGTTGTTGTTGGTTGTTGTTGTTGTTGGTTGTTGTTGTTGAATGCCACAATGAGAATGTTTACTTTTTTGTGCGTCCTGAAAAGGGCGTTCAGTGACGGGTTGCAGTAGCTTTCCTCATATCCCGAGCGTACTGATGAGGGTGGATGGTGGTCCTCCAAGCGGCAGTGTTATGCTTGGCTTCATCTGCGTGTCTCTCACTGCTACGGTGATTACGTCGATCCGTTGCCTATTCAGTCAAACTGTCATGACAGCCTGTTTCATGGGATAACTGAGTTCAAGTGGGTTGGAGTCTTGGTCAGTTTATTTCGCCTGACCCTGACTAATATTGTTCTATCAATATTTTTTACATGATACTGACTAACATTGCCCTATCAGTATGTTTTACATGATACTGACTAACATTGCCCGTTCAGTATATTTTGCCTGACCCTGGCTAACATTGCCCGTTCAGTATGTTTTGCCTGACCCTGACTAACATTGTCCGATCAGTATATTTTGCCTGACCCTGACTAACATTGTCCTATCAGTATGTTTTACCTGGCCAGACACTAGTCTCCTCTTCCCATGCAGATGAAGTCTAGCATATTTTTATTTACAAAATAAATAATAAATATATGCACAAGTCAAAAGTTTATCCTATTTAAATACATTATGGGATGGTTTAATTGTACATATATATAAAACACTAACGTTACTTGATTCGGGTACAGCTATTTAAATACATTATGAAATGGTTTGATTGTACATATATATAAAACACTAACGTTACTTGATTCGGGTACAGCTATTTAAATACATTATGAAATGGTTTGATTGTACATATATATAAAACACTAACGTTACTTGATTCGGGTACAGCTATTTAAATACATTATGAAATGGTTTGATTGTACATATATATAAAACACTAACGTTACTTGATTCGGGTACAGCTATTTAAATACATTATGAAATGGTTTGATTGTACATATATATAAAACACTAACGTTACTTGATTCGGGTACAGCTATTTAAATACATTATGAAATGGTTTGATTGTACATATATATAAAACACTAACGTTACTTGATTCGGGTACAGCTAGTTAAATACATTATGAAATGGTTTGATTGTACATATATATAAAACACTAACGTTACTTGATTCGGGTACAGCTATTTAAATACATTATGAAATGGTTTGATTGTACATATATATAAAACACTAACGTTACTTGATTCGGGTACAGCTATTTAAATACATTATGAAATGGTTTGATTGTACATATATATAAAACACTAACGTTACTTGATTCGGGTACAGCTATTTAAATACATTATGAAATGGTTTGATTGTACATATATATAAAACACTAACGTTACTTGATTCGGGTACAGCTATTTAAATACATTATGAAATGGTTTGATTGTACATATATATAAAACACTAACGTTACTTGATTCGGGTACAGCTAGTTAAATACATTATGAAATGGTTTGATTGTACATATATATAAAACACTAACGTTACTTGATTCGGGTAGAGCTAGTTAAATACATTATGAAATGGTTTGATTGTACATATATATAAAACACTAACGTTACTTGATTCGGGTACAGCTATTTAAATACATTATGAAATGGTTTGATTGTACATATATATAAAACACTAACGTTACTTGATTCGGGTACAGCTATTTAAATACATTATGAAATGGTTTGATTGTACATATATATAAAACACTAACGTTACTTGATTCGGGTACAGCTAGTTAAATACATTATGAAATGGTTTGATTGTACATATATATAAAACACTAACGTTACTTGATTCGGGTAGAGCTAGTTAAATACATTATGAAATGGTTTGATTGTACATATATATAAAACACTAACGTTACTTGATTCGGGTACAGCTATTTAAATACATTATGAAATGGTTTGATTGTACATATATATAAAACACTAACGTTACTTGATTCGGGTACAGCTAGTTAAATACATTATGAAATGGTTTGATTGTACATATATATAAAACACTAACGTTACTTGATTCGGGTAGAGCTAGTTAAATACATTATGAAATGGTTTGATTGTACATATATATAAAACACTAACGTTACTTGATTCGGGTACAGCTATTTAAATACATTATGAAATGGTTTGATTGTACATATATATAAAACACTAACGTTACTTGATTCGGGTACAGCTAGTTAAATACATTATGAAATGGTTTGATTGTACATATATATAAAACACTAACGTTACTTGATTCGGGTACAGCTAGTTAAATACATTATGAAATGGTTTGATTGTACATATATATAAAACACTAACGTTACTTGATTCGGGTACAGCTATTTAAATACATTATGAAATGGTTTGATTGTACATATATATAAAACACTAACGTTACTTGATTCGGGTACAGCTAGTTAAATACATTATGAAATGGTTTGATTGTACATATATATAAAACACTAACGTTACTTGATTCGGGTACAGCTATTTAAATACATTATGAAATGGTTTGATTGTACATATATATAAAACACTAACGTTACTTGATTCGGGTACAGCTATTTAAATACATTATGAAATGGTTTGATTGTACATATATATAAAACACTAACGTTACTTGATTCGGGTACAGCTATTTAAATACATTATGAAATGGTTTGATTGTACATATATATAAAACACTAACGTTACTTGATTCGGGTACAGCTATTTAAATACATTATGAAATGGTTTGATTGTACATATATATAAAACACTAACGTTACTTGATTCGGGTACAGCTAGTTAAATATTACGTAGATGTCTGATTGCTGAGACTGTTGATTTGCTTATCTGATTAAACAGTGGTCAGTACAATCAATCATCTTCTGATCCAACAGGTTATGTTAACTATCGATTCCCATTGATCGATGCACGTCTTGTTGTAGTTTTTATTGTTCATTTAACAGTTTCTGCTGTCTTCATCAAAGAAGATTAATAGTTTGGTCTGTTTGAAGATATAATCGATTAATTGTATTCCATATGCTGTGTACCTTGCTCGTTACCTGGCGATGAGGTATCTCGGTCTGGATAGTGTATAATTGTTAAGCACGTCTCTCACTCTCCTCTCCCTGTATGGTGTCATTGGTCGTGCCTTCTCAAATGTTGTAAGAAATAGTTTTCGAGGGAGTATTGTCAAGTAAATATGATGATTCTATTATTTTAGCACATCCTTTCTCAGCCTGTTTTTAAATGGAAAAACAACTGAAATGATTGTGCCAAAAAATGACTGTTGATTGTGCCAAAAAATGACTGTTGATTGTGCCAAAAAATGACTGTATTGTGTTGTTAAATGCCTACAATGACTAAGTTCACTCTTTTGTTCGCCTTAAAAAGGATGTTAAGTGACAGGTTGTAGTAGCTTTCCTTACATCCCGATCGTGCTGATGATAGGAGACAATGGTCCTCCAGGCGATTGTTGTATGATTGGATTCTTATGCGTGACCCTCATTACTACGGGGATCACGTCGATCCATATCTCGTGACCCAGACTACCTTGAAAACAGCCTGTTTCCAGAAAAGGCTACATGGAAGAGAGATAGTGGTCTTGGTCACTATATTGTGCCTGCCCCTGCCACGACGTCCTGGCCAGGATGTTGTACACGACTAGACTAGCGTCACAGTTTGCCGCCAAAAATAGTATATGTACAGCTGATGATACGATAGTGTGTTCAGTAAGTAACAAATTAAAGTGCAATTATAATTGTAAGTTTAGCTCACTCTCTTGAATTCTATGTACGTTTTGATTGGAAACTTGAGTAAAAACGCTACAAAATAATTGCATGTCACAACAGTGTAAAAAAAAATCTGTAGATTTTATATTGTGCGCTGACACACAGTACTGAATCAGTCATTCATCATAACTGCGTGTACTGACTCAGTTCCTGCCTACAACTGCGAGTACTTGCTCAGTTCCTGCATACAACTGCGAGTACTTGCTCAGTCCCTGCCTACAACTGCGAGTACTGGCTCAGTTCCTGCCTACAACTGCGAGTACTGGCTCAGTTCCTGCCTACAACTGCGAGTACTGGCTCAGTTCCTGCCTACAACTGCGAGCACTGGCTCAGTTCCTGCCTATAACAGCGAGTACTGGCTCAGTCCCTGCCTACAACTGCGAGTACTGGCTCAGTTCCTGCCTACAACAGCGAGTACTGGCTCAGTCCCTGCCTACAACTGCGAGTACTGGCTCAGTCCCTGCCAATAACTGGGAGATGTCCTCCCCCAACCACCGGGCCTATCCCCTCTCCCCTACATTCCCCCCAAAAAACAAACAAACAGACAATCAAACAACAACATTATATACTTCTTTGAATTTAGTCACTATATGTAATTAAGTCGATTGTGACCTTTCACTGAGCCTCCAGAGACCATTCATTAAACCTCTATAGACCATTCACTGAACCTCTAGATCAATTCACTGAACCTCCAGAGATCAATCACTGAACCTCTAGAGACCATTCATTGAGCCTCTATAGACCATTCACTGAACCTCTAGATCAATTCACTGAACCTCCAGAGATCAATCACTGAACCTCCGGAGACCATTCACTGAACCTCTAGATCATTCAGTGAACGTCTATAGACTTTTTATTGAATCTCTAAACCATTCACTAAACTTCTAGAGACCATTCACTGAGCCCATAGAGACCATACGCTGAAGCTTTAGAGACAATTCACCTCCAGAGACCATTCACTGAACCTATGGACTATTCATTGAACATCTAGACCATTCACTGAACTTCCATATACCATTCACTGAACCCCTAGAGACCATTGACTGAACCCCTAGAGACCATTGACTGAACCCCTATAGACCATTCACTGAACATCCAGAGACCATTCACTGAACCTCCAGAGACCATTCACTGAACCTCTAGAGACCACTCACTGAACCTATAGAGACCACTCACAGAACTCCTAGACCATTCACTGAACCCCTATAGACCATTCACAGAACTCCTAGACCATTCACTGAACCTCCAGAGACCATTCACTGAACCTCTAGAAACCATTCACTGAGCCCATATAGACCATTCACAGAGCTCCTATACCATTCACTGAACCTCTAGAGACCATTCACTGAACCTCTATAGACCATTCACTGAATCTAGAGACCACTCACTGAACCTCTAGAGACCATTCACTGAACCTCTAGAGACCATTCATTGAACCCCTATAGACCATTCACTGAACCCCTATAGACCATTCACTGAACCTCTCGAGACCACTCACTGAACCTCTAGCGACCATTCACTGAACCTCCAGAGACCATTCACTGAACCTCCATATACCATTCACTGAACCCCTAGAGACCATTGACTGAACCCCTAGAGACCATTGACTGAACCACTATTGACCATTCACTGAACATCCAGAGACCATTCACTGAACCTCCAGAGACCATTCATTGAACCTCTAGAGACCACTCACTGAACCTATAGAGACCACTCACAGAACTCCTAGACCATTCACTGAACCCCTATAGACCATTCACAGAACTCCTAGACCATTCACTGAACCTCCAGAGACCATTCACTGAACCTCTAGAAACCATTCACTGAACCCATATAGACCATTCACAGAGCTCCTATACCATTCACTGAACCTCTAGAGACCATTCACTGAACCTCTATAGACCATTCACTGAATCTAGAGACCACTCACTGAACCTCTAGAGACCATTCACTGAACCTCTAGAGACCATTCACTGAACCCCTATAGACCATTCACTGAACCTCTATAGACCATTCACTGAACCTCTAGAGACCACTCACTGAACCTCTAGCGACCATTCACTGAACCTCCAGAGACCATTCACTGAACCTCCAGAGACCATTCACTGAACCTCTAGCGACCATTCACTGAACCTCCAGAGACCATTCACTGAACCTCCAGAGACCATTCATTGAACCTCTAGCTACAGTTCAGGGATGTACATAGAAGACAAAACTTCTAGAGGCCGTTCATGAAACATAGAGACCGTTCAATGAATAATTTGGGACCACTCGTTGAGAGCCCGTGTTCTAGCACATTTAAATTAAGATACTATATTTTTAAAAAATCCCTATCACATCACTTCGGGCAAACATAAAGTTTGCTCTTTAAGCAGCTGGCTAAGGGCGTTGATACTGATGATCCATGTAGCACGCTGCTGGTACACACTCCCGGCTCGCACTCGCAGGTCCCTTCGCGTAGTTCAACATGTTTGATTCCAAACCTATTCCAGTCGGTGTGTTAAGCTCAGGTCGATTGATGCGTCATCATCTTACATGTAGTTGTTTATTGTTATTTGTGTGTTTCATTTCTCTATAGGATCTCCATACTATATGCCCGTTTAGATTTTGAGCTACCATGTCAGCTTTCCGTTTACGTAAATTTATCCATGTGCAGATCAACAGATAGGCAATCCTCTGAAGATTTAAGACTCATCGGTTTATTATACACCCGAGTCGAGGCGGTAGACAGAAAGGCGAAACCTGAGTCGATGCAGCAGACAGACAGGCGAAACCCGAGTCAAAGCGAAAAATAGACAGGCGAAACACGAGTCGAGGCGGCAGACAGACAGGCAAAACACGAGTCGATGCGGCAGACAGACAGGCGAAACCCGAGTCGAGGCGGTAGACAGACAGGCGAAACCCGAGTCGAGGCGGCAGACAGACAGGCGAAACCCGAGTCGAGGCGGTAGACAGACAAGCGAAACCCGAGTCGAGGCGACAGACAGACAGGCGAAACCCGAGTCGAGGCGGTAGACAGACAGGCGAAACCCGAGTCGATGCGGCAGACAGACAGGCGAAACCCGAGTCGAGGCGGCAGATAGACAGGCGAAACCCGAGTCGAGGCGGTAGACAGACAGGCGAAACCCGAGTCGATGCGGCAGACAGACAGGCGAAACCCGAGTCGAGGCGGCAGATAGACAGGCGAAACCCTAGTCGAGGCGGTAGACAGACAGGCGAAACCCGAGTCGAGGCGGCAGACAGACAGGCGAAACCCGAGTCGAGGCGGCAGACAGACAGGCGAAACCTGAGTCGAGGCGGCAGACAGACAGGCGAAACCCGAGTCGATGCGGCAGACAGACAGGCGAAACCCGAGTCGAGGCGGCAGACAGACAGGCGAAACCCGAGTCGAGGCGGTAGACAGACAGGCGAAACCCGAGTCGATGCGACAGACAGACAGGCGAAATCCGAGTCGAGGCGGCAGATAGACAGGCGAAACCCGAGTCGAGGCGGTAGACAGACAGGCGAAACCCGAGTCGAGGCGGCAGACAGACAGGCGAAACCCGAGTCGATGCGGCAGACAGACAGGCGAAACCCGAGTCGAGGCGGCAGACAGACAGGCGAAACCCGAGTCGAGGCGGCAGACAGACAGACCAAGGAAGGTGGAAGGTTACCACAACCAGATTCAAGAGTGACTTACGAAGAGTGCAGAATGTTTATTCAGGCCAGATACTTCGACAAATGGGAAACAGAACATATTGTCTACACAAGGGATTATGCTTATTACGAGTTAAACATAAGATAACAGTGGTCTTCAGACTCCTCACAGGCCACAACAGACCGAGGTGCCATCTATTAAATACAATGAAGACATGTGCTACTGACGAATGAACGTATGAGACTGGGAAAATGACTCCTGAATATCTTCTGCAGAATTGTCCTACGAGGACCAGAGAAAGCATATGTGGCCATCACCAGTGCCAACACTAGGCAAGCTCTATGGCAGTGCCGACAACATCAGGGTAAACTCTGCTTTTCTTGAATAAATTCAGACGTCTGGCAGAGTACGAAGAAGAAGAAGAAGAAGAAGAAGAAGAAGAAGAAGAAGAAGAAGAAGAAGAAGAAGAAAAAGAAGAAGAAGATGCACTCGAGTGATACCTGGGTTGAAAAGAATAGGATAATTGTGACCTTGAAAGCATATGCTACAGTGAGGGTAACAAGAGTTGGGCATGGGACTAGCTATCGCACCATGTCACACCACTGCTAGATACAGCCACCCGCTCCAACAATGCGCGGGTACAGGTTTCCTGTAAAAGAGCAAACTGAACTGATGGTCCTATGCTTCACTTGGAGAAAAAAAGCGAAGCATCATCGTGTGTGTTGAAGAGTAATACCATCATAGCTGCAGATACAGAATCAATATCCAATCCCCCGCGGGAGATTGGACCAGATGATCCCACCAAAGTTGCAGATGTAGTCCCAATCTCCTATCACACACTAGAGATTGGAGCAGATGGTCACATCAGAACAGCAGATGTAGTCCCAATCTTCTATCACACACTAGAGATTGGAGCAGATGGTCACATCAGAACAGCAGATGTAGTCCCAATCTTCTATCACACACTAGAGATTGGAGCAGATGGTCACATCAGAACAGCAGATGTAGTCCCAATCTTCTATCACACACTAGAGATTGGAGCAGATGGTCACATCAGAACAGCAGATGTAGTCCCAATCTTCTATCACACACTAGAGATTGGAGCAGATGGTCAAATCAGAACAGCAGATGTAGTCCCAATCTTCTATCACACACTAGAGATTGGAGCAGACGGTCAAATCAGAACAGCAGATGTAGTCCCAATCTTCTATCACACACTAGAGATTGGAGCAGATGGTCACATCAGAACAGCAGATGTAGTCCCAATCTTCTATCACACACTAGAGATTGGAGCAGATGGTCACATCAGAACAGCAGATGTAGTCCCAATCTTCTATCACACACTGAAAGTCGCGTGCTAAGCCACTCGTGTTAGGGTCCGATACAACATACTGACGGAAAAACCAGCACATGTGCACTTGAATACACTTGGTATTACAGCAGCCTGATCACCGAGACTTGAGTTGTCACTGTAATTCCCGCAGTGGTGTTCTGCTGAGAAGCCAAACATTGTACTACAATTAAGAGGTCTGTATACCACCTTCTTCAGTACGTGTCAGGATATAAGAAAGGTCACACCAATCAGTTGCTAGAGACAGCTCATCAAAAGTGATGTACACATCACAGGTTGCCCTGAAAGATAAAGCAATAACAATATTTAAATAAAAATCAATTAGCTATTGCATTCATATACGCCCCATCCTGTTCGGCAATGACTTTGCTTCTCATCCGAGATAAAATTCCAAATCCTGATCTCACCACGCATGCGCATATTCATTGGTATATACAGCATCATGACAAAATAGAAGGGGCGTTGTCCCTCATCTGCTGCACGGCTTCTAGCTATGCCTTTCCGCTTAACTTTTCTCTTCTTTGCTTGTCCATGGTGATGGTGACTCGCTGATAGTCAGGAATTTTCTGGCCATTAAGTATTCACCCCCCCCCTCTTTTCCGCCTCTTCCTAATTCCTAGATTTCATTTGAGACGCAGCTGTTGTCACCTGCTCCTTTCGGTCCCGTCTGCCCGTGCCACCCCTCATATTTCTATGTTGATTTATGTTTCCCTTGATGTCTGCATTGAACCAGAGCAGCGAATCTTCATTGCCTGCGTCTGTTCGGGATTTGACTATGGATTAGACTTACTAGCAAAGAATGCAGGAGGCAGTAGCTATGTTTAAGGTGGACAGAGAAGATAATTTGCCACTGGTTACATCGATGGACGGCTGCAATGGGTCTCCACATATTTTATCTTTTGTCCTGACAGTGCTGTCTAGCATTCGTTTTCCTGTTCGTCTCCCGAGATCACCTTACCACTAACAGCATTGATGTCTTCTGTCCGGCTTCCCTTCTATTTTCCCTTTTATGTCTTTCCATATAGCTAACATCTGATCTATCTAGCTCTGACTTTGTTCGATAATCACAGGTTCACGCCTAAATTCTTTAAAATCGTCTCCTTTATTTTATGTTCAATAAGAACTAGGGCATACGGTTAGAGAAGGGACAAGTAATATATATATTATATATACGTTTTTCCGTGCAAGTCTTTATTTATACTAAAACATGTTTTTGTTTTGTTTTTGGAACAACAAAAGTCAAAATTTTATAGATTATCATGTCGCATCCCTAGGTAGTTGGTTAAAATAGGAGAAATAGAACACCACGCAAACGGACAATGGTCATGTCAAGTTAATTATAGCTTGTACAAAGCAGCGAGTAAGGACACTGGGCACCCCTTCCCACCCCCACACCCCCACTCCCACACAAGCTATGGTTTAGTAAACTGAAGTCTCTAACACAACACTTCAGTCCCGACCAACGGTTAGATTAGCTGAAGAACTTGTTGTTGTTGTTGTTGTTGTTGTTTCGAATGTCCATAATGCGTAGGTCTAAACTTTTGTGCGCCCTGAAAAGGACGTTAAGTGGTCGGTTGCAATAGCTTTCCTTACATCCCGAGCGTGCTGATGAAGGTGGGCCAGGGTTCTCGAGGGTGTTGCGCTAGGCTTGGCTTCATCTTCGTGTCGCTCCCTACTACGGGGATTACATCGATCCCTAACCCCGCTAGTCAGGCGGCCACGAAAACAGCCCGTTTCTAGGGAGGGCTTCTAGGAAGTCGAAGTGAGGGCCTTGGCCAATATATTGTGCCTGACCAGATGCTAGTCTTCTTTCCACTGTTATCTGACAGCAGACGCCCCATTTTCTTCAACTTATTGCTCGCTGCTCTAATAGTTTAGTCAGACACCAGAGATCTGACATTGCTTGTGTGCATAGTATCACGGCTTGTGTGCATAGTATCACAGCTTGTGTGCATAGTATCACAGCTTGTGTGCATAGTATCACGGCTTGTGTGCATAGTGTCACGGCTTGTGTGCATAGTATCGCGGCTTGTGTGCATAGTATCACGATTTGTGTGCATAGTATCACGGCTTGTGTGCATAGTGTCGCGGCTTGTGTGCATAGTATCACGGCTTGTGCGCATAGTATCACGATTTGTGTGCATAGTATCACAGCTTGTGTGCATAGTATCACGGCTTGTGTGCATAGTGTCACGGCTTGTGTGCATAGTATCACGGCTTGTGTGCATAGTATCACGATTTGTGTGCATAGTATCACAGCTTGTGTGCAAAGTATCACGGCTTGTGTGCTTAGTATCACAGTCAAAATGATAAATTTTCTGTGTTTTTTTCCAAAGAACAACCCCACAAACAATATCTTTTCTTTCTGTCTCTTGCCGCCATTTCCTAATTATATCGTCTGTTATCTTGTCTCTTTTGCTGAAACGTTTAAAATCAATCAGTTTTTTTTTCTTTCTTGGCAAACCTATTGTGTTTGTTTGTGCGAGGACCATGTATTAGGGGCTATGTCTGAAAATAACGGAACATGGAGATAAACGTCTGCTTTCCCCTGGCAAGCTATTGATAATGTGACACTAATGGTATCACGCATCGCTGTCGTGCCCTATATTACGGCTTTATCAGCTGGTATTGACATCCGGCAGGAAATAATTATTTGATTACGCAAAGAAAGAGATCTTCAATATTTCCCTAAAAAAAATAAATCACTATTTTGTCTAATCTTTCGTGGGAGTTTCATTGTGTGTGTATGTGTGTTTTTTTTTCTTTCTCACTTCTTCGATTCGTACTTCTGCTATTTGCTTTGTGTGCGCACAAATCCCTCTAACCGCCTCCCACATCACGATTCGTTACAACTACTCCGACCTCTCCCCCATCAATGTAACGTCACAAATCTCTTCTCTCCTTCCGAAAAATAAAATAAAAATGATACAAAGTTTATTGTGAAAAATAAATGTCATATCCGGGATCGTGTCGCTAGTGATTGTGAGCGTAGTTTACATTGCCAAAGTCCCAGGTTCAAATCCCGTTACATTCAGTTTGACAGACTGGAAGAGTCGTGTTTGTCTATGGTAAGACCGCTACACCGGGTTGACCTAGCGGTAAATGGGTCCATTTCGAACGTATGGTGTTCGTGCTGTGTCGTCGGAACTTTGGGCAGTGGTATGGACAGCTCAAGTGAGGGCACACACGTGAAATAAAGTCGGTTCAATGAATTATTTTTGTTGTTGTTTTGTTTTTTTCAAAATAATTTAGCGTAATATCGGTCAAACAAAACAAAAGTTTGTAAAGTTTGTGAACAAAAATAGTCTGAATTTTATTTGATCTGTTTGACTAGTTAAAACCGAGCGGTTCCCGAAGTAGAAGAGTAATACCACTGTCTCTCTCCTGTGACCAACTCAGACATCATCAACACCATCATCAACACCATCATAATCATCAACCCCTAGCATCAACACCATCATCAACACCATCATCAACACCATCATCAACACCATCATCATCACCATCATCAACACCATCATCAACACCATCATCATCACCATCATTAACACCATCATTAACACCATCATCAACACCATCATTATAATCAACCCCTATCATCAACACCATCATCAACACCATCATCAACACCATCATCAACACTATCATCATCATCAACACCATCATCAACACCATCATCATCACCATCATCAACACCATCATCAACACCATCATCAACACCATCATCAACACTATCATCATCATCAACACCATCATCAACACCATCATCATCACCATCATCAACACCATCATCAACACCATCATCAACACCATCATCATCATCAACCCCTATCATCAACACCATCATCAACACCATCATCAACACCATCATCAACACCATCATCATCATCAACCCCTATCATCAACACCATCATCAACCCCTATCATCAACACCATCATCAACCCCTATCATCAACACCATCATCAACCCCTATCATCAACACCATCATCAACCCCTATCATCAACACCATCATCAACCCCTATCATCAACACCATCATCAACCCCTATCATCAACACCATCATCCTCATCAACCCCTATCATCAACACCATCATCAACACCATCATCAACACCATCATCATCATCAACCTCTATCATCAACACCATCATCAACCTCTATCATCAACACCATCATCAACACCATCATCAACACCATCATCATCATCAACACCATCATCAACACCATCACCATCCTCAGGTGTCTTGTCGGTTGACGATCATGGACCTCCATCCACCTCTATCACGCGTGTTGTTTACACACTCTCTTGCTGGTTGTCGCCCGTGATATTCTCTCAGACTACCCAGCATCTTCTCTCTCTGCCTTTCTCTGTTTCTCAGACTACCCAGCATCTTCTCTCTCTGCCTTTCTCTGTTTCTCAGACTGCCCAGCATCTTCTCTCTCTCTGCCTTCCTCTGTCTCTCTTTCCTGCTATCTTTCCCGTTGTCACAACCTGCTCCAAATCGCCCCTTCTCAAAACATGCCCGAGAAAGAATGACTGTCTAGTTCTGATCCTTGCAATGAGTTGTCTTTGTATTTGTGCCTTTTCGAGTACTGCATCATTAGTCTTCCTTGGATTCCATGGAATTCACAGCATTCTTTTGTAAAACCACTTATCCGTTGCTTCTAAAGATATATGCGCTTGCTTGTTGATTGTCCATGATTCACTACCATATGTCAGAACTGGTTCCCCGTAACATCCACAGACTCTATTTCTCAGTTATAACGACAAGGTTGTGTGGCGCAAGAATCACTTCATGGTTTCATAACTGCATCTGTCGACACTTGTAGCAGATCAAGACAATTAGTTATGAGGTAGACTAACAAAAGTTTCAGATAAAGTGTAGACTAACAGTAGTTTCAGATAAAGTGTAGACTAACAGTAGTTTCAGATAAAGATATTCAATCTCTGTGCCTACATTCCCTTACTAAGGCACACAAAAGAAATTCAATCTCCGTGCCTACATTCCCTTACTAAGGCACACAAAAAATATTCAATCTCTGTGCCTACATTCCATTACTAAGGCACACAAAAGATATTTAATCTCTGTGCCTACATTCCCTTACTAAGGCACACAAAAGATATTCAATCTCTGTGCCTACATTCCCTTACTAAGGCACACAAAATATATTCAATCTCTGTGCCTACATTCCCTTACTAAGGCACACAAAAGATATTCAATCTCTATGCCTACATTCCCCTACTAAGGTACACAAAAGATATTCAATCTCTGTGCCTACATTCCCTTACTAAGGCACACAAAAGATATTGAATCTCTATGCCTACATTCCCCTACTAAGGCACAAGAAAGATATTCAATCTCCGAATTACCGAATTAACGTAGTGGGGGCTGGTGACAGTCAGATGCCGCCACGACCGGCTATGACATTTAGAGTGACAGGGATTCGGGGATAATCATCCAATAACAACTAGTTGGGGGTACTAACGAATTAGAGTGATGGCTAAGTCAGACAACCAACAGGCGACCATTGGTCACCTATGATGTTGCTTGAGAATATAACATACTCGGCAACGATGAACTCAAGGATACTGTCTAGAAGAGAAACTGGCTAGAAAAGAGACTGGCTAGAAGAGAGACTGGCTAGAAGAGAGACTGGCTAGAATAGAGACTGGCTAGAAGAGAGACTGGCTAGAAGCGAGACTGGCTAGAAGAGATACTGGCTAGGAGAGAGACTGGCTAGGAGAGAGACTGGCTAGAATAGAGACTGGCTAGAAGAAAGACTGGCTAGAAGAGAGACTGGCTAGGAGAGAGACTGGCTAGAAGAGAGACTGGCTAGGAGAGAGACTGGCTAGGAGAGAGACTGGCTAGAAGAGAGACTGACTAGGAGAGAGACTGGCTAGAAGAGAGACTGGCTAGGAGAGAGACTGGCTAGAAGAGAGACTGGCTAGGAGAGAGACTGGCTAGAAGAGAGACTGGCTAGAAGAGAGACTGGCTAGGAGAGAGACTGGCTAGAAGAGATACTGGCTAGGAGAGAGACTGGCTAGGAGAGAGACTGGCTAGAATAGAGACTGGCTAGAAGAGAGACTGGCTAGAAGAGAGACTGGCTAGGAGAGAGACTGGCTAGAAGAGAGACTGGCTAGGAGAAAGACTGGCTAGGAGAGAGACTGGCTAGAAGAGAGACTGACTAGGAGAGAGAGTGGCTAGAAGAAAGACTGGCTAGGAGAGAGACTGGCTAGAAGAGAGCCTGGCTAGAAGAGAGCCTGGCTAGAAGAGAGACTGGCTAGAAGAGAGACCGCCTAGAAGAAAAGCTGGTTAGAAGAGAGACTGGCTAGAAGAGAGACTGGCTAGGAGAGAGACTGGCTAGGAGAGAGCCTGGCTAGAAGAGAGACTGGCTAGAAGAGAGACTGGCTAGAAGAGAGACTGGCTAGAAGAGTGACTGGCTAGGAGAGAGACTGGCTAGAAGAGAGAGACTGGCTAGAAGAGAGACTGGCTAGGAGAGAGACTGGCTAGAAGAGAAACTGGCTAGAAGAGAGACTGACTAGGAGAGAGAGTGGCTAGAAGAGAGACTGGCTAGGAGAGAGACTGGCTAGAAGAGAGACTGGCTAGGAGAGAGACTGGCTAGGAGAGAGACTGGCTAGAATAGAGACTGGCTAGAAGAGAGACTGGCTAGAAGAGAGACTGGCTAGGAGAGAGACTGGCTAGAAGAGAGACTGGCTAGGAGAAAGACTGGCTAGGAGAGAGACTGGCTAGAAGAGAGACTGACTAGGAGAGAGAGTGGCTAGAAGAAAGACTGGCTAGGAGAGAGACTGGCTAGAAGAGAGCCTGGCTAGAAGAGAGCCTGGCTAGAAGAGAGACTGGCTAGAAGAGAGACCGCCTAGAAGAAAAGCTGGTTAGAAGAGAGACTGGCTAGAAGAGAGACTGGCTAGGAGAGAGACTGGCTAGGAGAGAGCCTGGCTAGAAGAGAGACTGGCTAGAAGAGAGACTGGCTAGAAGAGAGACTGGCTAGAAGAGTGACTGGCTAGGAGAGAGACTGGCTAGAAGAGAGAGACTGGCTAGAAGAGAGACTGGCTAGGAGAGAGACTGGCTAGAAGAGAAACTGGCTAGAAGAGAGACTGACTAGGAGAGAGAGTGGCTAGAAGAGAGACTGGCTAGGAGAGAGACTGGCTAGAAGAGAGACTGGCTAGGAGAGAGACTGGCTAGAAGAGAGACTGACTAGGAGAGAGACTGGCTAGAAGAGAGACTGGCTAGAAGAGAGACTGGCTAGGAGAGAGACTGGCTAGAAGAGAGACTGGCTAGAAGAGAGACTGGCTAGGAGAGTGACTGGCTAGGAGAGAGACTGGCTAGGAAAGAGACTGGCTAGAAGAGAGACTGGCTAGGAGAGAGACTGGCTAGGAGAGAGCCTGGCTAGAAGAGAGACTGGCTAGGAGAGAGACTGGCTAGAAGAGAGACTGCCTAGAAGAAAAGCTGGTTAGAAGAGAGACTGGCTAGAAGAGAGACTGGCTAGAAGAGAGACTGGCTAGAAGAGTGACTGGCTAGGAGAGAGACTGGCTAGAAGAGAGACTGGCTAGAAGAGAGACTGGCTAGGAGAGAGACTGGCTAGAAGAGAGACTGGCTAGAAGAGAGACTGACTAGGAGAGAGAGTGGCTAGAAAAGGGACTGGCTAGGAGAGAGACTGGCTAGAAGAGAGACTGGCTAGAAGAGAGACTGGCTAGGAGAGAGACTGGCTAGAAGAGAGACTGACTAGGAGAGAGACTGGCTAGAAGAGAGACTGGCTAGAAGAGAGACTGGCTAGGAGAGAGACTGGCTAGAAGAGAGACTGGCTAGAAGAGAGACTGGCTAGGAGAGAGACTGGCTAGGAGAGAGACTGGCTAGAAGAGAGACTGGCTAGGAGAGAGACTGGCTAGAAGAGAGACTGGCTAGAAGAGAGACTGGCTTGGAGAGAGACTGGCTAGGAGAGAGACTGGCTAGAAGAGAGACTGGCTAGGAGAGAGACTGGCTAGGAGAGAGACTGGCTAGAAGAGAGAGACTGGCTAGAAGAGAGACTGGCTAGAAGAGAGAGACTGGCTAGAAGAGAGACTGGCTAGGAGAGAGACTGGCTAGAAGAGAGACTGGCTAGAAGAGAGACTGGCTAGGAGAGAGACTGGCTAGAAGAGAGACTGGCTAGAAGAGAGACTGGCTAGGAGAGAGACTGGCTAGGAGAGAGACTGGCTAGGAGAGAGACTGGCTAGGAGAGAGAGACTGGCTAGGAGAGAAACTGGCTAGAAGAGAGACTGGCTAGGAGAGAGACTGGCTAGAAGAGAGAGACTGGCTAGGAGAGAGACTGGCTGGGAGAGAGACTGGCTAGGAGAGAGACTGGCTAGGAGAGAGACTGGCTAGGAGAGAGAGACTGGCTAGGAGAGAGACTGGCTAGAAGAGAGACTGGCTAGGAGAGAGACTGGCTAGGAGAGAGACTGGCTAGGAGAGAGACTGGCTAGAAGAGAGACTGGCTAGGAGAGAGACGGGCTAGGAGAGAGACTGGCTAGAAGAGAGACTGGCTAGGAGAGAGACTGGCTAGAAGAGAGACTGGCTAGGAGAGAGACTGGCTAGAAGAGAGACTGGCTAGGAGAGAGACTGGCTAGAAGAGAGAGACTGGCTAGGAGAGAGACTGGCTAGGAGAGAGACTGGCTAGGAGAGAGACTGGCTAGAAGAGAGACTGGCTAGGAGAGAGACTAGCTAGGAGAGAGACTGGCTAGGAGAGAGACTGGCTAGAAGAGAGACTGGCTAGGAAAGAGACTGGCTAACAGAGAGACTGGCTAGAAGAGAGAGACTGGCTAGGAGAGAGACTGGCTAGGAGAGAGACTGGCTAGAAGAGAGAGACTGGCTAGGAGAGAGACTGGCTAGGAGAGAGAGACTGGCTAGGAGAGAGACTGGCTAGGAGAGAGAGACTGGCTAGGAGAGAGAGACTGGCTAGGAGAGAGACTGGCTAGGAGAGAGAGAGTGCATTTTGTAAATCTTTGGTATGACGACCAGGATATCTTTCATAGGATAAGTTTACTACATGACTTACGCTGCTACACACAGTTGATACGTTCATGCCATACGTCAAACATTCACAGTTGATACGTTCATGCCATACGTCAAACATTCACAGTTGATACCTTCATGCCATACGTCAAACATTCACAGTTGATACGTTCATGTCCTTCGTGAACCATTCACAGTTGATACTTTAAAGGCCATACGTGAAACATTCACAGTTGATACGTTAAAGGCATACGTGAAACATTCACAGTTGATACGTTCAAGGCTATACGTCAAACATTCACAGTTGATAGTTCAAGGCTATACGTCAAACATTCACAGTTGATACGTTCAAGGCTATATGTCCAACGTTCACGGTGGACGAGCAATCACCACCAGTTAGCACGAATCGAAACAGGCCAGGCGGTCGACTGTGAAAATGATGAATAGTATTACCGAATCAGTTAAGGGGCATCGATAGAATATAATAAAGTCCCCACACAAAAAAAAGATGTCAAAGTTTGAGTTCGGAGCCAACACTACAGGTTCAATGTACAACATGAATATAGCTGCAGTCGTACTATTGTTTCTTCACCAGATAAGAGTCCAGTGATCCTCTTGTCTACATATTTAGGTATTATATATAAAATTGTGTGCAGTTGACAAGTGATATATAACCGTATAACTATACTAACCACATACTGTATTCCATCATACGTTGCGTGTACGCAGCTCCTAGCGACATCGGTTTCAGATTACGGCAGTCTCAGTGATGCTCCTCGCCATTTGTTATTTTGGCCCATCATTTTCTTTTCATGTTCATATTAGATTGTATCAAGTACAACCAGGTACATAAGTACAGATATGGTTTGGGTTAAAAAAACACACACAATTATGGAGTTTATTTGCTGAGGATAGGGGGAAACTGATGATGCGGGGGTGGGTGGGGTTAATTAAGGCAGAGGAAGTAGCGCCGCCTGTCTTAGCAATCGACATGCAGTGTGTGGGTTAGGTTATTACTTTACACATGATAGAAGAATCTAGTTCCTTTAGGGGTTCAAACTAATGTCTATTGATTGTACGCAGTTATTCTAACATCTATAACACCCGTCCATCTCTTGTCTGATTGGGGAGAGTTCAAGGACAAGTCAAGTCAATCAATTCTTGCAGGCCAGCACGAGCTGCGTGTTATGGTCAGGGGTTACTAACCTTTCTTGGTCCCACTACCTTTTTGACAAACGTGTCTAAACCCTGTTTTAGCCTTGACAAACGTGTAAACCCTGTTTTAACCTTGGCAAACTTGTCTAACCCTTGTTTTAGCCTGAACAAACTTGTGTAACCACTGTTTTAGCCTTGACAAACTTGTGTAACCACTGTTTAGGCTTGGCGAACGTGTGTAACCACTGTTTTAGTCTTGGCAAACTTGTGTAACCCCTGTTTTAGTCTTGTCAAACGTGTATAATCACTGTTTTCCCATTGCATGTTTCTGACAGTAGGATTTATTTGGTAGAAACTGACGTCGAGGATGAAGTGTGTAACAGTTCCCGCCGGAGCAAGGGGAGTTTAGGATGCCTGAACATGTTAAAGCTTAAAGCTACATGAATGCATGTCAAGGTCACTCACTGTCTCAGCAAAGGAGAACAGAGTTGGGTTAAGGAATGTGGACAGGTAGAAACTGACCACTGGCCTTCCGATTTTGGTAGGGGGAGATTGATTGACAGACGAAATTGGCAACGGGGCTTGCTGCGAGAGAATGAGTGACAGGTGTGCAAAGTGTTTCGTTCCAATTGGAATTGAAGATGACCATACCTGAGATCGATTGGTCAAGCTCTGGTCTTGCTTGAGGATATATAACTCGAGACAAAGTTTAGCTCGAGAGGCTGGATGAGAGATGGAGGAGGCTGGATGGGAGAGAGACAGGCTGGAGAGAGAGAGTGGCTGTATGGAGGAGAGAGAGAGACTGAATGTGGATAGTATGTTTAACTCACCGACTTAGGTAGAGGAGCGATTGATAGACTGTTGGACGAATGTTTAGTGATAGAACAGGATCGCTCAAATAGGTGTGTGAGTTTTGCATTAATGGATAATCTGAAAGTGTGTTTGTAAGCAAGGACACATTGTGAGCGAGCTATGTCGAGATCGCCCGCCTGAGGGGATTTCAGTGAGGAAGAGTATTTGATAAGGTGTGTTGAAGACGCAGTTAAGGCGATGTGTGTGTGATGTAATTGCAAGGCATTAGAACTGGGTTTTTAGATAGTTGGGAATTCCATCAATAGCTAATGCTTACAATTCCCGTTTTAGTAGAATGTTTAGTTAAGATATGTATTATATTGTGTTTGTAATTTCTCTACTCATTCTATGATATGAGTATGATTTAATAAATATGCCACCTGATGTGTGATATGTCATTTACTGAGTATGGTCATGATGATGTGGATGAGTGTGAGAATGTTCTAAGTTAGATCACGGCCAGGGCAAAGAAATAGAGGATCTGCTACAGGAGCTATCAAAGAGACTTTGAGCACGAGGCGGATGGACAGAAAGAAAGAGATACAGGTTTTGTGTATCCAGAAAAGTTAGGTACGGAGGGCAGGTTACGCAATGCAAACGAGACAAACGTTCGCTCAGAGGTCCAGATAAAATGTTACCGCATCGGACAGTGTAGGCCGAGAATTCAGGAAGAGGGTATTACGTCGATTAACATGGTCGGGCGTGCTGAAAGGAGCCAAGTTTACCAGGAACTTGTGGTCAAGCCTGGTAGAACATTAGTTAAAGTCGACGAAGAATCGAACAAGGAAATAGTCAGAGATTCGTCAGATAAAGAGGAAATGAGAGGGGGAGGAATGGTGGCAGGGCCTAGCCATGCGGGAGAAGTTGTTGAACAGACCGAAAGAAGGGACAACCTTTCGGCCACCGAGGAAGGAAGTGTGAATGACGCACAGTTGGAATGCGAAACGGACGCACCAACAGCAGCCAACAAAAGAGGAACAGAGTTTCTAAGGAAAACGAAGAAAAGGGAAAGACAGGTTAACCACAGCCAGGACAGCGAACCAGTCATCGAAGCAAAGATGAAAAGATCTCAGTTCGAGATAAGCCAACAGTCAAACGAACAGTGTGAAAGGTCTTTCCCACAAATAGTGAATACAGATGGACGGAAGGCTGAAGTAGCGGACGATGTAAGTGTACGTAACACTACCAGAGAACCGGTGGGTACGAACCAAACAGCCGTGAAACAAACAGACCAGACGATGGGCGTTTTACAGGAGGAAATCGCGCAGCAATCAGAGACAGCTGATGGGGCAGCGCATAGTCTGGTTAAAATAAGCAGTAGTGATAAGGAACGGTTGATACAATGTTTACTGACGCTAGCCAAAAACATGGAAATCAGAAATGGAATTAGGTAAAGTCGTGTGGAGTACTTACACACATGGGCTATCATGTGAAACTCCAGTTAATGTATGCATTTGCATAAAATTTGTTTCATCTACCGTTATCCTTGGGAAACGGAGATTTGGATAATTAGGGGGTAGGGTATAGAGAAGGAGGAATGACCAGATGTTAAAAAATTCCTTTGAATTCGTTGTCTGAAGTACACGCCAGACAATGAGCGGACGGTCCGTCTGAAGCGAAGACTGACCGAGATCAAAGGGACATTTCCGACCAGAGAAACGGACAGAACGACCGAGAGACGCAGGATAGCTGGATGCGCCAGGTAATGATTACGTGACGCAAGGTAACACGTGGACGCGATGCTTCGGTTAATATCTGACCAGGTAGCTTTGATGCGGGGAATTTGGGGAAACAACGGTGAAATAGTTAGATCACAACACTCGGTTTTGATTCCTCGGGACAAAGACTGCACCTGGACTAGTAGGGTTACAGCATGACGTAATTCGACAGGTGGACGATTCGGTTTTTGACTTTTGACTCAGACATAGTTTAGTATCTGATTAAGTTAGAACTTAGTCATAGTTTAGTGACATAGTTTAGTATCTGATTTAGTGACATAGTTTAGTATCTGATTAAGTTACAACTTAGTCATAGTTTAGTGACATAGTCTAGTAGAACTTAGTCATAGTTTAGTATCTTATAAAGGGGGCATTAACAGGTGCTCATCTGTGGGGCACGAGCAGGAGTGAAGGTTGATGGCATTTGATCATGTTTTTGTGTGCAAATATTTTGACATTTGCATTTGGTGTTTGGGTTTTGACTAATGGTATTACTTGCATTTTTAGTGGGTTGTATGGTCGATATAGTATGCATTGAATTTTTTCTTTATTTTGTTGTTGTTGTTGAATCATCATGTTTACAGGTATTTGATACAGGTTATTTAGGTGATCTACAGAGCAGTATATCTCATCCAGACTGTAGGCCTCCGCAAGCACAAGTCACCACGAGTTCCAGAATCACATGTATGTGGAGTCTTTGCAGAGAAGACTACATTGATCAGAAGTTTTAATATTGACTATGACATATGTTGTCAAATATCGTTTTTGTGGGAAACATAAAGAATTTTGCTGTTTTCTTTGAGAGGGGATAGCTGTCAAGAGAGACAATGATAACTAGCCCGAGGATAACCCACGTAAGTTCGTGGCCTCACAGGAGTTAGTATGAAGTGAATCGTCGGCCAGGCGTGTAATGAGACCGCCTGAGAAAATTGACCTGAACTGGTCGTGTGTAACAATGAAGGTTCGTGTCCTTAGAGGAAGGCACGGGAAACAGGGCGAGGTATGTTGACCTCAATGAGTAAGGAGAATTCCTTAAGGTGTTTCTGTTTTGATGAGTTAAAGGTCCCGCAGGGACAGACTTAGGTGAATTTGACTGTAAAACGATGTATAAGTGTTGGTTTGTGTTGTAAAAACGCCCAGCCACAGTGTTTTTCTTCTGCTTGTATTGATTGTGTATGTATTACAAAAAGTTTATATGTATCAAATGACATGTCTTTTTATGCATGTACGATGTGAGTGAAGTTGTAAACAGGAGTAGTGTTTACATTTTGGATAGTAGAGACGAAAATGGTGGTCATTTGCCAGATGAAAAAAATGACCATCCATGTTTCGGTCTGTAGTTTAGGGAGGTA
Source organism: Ariolimax columbianus (assembly GCA_036924085.1). NCBI lineage: Eukaryota > Metazoa > Mollusca > Gastropoda > Stylommatophora > Arionidae > Ariolimax > Ariolimax columbianus. Next base: position 8,854,636 of record JAVGWX010000017.1, on the reverse strand, counting down.
ATGTAACAGTTCCCGCCGGAGCAAGGGGAGTTTAGGATGCCTGAACATGTTAAAGCTTAAAGCTACATGAATGCATGTCAAGGTCACTCACTGTCTCAGCAAAGGAGAACAGAGTTGGGTTAAGGAATGTGGACAGGTAGAAACTGACCACTGGCCTTCCGATTTTGGTAGGGGGAGATTGATTGACAGACGAAATTGGCAACGGGGCTTGCTGCGAGAGAATGAGTGACAGGTGTGCAAAGTGTTTCGTTCCAATTGGAATTGAAGATGACCATACCTGAGATCGATTGGTCAAGCTCTGGTCTTGCTTGAGGATATATAACTCGAGACAAAGTTTAGCTCGAGAGGCTGGATGAGAGATGGAGGAGGCTGGATGGGAGAGAGACAGGCTGGAGAGAGAGAGTGGCTGTATGGAGGAGAGAGAGAGACTGAATGTGGATAGTATGTTTAACTCACCGACTTAGGTAGAGGAGCGATTGATAGACTGTTGGACGAATGTTTAGTGATAGAACAGGATCGCTCAAATAGGTGTGTGAGTTTTGCATTAATGGATAATCTGAAAGTGTGTTTGTAAGCAAGGACACATTGTGAGCGAGCTATGTCGAGATCGCCCGCCTGAGGGGATTTCAGTGAGGAAGAGTATTTGATAAGGTGTGTTGAAGACGCAGTTAAGGCGATGTGTGTGTGATGTAATTGCAAGGCATTAGAACTGGGTTTTTAGATAGTTGGGAATTCCATCAATAGCTAATGCTTACAATTCCCGTTTTAGTAGAATGTTTAGTTAAGATATGTATTATATTGTGTTTGTAATTTCTCTACTCATTCTATGATATGAGTATGATTTAATAAATATGCCACCTGATGTGTGATATGTCATTTACTGAGTATGGTCATGATGATGTGGATGAGTGTGAGAATGTTCTAAGTTAGATCACGGCCAGGGCAAAGAAATAGAGGATCTGCTACAAGTGTTTGAGACTTGATTGTACTAAACGCCAGACTGGGAGAGTTAGGATGATCAGTTCCCTTCCTTGTTGCCTTTCTTTCCCTAACTCTAAGTCAGGTACCCTTTCACAAATGAACCATTACATCTAGATCGACTGAAGCGTGCCGGTAGCGGAAGTTGAACCCCCTACCATTGCCTTGAAATGAGAGTGCTCTATCACGGCACCAATCACTCATTGAATTATTGGCCTTTTCACTCAAAGTGAAACACAGGGCCAACACTACCGCTAGCCCCTTACAGGAAGCTTGTATACGATCGTTTGAAATGACAGTCTCATAACAATGATTCGCGCACGCACACACTCTTTAGTTGCGATTTTACGACATTCTTGGAAGGTGACAGTAGTCCAAACATTTTATGCCTCTCTACTGATATGGTTCGGATTTGTAACAGAGCTGGGGATTAAACACCGCTTGACCAACTCAGTATGCAGGCTGTTTAAAAAAAATTATTATAAATTGTACACCTGATGAAAACACTCCTGTCACCGTACCGATGTTTTGAAGCGTCAGCAGACTTGAATGACAACAGCTGAGCCATTGGCTCCTCTTGCTGCTATCACCACTACGTATACTGTTTCTAAAGTGTCGTATAAACCTGATGTAGAACTCTGCGTATACCCTGTACTTGTCTGTTCGCAGTAGGGGTTTCCTGGCGCAGGCTGGAACATCATCTCAGTTTTATTTATATTAATTGTGAGACCAAAACGAGACTTGCATTTCAAAACGTATCATGCTCTGAACTGGTACCAAAGGGAGCAGACGTCAGCAAATAGGAAGTCCAATATAGCAACATCTGACAGTTTAGTGATGAATTGTAGGCGTCGTAGATTGAAGAGCCTGCCCTACCCCACCCCACCTCCCCGGGACATCCTAAGGCTCACAGGGAAGCAGGTGGCAGTATTTCCTACAGCCCCAGAGGGATTTGCTGCAGACATGATGCAAACAGTTTTTGGTGTGAAAACACAATCTATTTCACGCCATTTGTCCATGATTTGTCACTTGGAAAGTCGCAGACAGCTCTCCCACATTCTAGACCCCTACCGTCATGGAATTGGCGGACTATTGTAAGGAATTCAGCTGGGCAGTCACATTTGGCCATAATTTGCCACCTGGTGGTCCTAAAATAACAGACTGCAACAGATCAGGCTAACTGAGGAGGAGAGATCGAAGAGGGAATGCTAATCCGGTACCATAATATGACATCCTAAAGTCGGATGTGTAGGACCGAAAGGTGCAAATATCGCAGTCAAGCTATAAACTATGACACAACGCATTCCGTTCTCTGGATTACATCCTGCTACTTGCAAAGGTTTTTTTTCAAGATTTGGTGATGGGAGTTTGAGAACCAACGACGAAGAAAAAGACGTCTTACGTTACAAATTCCTTTTTAAAAAAAATCACTTTCTCTGAAGTTTTTATTATAATATTATTTTGTGTTTGCATTGTTACTATTATTTTCACAACTCCTGCCGTAGTTCTGTTATAATTCTAACGTGTGAATGAGCATCCGCCCGTCCTACTTTTCCGAGGCAGTCGCGTGAGATGCCGCGTGTCATACTCTGTTTGTGAATGAGCACTTCTACTATAGTTACGTGTATGTGTCTCGGTACGTGTGCATGATTGTGTGTGCGTGTGAGTGTCTATTTGTGTCAACATATGTATATGTTATGAGTCTCTCTCGCTCTCTCTCTCTCTCTCTCTCTCTGTTTGTCTGTCTGTGTATTGTGATTGCCTACCTGTGGGTGTAGAGAGCGGAGACTAACGTCTAGTCAGGCAAAACATACTGATCAGACATGTTAGTCAGGGTCAGGCAAAACATACTGATCAGACATGTTAGTCAGGCTCAGGCAAAACATACTGATCAGACATGTTAGTCAGGGTCAGGCAAAACATACTGATCAGACATGTTAGTCAGGGTCAGGCAAAACATACTGGTCATAAATGTTAGTACCCTGAGGTACATAGCGAAAAACTACCCAAGCATGGACTGGACCCATGCATACACCGACCTTTCTGTAACAAATACAACACAGAATGGAGAGGGAGGGGTATTCCTGAGCCTAACAAATGGCAGAAAAATAACATTGGCAGTGGCAACTCAAAAATTCTCAAGCAATTTCAGAGCGGAGGCAGAGGCACTGAAGGTTGCAGTAGAAGCAATGCTGACAGGCGAAAGCAAAGAAAGCCAGACAGGCCAGTTTACAGATGGCCCTGTTCGTGGTTACAGCACTAAAAAGCCAGAAAAATACAGAACAGTGATTTAAGAGCAGTACTCTGTCAACTATGCCAGCAGTCCGCACCAAAAAGAGTAGTGGTACAGTGGGTTCCATCCCACTGTAACATTCAAGGCAACGAAAAGGCAGACAGACTGGCAAAAGAAGGTGCAAGATTACCACAACCAGATTCTAGTGTGACCTACGAAGAGTCCAAAAGGTTTAGTAGGGCCAGATACATGGCCAAATGGGAAACAGAGCATACTGGCTACACAAAAAATTATGCCTATTACCAGTAGAGCAGAAGAGAGCAGGTCGTGGTCTTCAGACTCCGCACATGCCACAACAGACTGAGGTACCATCTATTCACTAAACTGAAGATAGGTGGCACTGACGAATGCACCTGTGGTACAGGGAAAATGACCGCCGAACACCTGCTGCAAAATTGCCCGACATACGAGGACCAGAGAAAGCACATGTGGCCATCACTAGTGCCAACACTAGACAAGCTCTATGCAGTGTCGACAGCCTCAGGATGACAGCTGCTTTCTTCGAACAAATTAAAGTTGACGTCTGGCAGCGTAGCAAGAAGAAGAAGAAGAAGAAGAAGAAGAAGACATGTTAGTTAGGGTCAGGCAAAACATGCTGATCAGACATGTTAGTTAGGGTCAGGCAAAACATGCTGATCAGACATGTTATTTAGGGTCAGGCAAAACATACTAATCAGACATGTTAGTTAGGGTCAGGCAAAACATACTGATCAGAATGTTAGTTAGGGTCAGGCAAAACATACTGATCAGACATGTTAGTTAGGGTCAGGCAAAACATACTAATCAGACATGTTAGTTAGGGTCAGGCAAAACATACTGATCAGACATGTTATTTAGGGTCAGGCAAAACATACTAATCAGACATGTTAGTTAGGGTCAGGCAAAACATACTGATCAGAATGTTAGTTAGGGTCAGGCAAAACATACTGATCAGACATGTTAGTTAGGGTCAGGCAAAACATACTAATCAGACATGTTAGTTAGGGTCAGGCAAAACATGCTGATCAGACATGTTAGTTAGGGTCAGGCAAAACATGCTGATCAGACATGTTAGTTAGGGTCAGGCAAAACATACTAATCAGACATGTTAGTTAGGGTCAGGCAAAACATACTGATCAGACATGTTAGTTAGGGTCAGGCAAAACATACTGATCAGACATGTTAGTTAGGGTCAGGCAAAACATGCTGATCAGACATGTTAGTTAGGGTCAGGCAAAACATACTAATCAGACATGTTAGTTAGGGTCAGGCAAAACATACTGATCAGACATGTTAGTTAGGGTCAGGCAAAACATACTGATCAGACATGTTAGTTAGAGCCAGGCAAAATATATTGGCATCGACTTCCCCAGAAACGAGACGTTTTCATGGCAGACTGGCTAACGAGATGGGGAATCGATGTGATTTCCGTAGTAGTTAGCGTCACGCATATGAAGCCAAGCATAGCACAATGCCTGGAAGACCTCTGTCCACCTTCATCAGTACGCTTTTATCAATGTCTATCTCTGTGTGTGTGTGTGTGTGTGTGTGTAGTGTGAGTGTCTATCTGGGTGTTGTAAGTGTGTATCTGTGTGTTTATGTTTTTAGTGTCAATCTGTGCATGTGCTGGTTATGTGTGTCAGTGTATTATACGAGTGTGTATCTTCGTTTGTATGATTAAAGTGTCTAAATGTGTATGTGTGTGTATGTGTTTGTTATTAGTGTGTATCTGTGTGTGTATTGCCAATGTCTACCTATGTATTCGTATTGTGATTGTCTATCTCTTTGTGTATATTGTGAGTGTCTATTCACGTATGCGTGCTTTGAACAAATATCTGCGGTTATCTATGCATGTGTGCTGTGAGTATTTGTCATTGTCTACATATGTCGTTTGTATGCTGTATCTATTAGTGTGTATTATGAGTGTCTGTCTGCTTGCAAGGATCTAACATTGTCTAACTGAATACGTACGTGTCTGACCATTCGTACACAGGCAGACACCACTGAAACACCACTCACACAGATACGAGTGTCACGTGACAGGTGTGACCGACAGCGACTCTCTGCCAGCATCAACTAACCCTCCCCGCGGCAATGAGCCGTCAAGAGAGTGCCTCCAACTTGTACACTCCTCACTCTAGAGGCATTATCTAATGCTTCCATCATCAGCATGCGGAGGGCAACGTAGTCCTGACATGAGCTGCTGACACTGTTTACAAAGGTAAGTAAACAATATCAATTAAGGTCAATAGCTATGTTGTTTACATTTTCGTTGATAATCAAAAAGTATCGGTTAGGGCACGTGAATCCTGACCAAATGGACACGCGTTCAAACCACTGTTAAAACTTAATTTTTGTTTCTGTCATGGGAAACATAAGAGAATCCTTGTTTTCATGCTGCAAGGAGCAACGTCCTTTATTCATCACCCTGATTTATTCACCCCCCCCCCCCCTCGCCCCACCACACATACACACACATATATCTTTCGCACCCCAGCAATGGAAATAAACAGTAATTATTCTTCTTTTAAACTAACAACAACGCTAAGGTTAACTAACATTATCAACGGTAGTGAAACGGTAGAATAGACAGGATAGACTGAACTATCCAAAACGATTTTTAAGAATTAGAAAAGACATCCCTGTGCATAGAACATATATAAATTAGAAGTTGAATTGTAATGGTCACTTTTGTTTAAGCGCAGTGACATGTTAGGAAACGCGCAAAGCTGATGGCGTCCAGCCTAACACAGCGTAGAAATCGGGACCAATTTGTAATTAGGAGACGGTTATTAGGGCGCTATGTTTGTCTCAGCCAAATAGCTACAAATTAGGCCGGCTTTCCCGGACTGGATTTATATTTTCAGCGTTACGTGAGACATTTATCTCTGTATGACACATGGCCCGGATGATGGTATTTCTACTAAGTTTGGTATATTTCATGCTGGCCCTCTGAGTTTGAACAAAAAATAAATAATTTTACGCTGCCGAAGACGGATGTGTCAGACCGAAAGGTGAAAATATCGCAGTCAAGATGTAAACTATTGACACAACGCATTCCGTTCTTCGGACTACATCCTGCTACTTACAGGACTTGGTAGCAGGAGATTGAGAACGAGCGGCGAAGAAGAAGAAAACAATTTTACCAGTGCTAAGATATTAAATATATTGTCTACTACACTGTACTTTTCGGTCACAGCGTTTTTTAACGAAAACTTTTATATTTTCCTCAATAACCATTTTACGGAATGTTAGCAAAATTAATTCACAAAAAATATTCGTTCCTTTTTTTTTTTTTTTTTGTGGTCGACAAGTAGAGTCATGGCTGATATATAATTGAATAACATTTTTCTAGAGCTATATAACAGTTTTATATGTAATGCTATCCAGTCAGTTTGATAATTTTACTGAGTAGTTTATTCCAAGTTCTCAAAGTGTGTTTCAAAATTCAGTGTAGTTTTGTTTAGTTTTGTGATAGCGATTTAAATTTTATTATTTTATTGAGTTGCAGAAGTTTGTCAAGTTTCGTGTTATAATATCAGTAATGTTTTATGATTTCTAACGAAATTTAGGTCAAAGATAGATAAATTCGTTCTGACGATTGTTCTTTTCACATTTAGCTCAAATATAGATAAATCTGTTGTGACAATTGTTCTGATCAAATTAGGTTAAATATAGATAAATTCGTTCTGACGATTGGTGTCATCAAATTTAGGTCAAGATGTTTTCACCAACGTTCTCACTAAATTTAGCGACAATCCGATCATATTTTAGCCACGTTTTGACATTTAAAACATAAAGAGCATGGATTTCTCGGCCTCAGGCTGTATGTATGTTAGTGTGTATGTATGTATGTGTGTGCGCGTATATACATTTGATGCATACATCTGATATGTTTGAACTTTTGAAGATGGCGACTGAGCAGTACGTGTGTTTTTCTCGCTTCATATGTCGGTGTTTTTCTTAGTTTTTCCACGGATTCTAACGATACTACATGGATAAACATGGATACTACATGGATACACTGAACAGATTTGTGAAATGTGTGTGCAAATCAAACTGAAACCTGTGGTTTAGGCCATATGTTTTGTGTTTAAATGGAAAATGTGCATGGACATGTTTTGACTCAAGTTGTCCATTAAATGTCACTAACCATTTGAGTGAAACTAGGTCACGAATTTGACAGCATTTTGTCATCACCGGTTTGCTCATGTTTACAGAGGGATGGCCAGTTGAAACGCATTCCCGCTCTGTGTGTGTTTCAGACGGGATTATTTCTCTTGTTTAGACAGTTTCTCCACCCTTACAGGGCATGATACCTAAGTAGTCCAGCATTTCTGTTTTTTGCTGAGTTTCTGTCATTGTGAACTTTCGTTCTAGGATGAACAACCACGTCACAGAGTTGGCCCTGGGTTATGTTTACATTGACCATTGACAATTCCAAAACCCAGCGGTCACGAACATGTCTTCGGTGTGTAAAAGTCAGACCAGGACATCCCAACCACGGGTAAATGATCCCGAGGAGTCATACCCGCGTGCAAAGAAGCAAAGGAGTGACAGCACTATTATGTCGTTATTTAAGCATACATTTAGCCCACTGACTTGTGGGTTAGCGTGGCAATGCTGAAGGCTATAGGAGTAAACCTGGACTATAAATCCGGATGGAGGGACCCTAAGGCAGTCGATGGATTGGCATGTTCATAATCATTCTCTGGCATTCCCTGCAAGCTCTGGTGGGTTCAAAATGTACATACTTTTGTCTCTCATTTGGAGCAACATAGCAGGGTTGAGAGGGGGAGGGAGGGTTGTGCAAAATGGGCAGGGCACAGTCTCCATATCAGGTACGCAGGCTACCAGGTTTTGGCAATGACGGACACAAAAAACCCAGAGAACTCTTTCGGCTGGGTACATGGAATGTAAGGACCATGTGCCCAGGGCTCAACAACGTAGATCTCACAAGTACAAAGGGGATCAGGAAAACAGCGGTCATTGACAGAAAGCTTGAGAGGCTTCAGGTGGACATGTTGGCCCTACAGGAAACCAGGCTTCTTGTGGTTCAATGCAAGAAAAGATCTATACCTTTTTCTCGCAGGACAAGACCTCCATGAACCTCGACTGCGCAGACTAGGTTTTGCTGTACACAATAAGTTAGTCAACACCATCAACACGCCGATCGCTCTGTCAGATCGCATGTCACTTCAGGTCAGTTCAGGTCATCCCGTTACCGGTGAGGTCGTTGGGGCACATATGAAGACATCCTCACAACATCACGCTACCCTTTCCTGTCAGCGGTCGCTGCCTGTGCCTCTTCTGGTCGGAGATTGGTCCATTTTTTATGTTGTCCTCCCACTTGGGATGGTCTCTTCGTCGTCTGCCTTGCACCTTTCCGTATTTGCAAGACCATTTGATCTCGATATGCGACCGTACCAAGCGAGTTTCCTTCTTTTGACAGTTGCCAAGAGGTCTTCAAAAGGCCCTATTGCTGTTGTAATTCTATCTCGTATTTCCTCATTTGTAACTTGATCTTTTTACGTGACGTTTAAAAGTCTTCCGAAACATCTCATCTCCAAGGCATGTATCCTTCGCTGAAGGTCAGCTGTAACTGTCCATGTCTCACAATCATAGAGGAATATTGACAGGACCAGTGTATGCATTAATCTGGTTTTCGTCCATAGTGCTAACAGTTTATCTTGCCAGAATTTGGTAAGCCGTGTAAGCGCCGCTTTTGTCTGTGCTATTCTGGCCAACACCTCACATTTTGATCCTTCATCTCTGACAATCTACCCTAGATATTTAAAACGGTCAACCACTTCGAATTCCTGACCATTAGCTTTTATCCTGCTGGTGAAGCCCTTGGCATTGTTGGTCATTAATTGTATCTTTCCAGCGTTTATCTCCATACCATAGTCAAGAGCTGTTTCATCGAGCCTTCTGACCCATTCCTGGAGTTCTGTTTCTGAACTCGCCAACCCATCAATAGTATCTGCAAAACGAAGGTTGGTGATATGCGAAACCAGTCCCCTCGCCTCCCATTCATAAGAACTGCGCTGGACGCCTTGTCATACAGGTGTTCAAGGACCTTTATATGTCCGTTGATTCTATACATCCTCATGGTTGCTCAAAGCGCTTTATGCCATATCAAACGCCTTCTTAAAATCAAGAAACACATGATACAGTTTTTGCTGCTGTTTTAGATATTTCTCGCTTAGCAGCCTTAAATTAAATATATGTTCTGTAATGCTTCTTCCCTGTCCGAACCCTGCTTGCTCCTCGGCAATAATGTTCTCTGTTTGGGGTTTCAATGGGTCGATGATTAATCTAAGCATGACCTTGCTAGGGTGGCTGATGAGGCTTATTGTTCTGTAATTTTGCCGCAGCTTTAGGTTTCCAGACTTATGTAATGGTATATCTATTGATTTTGTCCATATGTCCGGCCCGTTTCCTGTCTCCCAATGTCACTTCGGCTGTGCACAAAAGATGGATATTTAAACATCATCAGTACACATGCACCAACGCTGGCGGCTTCTACTGACGACAAAGACAAGTTCTATAGCTCACTACAAAGTTTAGTTGTTTATTTTCCAGGCAAGGAGCATCTGTACATATTGGGTGATCTTAATGCACGCACTGGGTCAAAGAAACATTCGTGGCCAATCTGCTTAGATCATCATGTTGTAGGGAGCATGAACGAAAACGGATAGAGGCTGCTTGAATCCTGCTCAAACAAGAAATTGTGCGTGACAAACGCATTTTTTGACGTCAGGCATAATCACAAGGTACCATGGCGCCTTCCAAGATCAACCCACTGGCATCAGATTGATGTTGTACTTACGTGCAGGCAACATCTAAATGCAGTCCAAATAACACGGGCATACCATAGCACGGATTGCAATACTGATCATGTATTAGTCATTAGCAGAATCAAACCGATACCAAAGAAAATCTACAAATCAAATGGACCGACCAAATCCAAAATCAATACCAAGGGGCCAAAAAAGCAGGAAAGGAAAGAGGTTTGTCAAGCAAAAATTTGGCAGTCTAGGAGAGATGGCAGAAGGCGAAGCCTCCATAAACGACACGTGAGACACCCTCAAAACAAATATTTACAACTGCGTAGTCTAAGCTTTTGGCGTCAGAAAACCACAAAAAAATCTGGATGGAAGCAAATGCAGCATGCCTTATCCCACTTATTGAAATAAAAAGAAAAGCGCTACTGGACTTCAAACAAAAACCTTCAGAAGCCGCTACTGGACTTCAAACAAAAACCTTCAGAAGGCGCTACTGGACTTCAAACAAAAACCTTCAGAAGGCGCTACTGGACTTCAAACAAAAACCTTCAGAAGGCGCTACTGGACTTCAAACAAAAACCTCCAGAAGGCGCTACTGGACTTCAAACAAAAACCTTCAGAAGGCGCTACTGGACTTCAAACAAAAACCTTCAGAAGCCGCTACTGGACTTCAAACAAAAACCTTCAGAAGGCGCTACTGGACTTCAAACAAAAACCTTCAGAAGGCGCTACTGGACTTCAAACAAAAACCTTCAGAAGGCGCTACTGGACTTCAAACAAAAACCTCCAGAAGGCGCTACTGGACTTCAAACAAAAACCTTCAGAAGGCGCTACTGGACTTCAAACAAAAACCTTCAGAAGGCGCTACTGGACTTCAAACAAAAACCCTCAGAACGCGCTACTGGACTTCAAACAAAAACCTTCAGAAGGCGCTACTGGACTTCAAACAAAAACCTTCAGAAGGCGCTACTGGACTTCAAACAAAAACCTTCAGAAGGCGCTACTGGACTTCAAACAAAAACCTTCAGAAGGCGCTACTGGACTTCAAACAAAAACCTTCAGAAGGCGCTACTGGACTTCAAACAAAAACCTTCAGAAGGCGCTACTGGACTTCAAACAAAAACCTTCAGAAGGCGCTACTGGACTTCAAACAAAAACCTTCAGAAGGCGCTATTGGACTTCAAACAAAAACCTTCAGAAGGCGCTACTGGACTTCAAACAAAAACCTTCAGAAGGCGCTACTGGACTTCAAACAAAAACCTTCAGAAGGCGCTACTGGACTTCAAACAAAAACCTTCAGAAGGCGCTACTGGACTTCAAACAAAAACCTTCAGAAGGCGCTACTGGACTTCAAACAAAAACCTTCAGAAGGCGCTACTGGACTTCAAACAAAAACCCTCAGAACGCGCTACTGGACTTCAAACAAAAACCTTCAGAAGGCGCTACTGGACTTCAAACAAAAACCTTCAGAAGGCGCTACTGGACTTCAAACAAAAACCTTCAGAAGGCGCTACTGGACTTCAAACAAAAACCTTCAGAAGGCGCTATTGGACTTCAAACAAAAACCTTCAGAAGGCGCTACTGGACTTCAAACAAAAACCTTCAGAAGGCGCTACTGGACTTCAAACAAAAACCTTCAGAAGGCGCTATTGGACTTCAAACAAAAACCTTCAGAAGGCGCTACTGGACTTCAAACAAAAACCTTCAGAAGGCGCTACTGGACTTCAAACAAAAACCTTCAGAAGGCGCTACTGGACTTCAAACAAAAACCTTCAGAAGGCGCTATTGGACTTCAAACAAAAACCTTCAGAAGGCGCTACTGGACTTCAAACAAAAACCTTCAGAAGGCGCTACTGGACTTCAAACAAAAACCTTCAGAAGGCGCTACTGGACTTCAAACAAAAACCTTCAGAAGGCGCTACTGGACTTCAAACAAAAACCTTCAGAAGGCGCTACTGGACTTCAAACAAAAACCCTCAGAACGCGCTACTGGACTTCAAACAAAAACCTTCAGAAGGCGCTACTGGACTTCAAACAAAAACCTTCAGAAGGCGCGACTGGACTTCAAACAAAAACCTTCAGAAGGCGCTACTGGACTTCAAACAAAAACCTTCAGAAGGCGCTACTGGACTTCAAACAAAAACCTTCAGAAGGTGCTACTGGACTTCAAACAAAAACCTTCAGAAGGCGCTACTGGACTTCAAACAAAAACCTTCAGAAGGCGCTATTGGACTTCAAACAAAAACCTTCAGAAGGCGCTTCTGGACTTCAAACAAAAACCTTCAGAAGGCACTAGAGAAAATCTTCGGAGCGCAAAATCAGCAGTGCCGCGAAAATGTAGGCCAGTGTGCAAATGAATACTGGATCTTCGTCTGCCAAGAAATACAAAACGCAGCCGACAAGGGCAACACTAAGAAGATGTATGATGATATCAAAGTTGCTCTCGGACGACGCGTAACAGAAATTGCCCTACTAAAGCCAAAAGAAGGCAGGCCCCTCACAGACAAGAGTGAGCAACTGGAAATGTGATTAGGATACTACTGCCATAAGCCAGATAACGCTAAATCTTCTTCAATGTCAGAACTAGACGATGAAACCAACGGTGATGGAACTTTCTGAGGCTTTAACTAGATTTTATAGTGGCAAGGCACCAGGAAATAACTTCCCCGCTGAGGTCCTAAATGAGAACGTTGAAGTTATTTTGTCTGTCCTTCATGATCAGCTCATTCGCAGTTGGAGGGAAGGGGAAATCCCCCAAGATATGCGGGATCCAAAGATAGTGTCGCTATACAAGAATAAAGGTGACAAGAGAGACTGCCATAATTTCAGACGCATCTCTCTCTCAAATACCGCAGGTAAAGCTTTTGCACGTGTAATCCTAACAAGATTGCAGAGACTCGCAGCATGTGTACTGCCTGAGCTGCAATGCGGTTTCAGGGCCGGACGTTCTACAACCGACATGATTTTCACACTTCGAAAGCTCTAGGAAAAATGCAGAGAGCAGAAGATGCCTCTCTGTATTGCGTTTGTAGATCTCACAAAAGCTTTTGATTCAGTCAGCAGACCAGGACTCTACCAAACTCTGTAGCGAATAGGCTGCCCTCCAAAGTTACTCCACCTCATCATTTCCTTCCATGAGGGCATGAAGGCGAGCATGTAGGTGGATGGCGTAACAACTGATCTCCTTCCACGAGGGCATGAAGACGAGCGTGCAGGTAGATGACGTAACAAGTGATCTCCTTCCACGAGGGCATGAAGACGAGCGTGCAGGTAGATGACGTAACACCTGCCAGTTTTGACGTCACAATTGGAGTCAACCCCCACACTATTTGGTCTTCTATTTGCTGCCCTTCTGGAAAATGATTTCACAAAGGCTCCTGGAGACGTCTACATTCGCACCATATCTGATGGTTCGCTCTACAACCTAGCCCTACTAGGGGCAACAAAAACCACGGAAGACCTACTCAGAGACCTTCTTTCCGCTGACGATGCTGCCCGTGTGGCTCACGATGAGGGCACTTCGCAATCTTTAACTGACAGTTTAGCCGGGGCTTGCGATTTGTTCTCGCTGTCAATAAACGTCTCGAAAACTGTGGTCCTGGGGTCAAGTACCGTCAATCCAGCAAACATCACTCACAATGACAATCTCCTAGCCCCAACCAAACAGTTTAGCTACCTCGGGTCAACATTTACCAGCGCCCTCTCTCTGGGCGAGGAATTCAATATAAGAATTGGAAGAGCAGCAGCCATTACTTTTGGCGGCCTTTTCAAGATGGCGGGAAGAAATATGAAACTGACTTTGCAGACAAAAATGCAGATTATCGGGCCTGTGTTCTCAGCACCTTGCTGTACGTATCAGAGACATGGACGACATACTCTAGGCACGAGAGACGGCTAAACACTTTTCACCTCCGCTGCCTGCGAAAATTATGAACATGAGGTGGCAGGACAAGAAAATAAACACAGAAGTAGAGCCACGCGCAAATCTTTCTTCTGCTATAAGAGTGTTACATGCTAGAAGACTGGCCGGGATGGGTCACGTGAGTAGAATGGAAAATGGGCGCATTCCAAAACAGGTGTTGTATGGTGAGCTGTCAGAGGGGAGGAGACTCACAGGCACACCCCTGCTCAGATATAAAAATGTTTGCAAGGCATCAATGACAGACTTTTCCATCGACCAAAGTGCTTGGGAAAACCCAGCCGCGGTGCGAACCAGATGGTAGACATCACTCTGAAATGGATTGTCGACATTTGAAGCTACTCGGAGAGAGAAACTCGAAAATAATCGTATTCTCCGAAATGAGAAAAGACCGTCTAGTGCAAAAAAAGACATACGTGTTTCATGACCGTCTGCATAGACGAGAAAGGCCATTTATTAACTTAACTTAACTTAACTTAACGTCTTTATACTGGTTTAGAAGACCCTGTAGAGTCTGTATACAACCAGTTACATTTACATCACCTTGCTCTAAAATCTATGCGCATCCAGTTTATTCTTAAACGCATTAACTGTCCCTGCCTCCACCACCTCCCCTGGCAATGCATTCCAAGCAGACACCACTCTCTGACTAAAAAAATATTTCCTAATATCTAACCTGGACCTCTCTTTAATCAGCTTGTAGCTATGCCCTCGTGTTATTGTAGGTGGCTGTATTTTAAAAAACTTGTTATAGTCTAATTTATCGATTCCTCTGATCATCTTATAAACCTGTATTAAGTCACCACGAATTCTTCTCTCTTCGAGACACTGTAGGCCCGTTTTTCGGAGTCGTTCCTCATAACTGTAATTCTGGAATCCAACTATCATCTTTGTCGCTCTTTTTTGTATTCTTTCTAGCATGTTTATGTCCCCTCTATGATAAGGACTCCACACCTGTACACAGTACTCCAATCTAGGTCTAACTAAAGCTTTATACAGTTTGACGATCACTTCCTTGCTCCTATGTTTAATATTTCTTTTTATCATACCTAACATTGCATTTGCCTTTTTCACTGCTACCTTAACTTGCTCACTCACCTTTCCTGTATGATCTATTATAACCCCTAGGTCCCTTTCCTTATCTATCTTTCTAATATTGTTTTCTCCCATTCTGTATTTATGTTCCATATTGGATCTACCCATGTGGATGACTGTACATTCATCTACATTAAACTCCATTTGCCAGCTTACAGACCATTCTCGAATTTTATCTAAATCCGACATCAATATATCCACTTCCGCTTTAGATGAGACACTACTGCATAGTTTTGTGTCATCAGCAAATTTTGCAATCATGGATCTCATATCAATGTCCAAATCATTTATATATATCAAGAACAAAATTGGTCCCAAAACCGAGCCCTGTGGCACACCACTATTCACTTCACTCCACTCAGAGTACTCCTTATTTATGCCCACCCTCTGCCTTCTTCCTGTTAACCAATTTTCAATCCATTTGGCAACTTCGCCACCTTATTTTAGGCATGTCTGTCTGTCTGTCTGTACGTGTGTGCGTGTTTGCTTGCGCGTATTCGTGCATATATGTTTTGTTTATATTTCTATGTATTTATATGTATTTATTTAAACTTTCATTTCAATACCCTTTCAATCACCAACTTTGCTAGTTCTCTCAAACAGCCCTACATATTTTCTTCTTCTGCCAAGTTAGAACTGCCTGGGTTACTTCCAACTACATTATAGCTGTAAATTGCCTTTGCTGGAGGACCTTCCACGGCACATTTTCATTTTCCTTGTAATCGAATTGAATTCCTAACAATTAAAAAAGCTCATATTTTTGTTTGGTGTTGTAATAATCATGTTTGTTTACGCATTGTCTGTTATTTGCTTCCAGATATTTGAGATCCCAATGATTGTCCATACTTAGCTTATACATGAGAGAGTTCTCAGTACAAAGTCGCATAATTTGTTCTTCATTTCCATTGAAGAGTACATAAATATTTATTCTGTTGGAGTCTTTATATTTACGCAACTATCATCCCCAAGAACCAAGCCAAATAGATTTATCGATCAATTCCCATCTCGACCATCTGCCATTTTAGCACATTAGCATTTCTTTTGTTCTCTCATCCAATTCAAAGTGTCGTCTCAGAACTGTTGTTTATGACTTCCTGGATAGACTTTGTCCTAGTAATTTCCCGTTTTCTAAAGCGTTCCTTCATTAGTATGTGTCCTAAAATCATTCCTATGTTCTTTCTGCTTAGTTAGTTAACAGTGATATTTTAGCATGTCTTTATTCTGCTGTTATTAGCATAATTTTAAGGAACAACCTTTTTGTTGTTGCAAGCGGTTTCTTTCTTTCTTTTTTCATTGCCCATTCCTCACCTTCTTAAAGTATTGGTTTAACATTGCACCATACAGACTTTCTTTCATTCTCTTACTCGATCTATTTAGGTTGTTCCGCCTCCTTCTCCGATTCTCTTTCTCTCTTTACTCCACTCTCTCTCTCTCTCTCTCTCTCTCTCTCTCTCTCTCTCTATTCCTTTCTTTCACTTTTTATGTCATTTCCTATGTATTTTTCTTAGTCTTTCTCTCCATCTCTCTGCTTCAGTTTCTGTAACTTACTTTGTTTCGCGCTGTCTCGTTCTCTCTTTTTTGTTTTCCTTATCTCTATTTTTCTTCTTGTCTCTCCTGTTCTCTTTCACTTTATTTTACTCATTTTCTCTCTCTAATTCTCTTTATTTCTCACTTTCTGTCTCTCGTTCTCCCTTTCACTTTATAATTTTCTCTTCCTCTCTCTTTTGGATGGTATCCATCCAAAATTGCTGTTTGAAATTAGAGACAAACCAGCAAAACCATTGACAATATTATTATATTCTCAATCACTTGCAAAAGGGATTGTTCCACAGGATTGGAAAGATGCAGGATAGACCCCCTTATTCAAAATGGGCAAAAAATCAGATCCAGCAAATTATAGACCGGTGAGTTTAACGAGCATAGTCTGTAAATTGTTAGAATCAATAATCAAAGAAAACATTGTAATGCATTTAGACAAATTTAATCTAATTAGAAATAGACAGCATGGGTTCACTAGAGGGAGATCATGCTTAACAAATCTATTAGAATTCATGGAGGAGGTTACCAAAATCACAGATAAAGGCGAGCCAGTGGATGTTATTTATTTAGATTTTGCAAAAGCCTTTGATAGAGTACCTCATCAAAGATTATTTCAAAAGCTAAAATCACATGTAATGGGTGGGGAAGTTACGAAATGGATTGAAAATTGGTTAACGGGAAGAAGGCAGAGGGTGGGCATAAATAAGTAGTACTCGTGAGTGGTGTGAAGTAAATAGTGGAGTGCCAAAGGGCTCGGTTTTGGGACCAATTTTGTTCTTGATATATATAAATGATTTGGATATTGATATGGGATCCATGATTGCAAATTTTGCTGATGATACAAAACTATGCAGTAGTGTCTCATCTAAAGCGGAAGTGGATATATTGAGGTCGGATTTAGATGAAATTCGAGATTGGCATGTCAGCTGGCAAATGTAGTTTAATGTAGACAAATGTACAGCCATCCACATGGGTAGATCCAATATGGAACATAATTACAGAATGGGAGAAAACATTATTAGAAAGATAGATAAGGAAAGGGACCTAGGGGTTATAATAGATCGTACAGGTAAGGTGAGTGAGCGAGTTCAGGTAGCAGGCAAAAAGGCAAATGCAAGGTTAGGTATGATAAAAAGAAACATTAAACATAGGAGCCAGGAAGTGATAGTCAAAATGTATAAAGGGTTAGTTAGATCTAGATTAGAGTACTGTGTACAGGTGTGGAGTCCTTATCATAGAAGGGATATAACATGCTGGAAAGAATACAAAAAAAGAGAGACACAGCTGATAGTGGGATTCCAGAATTACAGTTATGAGGAAAGACTACAAAAAACCGACCGACAGTGCCTAGAAGAGAGAAGAATTCGTGGTGACAATATAGGTTTATAAGATGATCAGAGGAATGGATAAATTAGACTATAATAAGTTTAAAAAAAAAAAATACAACCACCCACAAGAACACGAGGGCATAGCTACAAATTAACTAAAGAGAGGTCTAGATTAGATATTAGGAAATATTTTTTTAGTCAGAGAGTGGTGAATGCTTGGAATGCATTGCCACGGGAGGTAGTCGAGACAGGGACAGTTAATGCATTTAAGAATAAATTGGAGGCGCATAACTTTTGAGCAAGGTAATGTAAATGAAACTGGTTGTATACAGACTCTGCAGAGTATTCTAAACCAGGATAAAGACGTTAAGTTTCTTATTTATAGCTCGATTTCTCTCTCCATCCCTCTCTCTTTCTGCCATTATTTCTCTCAATCCCTGCCCCATACTCTTTCTCTTTCTCTCTCTCTCTCTCTCTCTCTCTCTCTCTCTCTCTTTTGCTCACTCTCGTTCCGTTACACTCTCTTTATTTTTTTTCTCTCTATCTTTTTCTTTCTTTTTTCTTTTTTTTCTTTCTTTCTTTTTCTTTCTTTCTTTCTCTCACTCTCTATCATTGTTTCACTCTCTTTCTTTCTCTCTTTCCCCTCTTTCGTCACTTCTCTCGCCTTTTCTTCCTTGCTATCTGTTTCTCTATCTTTCTTTTCTACCATCTTTTCTCAATTCCAGTTTTCTGCTATCTCTCTGTCTCTCTCTCTTTTTCTTTCAGTCTCATTCTCAATCTCATTTTCTTTCTCATTCTCTCTATCTCTTTCCCTAACTCTTTCTTTCTCTTTGTCTGTTTCCCTCTCTCTTCCCCCTCTCTCTTTCTATCAATTTCTCTCTCTCTCTCTCTCTCTCTCTCTCTCTCTCTCTCTCCCTGTTTCTCTTCCAATGCCATGATCTTGTTTGTTAGTCTGTTGTAACTATTTTCTATGTTTTGGAAATTTTTAGACTTAGTACTTTACCTTCGAGCGTCTGTGAAGTAGAGCGGTCGCTTCTCATGACAGAGATACCAGGTTCGATCTAAATGATCGCCACGGCACAGTGGAGCCAACTGTAACTGGGTACCTGGCTCACCGCTAAAGAACTATCCACCACATATCATCAAAAGCTGGGACCGAGTATGGTCAAAGCCTCGAACACTTGATCCATGACAGCAGTGTCTGCCATGTGATTACATTGCCCTTTACCTGTTTACTGTGTCTGCCATGTGATTACCTTGACATTTACCTGTTTACTGTGTCTGTGATTAACTTGACCGTTACCTGTTTACTGTGTCTGCCATGTGATTACCTTGACCTTGACATGTTTACTGTGTCTGTGATTACCTTGACCTTTACATGTTTACTGTGTCTGCCATGTGATTACCTTGACATTTACCTGTTTACTGTGTCTGCCATGTGATTGCCTTGACCTTTACCTGTTTACTGTGTCTGTGATTACCTTGACCTTTATCTGTTTACTGTGTCTGCCATGGGATTACCTTGACCTTCCATTGCTCTGTTTACTGTGTACAGTTACATCCATTTTATGTTTTGTTACATTCGATTTCGTATACACTACTAGTTATTTGTTTAAACACTCAGCTATACATATTTAAAAATATGCATTTTGTGTGGGGTACACCGGCAGAATTTCTGTCTCTTCTAGGATACAACCAGCTTTCTAAACCTTTAACAACAATAATAACATATTTTTATGTTTTTAATAGACGTCGTTAATAAGGGAAAGGAAATCCGGCTTTCGACAAAATAGATCCTGTACGGGCCAGAAAGCCACACTTCAATAATGTATGAAAATAGTGAATTCGTGGACTATGCCAAGTCTTTTGACAGTTTTTACAGGAAATCACTCATCCAATATAGAATTCATTTGAAGTAATACATACTTTTTGTTTAATGCATGTATATATTAAAAAACATAATCGCTATATTAAAAAACATAATCGCTGTACTGGACAACGACACAAGGCAGTAATTGCACCAGCCTGGAATTGGACTTGGGAAGCAGCAGGGATCATTTGTGGGACAACGATGAGAACGTCACGGAAAGCAACGGAAAACTACTGTCAAGAAATGATGATAGAAGCGAAGAAACTCAAAAGTTCTGACGGCAAGACCACCAAACCAGGTAGGTAAACATAGTGAATTGTAGATGACGACAATGTCAAATAATAGTGAAGACGCCAAAACTCCGACTGTAATATAACACAAAACAATGGCACAGTGATAAACAAATTTACTAAGAATCAGAACAGTGAACATAAGTAGCCAATAACAAGTGAAACGTCTCATTATTGAGAAGAAATGGAAAGTATCAAAGTAGACGTACTGAGAACATCTGACCATTTATGGGCTGGGCAGTTCTTCTTTGACATTCAAACAGGGAGAAGATTCATATTCTCAGGGAAAAGAGCGGATATAACTTAACTTAACGTCTTTATACTGGTTTAGAAGACTCTGCAGAATCTGTATACAACCAGTTTAATTTACATTACCTTGCTCTAAAAGCTATGCGCATCCAGTATATTCTTACATGCATTAACTGACCCCGCTTCCACTACCTCGCGTGGCAATGCATTCCAAGCATTCACGACTCTCTGACTAAAAAAATATTTCATAAAATCTAAACTAGACCTCTCTTTAGTTAATTTGTAGCTATGCCCTCTTGTTCTTGTCGGGGGCTGTATTAAACAAAAAACAACTTGTTATAGTCTAATAATAGTCTAATAGTAATAGTCTAATAAAAGGATATTGCTGTGTTGGTTTCCTTCGATAGAGAAGAACATCCTTAGCGAATCTTGGATTCAACTAAGTCAACGATTACCATCTTCCCTATAAGATTATATAAGAAACAAGAATAATCGCAATAATACAATTAAATGGGCCTACAAAAGGAGCAGAGGAATAAGATATAGAGGCGTTCTTTAACGAATTGCAGGAGACCATAACAAAGTAGAGAAATGATACATTATGATAACCATGGGGGATTTTTAACTCGAAAATAGGATGGGAAAGAACAAAAGAAGAAGAAAGAGTGCTGGGACCATTTGGCTTGAGACACACGCATGAAAGTGGAAAGAAATTAAGAGAATTCTGTCTAGAAAATAACTTCTCCATAACAAACACGATTTTTAAACACCAACATTGACGGCCCTGCACAGGGCCAGAAAGGGAACAAAGGAACCAAATAGACTACATTCTAGACACAACAAAATGGAGATCAGGTGTGTTATCATGGAAGACTCTACCTGGGACCGACTACCTGATGACGAAATGAAATGCAGTTCTTCCTGACCTTCGCCTTTCTGGGCCATTTAACGTAAGAACTGGTGTGAAACAGAGCTGTTTGTTGTCACCATTTCTATTTCTGCGGGTACTGGCTGCATAATGAAGACCACGACTACCACAATAGAGTTCAATGACATTTGAACAAATAACTTGGTTATCTGGACTGTACGACTGATCTGGTGCTTCTTTCTCACGACCACAATCACCTGCACACTAAAACCACAACAGCAAAAAAACCCACTTGATTAAGTGCTCACAAAAGTTGGAACTGAGGAAAATTAACAAACAAAACCCACTTGAGTGGTCACAAAAGTTGGAACTGAGGAAACATAACAAACAAAACCCACTTGAGTGGTCACAAAAGTTGGAACTGAGGAAACATAACAAACAAAACCCACTTTAGTTGTCACAAAAGTTGGAACTGAGGAAACATAACAAACAAAACCCACTTGAGTGGTCACAAAAGTTGGAACTGAGGAAACATAACAAACAAAACCCACTTGAGTTGTCACAAAAGTTGGAACTGAGGAAACATAACAAACAAAACCCACTTGAGTGGTCACAAAAGTTGGAACTGAGGAAACATAACAAACAAAACCCACTTGAGTTGTCACAAAAGTTGGAACTGAAGAAACATAACAAACAAAACCCACTTGAGTTGTCACAAAAGTTGGAACTGCGGAAACATAACAAACAAAACCCACAAATATTATGAGAATAAATACACCTAACAAGGATCACATTGTGTTGAACAGAACGCCAATAATCAATGCGTATTTGAATACCAATATAGATAAAGTAAGAAGTACAGATACAAAAGTCAAAGTGATATTTAAAAATGACCAGAGGAGCTGACATTGCACTGGGGGAACGAACTTATGAAAGTCAAGGGAAGTCAACCAGAAAATACAAATCTTCAACTACAAAGAGAAGTCCGTTTTATTTTGTTGCTTTGAAACCGAGAAACAGCAAAAGCTGCAACGGGAAATGGTCAGCCTATCATCAAATAAATAAAGGCCTGCGTCGGATAGAGAGATTGAGCCTATTCGAAAAAACTGCAGGTGCTGAACTATGGGAATAGGCCGGATAGATATCAGTGGTACTGGATGCCCATTAAGGAGACCGTCTGATAGTACTATAATACAGTCTCTATTCTGGAATCTCTAGGGCAAGGGACGTAAAGGTATATAAAAAGACAAGGAAGAGAGGTTAAATCAAACATAAGAAAACAGGAAAGTCATGGACTGAGTTAGGATGGTACAAAATAGGAGGGCGTGGCATCTATTTGTTGTTAGACCTGTGCAGCGAGCTGAAAGATTTTGATTGATTAATTGATTGATCAGTTGATTGAATTGTATATGAAGGATAGAAGACGATTTTCTGATGTTACAAAAATTATGATGACTGTGGCGGATGCTAGTTATACTATCGGTTCTACCAATACTGAACTGCGATCAAATTACAGGCTCAAACTTCAAAAGCAAATGAGGAAACAAAACGAGGTGCTTGATATCATAGAGAATTATTCATGAGAATAAATAGATTGTTCATGATTTCAACCTCGCTACGGTTATCTACGATTAATCTCCTGAGTATAGCACTGATGATCGATGATTGATTCCCTGAGTATTATTGCGTTCAGACGACAGATAGATCAGAGGTCTGAAACTTAAACTAGCCCGAGGGCCGTTTGAGTATATCTTTATTGGTTTGAAGGTCCCACCTAAGTAAATCGCTGTATATGTCTTATTTTTCTGCCATGTAACGTAGGAGAAAATTTAAGGTACATTCTTCTTCTTCTTCTTCTTTTTCTTCTTCTTCTTCTTCTTCTTCTTCTTCTTCTTCTTCTTCTTCTTCTTCTTATTCTTATTCTTCTGCGTTCGTTCTCAATCTCCCGCTACCAAGTCCTGAACAGGGTTTTGCAAGTAGCAGGATGTAGTCTGGAGAACGGAATGCGTTGTGTCGCTAGTTTACAACCTGTCTGCGATATTTGCACTTTTCGGTCCGACACAAATCTCACGGCATTATGAATGTTGGATAAGTTTTTCACTGATTGAAAAATTGTAGTTTCATCTTCACAACTATGTCCTCTCTCATCTTTCTAATGACCCAATTTATTCTAACTACGCATCGTATAGAAGAGGTAAATAAACATTATTCTCGAACGACACAGTTACAGTTTGAAGACAAATAAAGAACTGAACTCTAACCTTAAGCTTGTTACATATATTCAAACTCTCATTTATTTAGATAATATTTTTTTAAATTTGGGAGCGTTTTCATTTTACAAAATGTAATTTTAGTGCAGACCAGTTTTAAAATTCTGATCAAACTTCGGCAGATTCCACCTATACTTAAAAACGATATTAGTTGCAGTTAGTAACACAGAATTTGATACGTCGAAAGGGAAGGACAAGGTAATCAAGGTGGCTTGATCTCTGTCCCATGACACACTGGACGCCTGGTCTCTGTCCACTGACAAACAAGACGCATGGTCTCTGTCCACTGACACAAGGGACGCCTGGTCTCTGTCCACTGACACAAGGGACGCCTGGTCTCTGTCCACTACCACAGAGGGACGCCTGGTCTCTGTCCACTGACACACAGGACGCCTGGTCTCTGTCCCCTGACACATAAGGACGCCTGGTCTCTGTCCACTGACACACCGGACGCCTGGTCTCTATGCACTGACACACAGGGACGCCTGGTCTCTGTCCACTGACGCACAGGACGCCTGGTCTTTGTCCCCTGACACACAAGGACGCCTGGTCTCTGTCCACTGACACACAGGGACGCATGGTCTCTGTCCACTGACACACAGAACGCCTGGTCTCTGTCCACTGACAAACAGGGACGCATGATCTATGTCCACTGACACACAGGGGCGCATTATCTCTGTCCACTGACAAACAGGGACGTCTGGTCTCTGTCCACTGACACACAGGGACGCCTGGTCTTTGTCCCCTGACACACAGGGACGCCTGGTCTCTGTCCACTGACACACAGGGACGCATGGTCTCTGTCCACTGACACACAGGACGTCTGGTCTCTGTCCCCTGACACACAGGGACGCCTGGTCTCTGTCCACTGACACACAGAACGCCTGGTCTCTGTCCACTGACACACAGAACTCCTGGTCTCTGTCCACTGACAAACAGGGACGCATGATCTATGTCCACTGACACACAGGGACGTCTGGTCTCTGTCCACTGACACACAGGGACGCATGGTCTCTGTCCACTGACACACAGGGACGCATGGTCTCTGACACACAGGGAAGCTTAGTCTCTGTCCTGCTTCCTCCTTATTCTCCCTTCTTCCTCTTTCTTCTTCCTCTTTCTTCCTCCTTTTTCCTCCTGCTTCTTCCTCCTTCCTCCTTTTCCTTCCTCCTTCTTCCTCTTCCTTCGTCTACCTCCTTCTACCTCCTTCTACCTCCTTCTGCCTCCTCTTTCCTCCTCCCGCCTCCTTCTTCTTCCTCCTTCCTCCTTCTTCCTCCTTCCTCCTTTTTCTTTCTCCTTCTTCCTCCTCTTCTTCTACCTCCTTCTACCTCCTTCTTCCTCCTCTTTCCTCCTCCTGCCTCCTTCTTCTTCCTCATTCTTCCTCATTCTTACTCATTCTTCCTCTTTCTTCCTCCTTCTTCTTCTTCCTTCTTCTTCATCTCCCCCTACCAAGCTTTGAAAAAGGCTTTGCAAGTAGCTGGATGTTGTTCGGAGAGCGGAGTGTGTTTGGTCGTAGTTTATATACAGTTTGTCTGCGATATTTGCACCTTTCGGTCCGACACATCCGACTACAGCATGGTATATTTGAGTACGGGGTTAGTCTTCCCTCTTCAATCCCTTCTCCTTAGCCAGTCTGTCCTGTTGCAGCATGTTATCCAGGATCACCATGTAACAGTTCCAGTCGGAGCAAGAGAGTTTAGGGCAGGGGTGATGTGGTTGACGACTCAGAACAAAGGTACCTGAATGCGTGCCAAGGTCACTCTCTGTCTGGTCACTATGCCAAGGTCACTCACCGTCTCAACAAAGGGAATCGGAGTTAGGTAAAGAATGTACAGGTAGGAACTGACTATTGGCGTTCCGATTTGGGGAGTGGGGGGTGAGTGACAGACGGGACGGCAGCGGAGCTTGCTGCGATAGATGAGGGACAGGGATTCAGAGGAATTCGTTCCAATAACGACTGAATAGAGCCATCCCCCTGAGATCCATTGGTCAGCTCTGATACTGCTTGAAGGTATATAACAGGAGACAAAAGTTTAGCTCAAAGAGACTTGATGGAGATGGGAGGAGAGCGATGAGAGACTGTAGATATGAATCCGTTTAGCTCACCGTTTCGATAGAGGAGCGATTGATAGGCTGTTGTACGAATGTTAGTGATAGAACAGGATCACTCAAATAGGTGTGTGAGTTTTGTATTAATAGATAATCTGAACGTATGTTGTAAGCAGGACACTTGTGAACGGGGTATGTCCAGATCGCCGGCCTGAGGGGATTTGAGTGAGGAGTAGTTTTTGATAAGGTGTATTGAGGATGCAGTTAAGGAGATGTGTGTGTGTGTGTGATGTGTGTGCGGCAATAGAACTGTTTTTTTTTAATAGTTGGGGATTCCATCAACAGCTAATGCTTAACATTTCTGCTTTAGTTAATATTTATATTAACAAATATATAATATAGGAATATTTATTTAAGATGATATGTATTGTATTGTATTTGTAATTTCACTACTCATTTTTCTAGTATGAGTATTATATAATAAATATACCATCTGCTGTGTGCTATATTATTTGCAGTGTGTGGTCATGATTGATATGGAAGAGGCGTGATAATGTTCTAAGTTAGAATAACCCTAGGGCAAACAGTGGGATCTGCTACAACCACGTGGAGGAGAAGAAGGGTCTTTGCAGCTCTGGTTCGCTGGCCCTGACGCTAGCAGTCAGCTTTGGGTCATTGACCGTACCGCTCAACATCTTGATCCTAACCATTTATGTGTGAGTAATATCATTGCTAACAGTGGCCATGACATAGCACGAAATCCGTAGCTCGAGCTGTAAATTCACAAGTAAGGTTTAAGAACAAACCGGCCCAAAGGAAAGATAGGTAGTCAGTGAGACAGACAGGCAGACGGACGGACGGATGGATGGACAGACATATAAATGGATATAAGGATGACGGACGGACTCGTGAGACGGACGGAAGGTCATACGGACAGATAGACAGACAGATATAAAGTGTAAATGAAATTGACAAGAAACATAACATATTGCTCGTTAAAGCGAAACACATTGAACAAGATTGAAAACTATTTCTTTTCAAGCGTCGTAAAGACACAGCAAACAATAAAAAAAGTGCAGGAATAGACAAAGCAGACCATTTTTATATAACTTATTCTAGCTGAGCGGTTGTAGGAATAAAACAGATAAGTCACAAAGCCGAGAACAAATCTTATCTGACCCAGTGTTTCCCAATCTCCGGACGCGGCAGGCAGCAGTTAGCAGAAATTTCCTGCCGGTCCGCCAAAAAGGTGTTGCAACTTAAGCCGTTAATTGCGGATTTTGCCTTCAGTTGAACTAGATTCTTTTGAAGTGTTCGTCGAAGACATTTTCAGTTCTGCCAGTGATTAAAAACATAGAAACCGAATGGATGTGAATGCAGCGCTTCGTATATCAGAAATCTCGCTGTAATCACGATTATCAAATATTCTAGCAAAGAAGCAGCAATAGATTTCGCACTAAATTTACTTGAAGGAAATATTGCAATGAACATACTTCGGTTTAGAAAGAACAATAATGAAGTGTATGGTACCTAGACCAACAGGTAGGGGCAGACCGGGAAGAAGATGGACAAGGGACATTACAGGGGCTCTGAGGTTGACAGAGGCGGAAGGGCTTGCCAGGGGATTAGTGTCTTTCAGATCGGCTGTCATGAGAGCGACATTCTGCAAAGGACATACTAAATGATCAAAATGAATGCTATCTCAAAAGTTCAAGACGTTCTATTATTAGCATTTTTATTTGCTCTTTGATTTCTTTAAATTTTAATTAATTAAGAATTTCCATTTGCTAATAAAAGATTTAAAAACGAAAATAGAAAATACTCTATAAATAGTTTTAAACAAAATTCTGTATCAGCGGCTTGCGAAGTATTTTCTTTTGTTCATCGGCCGGCAGTTGTAAAAACAGTTGGGAAACCACTGGTCTGACCCATCTGGTACACTGACTCGTACATATGTGCCTATGTGAGCAGGCTCTTCAGTTATCCTATAGATACGTCGATGTGTTTCTATGTATTGTCTCTACTGCAGTATAAGCTTACTGTCATATGACAAGTCAAATAGTCAACGTTTAATTCTGGCATCAAATGCGATACAACATGAAGAAATGTGAACGTATCAGTGTTTGTAAAGAAAATGTTTCTATCCTAGGTGTCCCTAAACCATTTCTTGCCCTCTCTAACTTTCTATTTCTTTCAGTTCATCTTATCCGTTGCCAGAAAATCATTCTCCATCACCCTTCATGCCATTTAAAAATCAATCGTTCGCATTGCCATAAATAATGTCAGTATTTGTACCTTAAAAACAAAAAAACGTATTCACAATAAAACTATCCGTCCTCTTCAGATTAATCCTGACAGCGCGTGATAGATAATACACATTCATGCGAGCCTACATATTTTATGAAAAGTCGTGTTAATAATTCTTTCGCTGTCACACGAATTAATATGAGATGACTTTTAACCACGTTCTCCCGATAGAAGAAATAATTTTGTATTTATGCATTCTATAACCAGTAGTTGAGACTTTTACCTGTTTACATCGCTTCCATGGTAACTGGGATTTTGTATTCACATTGTTAACTTTATGTCGCAAATGTGGTGTAAAAACTATTGTCTGTTGATGGAATCACAATTGTCAGAAGTTCTGGATCATTTCGGCTTTGAGTGAGCGAACGTATGGCGTCTTATTGTTTAAAGAATAAATAAAAGACCTTGGATTCTTTCTTGTTTTGGGGGAACGAGAGAATATAGTCTATCAATTCTGAAGATTGTGATATTCTGTGAATGTAGTCTATCAATTCTGGAGGTTTTAATATTCTGTGAATGTAGTCTATCAATTCTGGAGGTTTTGATATTATGTGAATGTAGTCTATCAATTCTGGAGGTTTTAATATTCTGTGAATGTAGTCTATATATTCTGGAGGTTTTGATATTCTGTGAATGTAGTCTATCAATTCTGGAGGTTTTGATATTATGTGAATGTAGTCTATCAATTCTGGAGGTTTTAATATTCTGTGAATGTAGTCTATCAATTCTGGAGGTTTTGATATTATGTGAATGTAGTCTATCAATTCTGGAGGTTTTAATATTCTGTGAATGTAGTCTATAAATTCTGGAGGTTTTGATATTCTGTGAATGTAGTCTATCAATTCTGGAGGTTTTGATATTCTGTGAATGTAGTCTATCAATTCTGGAGGTTTTAATATTCTGTGAATGTAGTCTATCAATTTTTTTAAGTGTTGGTAGTCAGTAGGTGGGGCATATCATGTTCTCTAGTGTTTGGAGTCAGTGGGTGGGGCATATCATGTTCTCTAGTGTTTGGAGTCAGTGGGTGGGACATATCATGTTCTCTAGTGTTTGGAGTCAGTGGGTGGGGCATATCATGTTCTCTAGTGTTTGGAGTCAGTGGGTGGGGCATATCATGTTCTCTAGTGTTTGGAGTCAGTGGGTGGGGCATATCATGTTCTCTAGTGTTTGGAGTCAGTGGGTGGGGCATATCATGTTCTCTAGTGTTGGGAGTCAGTGGGTGAAGCATATCATGTTCTCTAGTGTTTGGAGTCAGTGGGTGAGGCATGTCATATTCTCTAGTGTTGAGAGTCAGTGGGTGGGGCATGTCATATTCTCTAGTGTTGGGAGTCAGTGGGTGCGACCTACCATCTTCTATAGTGTTGGGAGTTAGTTAGTGCAACTTACCATGTTCTCTAGTGTTGAGAGTCAGTGAGTGTGACCTACCATGTCTCTAGTGGTGGGAGTCAATGAGTGTGGCCTACCATGTTATCTAGTGTTGAGTCAGTACCATTTCGGAACTGTAGACGCAATGAACTAGGTGACAGTACTTCCTACTAGTTTGTACTTCCTATCTGATTGCTTGCGTCAGGGTCAGCGACTACTAGCTGACTGTTTGCGTCAGAGTCAGCGAACCAGAGTTTCCCAAAACCCCTGTTCGCGTCGTAGTGACGGTTCTGGAATCGCGTTGTCGTCGAGGATGACGCGTTAGAGACTTAATGGTGTCAAGTCTATGCTTTTCTTAATGGGGCGATATTTTTTTCCTCGCTGTCTATCCATAACTGAATGGCATGTGCCAATTTACATATGGATATACTGGAACGTGTCTTGACCTGGAACAGAACCCTATACTTTTGCTGCGAGAAGCAAGATCTAAAACAATCTGTAAAGGAAACAGTTCTGAAATAAGGTTAAAAACATACCATTAGTTTCTTCACGAAACGAAGACCGTTGAATTAGATAACCATTTACTAAATGAAAAATCTAAGCATGTCGAAAAAGTTAACTAAATATGCTTGTTCATGGGACTGGCAAAATTAACATGTAAAATCGTTATTGTGAAACCACAACTGCAAATGTTTCAATACAGGATTCTTGTGAAATGGTACAGTCAGCTCTAACCGTGGTCCCACTTTTCAGTGGAGCGACAATTCAGACCAGTGTTCGTTCACAAATCTTCTTCATAATCTTCTCTTCTTCCAGAAAGTTGGCAATCTCCGTCGTTCTCTTTCACTCATAACTAACGATCCCACCGCAAACTCTTGCATTCTGTCCATCTGTTACACAATGTTAAAACGACTTCTTTTATTCTTTAAAAGATATCATGTCGCTAGTTTGGATTATCAAA
Source organism: Ariolimax columbianus (assembly GCA_036924085.1). Classification (NCBI taxonomy): domain Eukaryota; kingdom Metazoa; phylum Mollusca; class Gastropoda; order Stylommatophora; family Arionidae; genus Ariolimax; species Ariolimax columbianus. The sequence continues at coordinate 8,824,488 of JAVGWX010000017.1, read as the reverse complement.
TATAATGCCCATATTTGTTTCATGTTATGAAACCTCACTCTCCATTTTGCGACTTCCACAATTGTTTTCGTCTAACACAAATACTGACTGCACTTTTAGTCTAGGTTTGCATTCATGTTTATCGTAGTTTGGTCAAACAGCCAATCATCTCACTTGGCTGGAAATCGGACAGCGGGACATTGGGAAAACAAAGCCTGATGTTAAACAGCTGATAATATATAATGTTGGATACTTTCAAACTGTTATATAGCAATGGATTTGTGCTGAGTTGGCAGAGTTGAAGTTGTGGTACTTGCTAAATTAAAGAAGAGACATTGTTGGACAGCAGAATAGATAAGACATTGTTGGACAGCAGAAGGGAGGAGACCTTGTTGGACAGCAGAAGGGAGGAGACGATGTGGACAGCAGAATAGAGGAGACATTGTTGGACAGCAGAAGGGAAGAGACGATGTGGAAAGCAGGCGAGAAGAGACATTGTTGGACAGCAGAAGGGAGGAGACATTGTTGGACAGCAGAAGGGAGTAGACCTTGTTGGACAGCAGAATGGAGGAGACATTGTTGGACAGCAGAATAGAGGAGACCTTGTTGGACACCAGAAGGGAGGAGACATTGTTGGACAGCAGAAGGGAGGAGACATTGTTGGACAGCAGAAGGGAGGAGACATTGTTGGACAGCAGAATGGAGGAGACATTGTTGGACAGCAGAATAGAGGAGACCTTGTTGGACACCAGAAGGGAGGAGACATTGTTGGACAGCAGAAGGGAGGAGACATTGTTGGACAGCAGAAGGGAGGAGACATTGTTGGACATCAGAAGGGAGGAGACATTGTTGGACAGCAGAATGGAGGAGACATTGTTGGACAGCAGAATAGAGGAGACCTTGTTGGACACCAGAAGGGAGGAGACATTGTTGGACAGCAGAAGGGAGGAGACATTGTTGGACAGCAGAAGGGAGGAGACATTGTTGGACAGCAGAAGGGAGGAGACATTGTTGGACAGCAGAAGGGAAGAGGCATTGTTGGACAGCAGAATAGAGGAGACCTTGTTGGACACCAGAAGAGACCTTGTTGGAAAGCAGAAGAGAGAAGAGACCTTGTGGGACAACAGAAGAGACCTTGTTGGACAGAAGAAGAGAAGAGATCTTGTTGGACGGAAGACGAGAGGAGACCTTGTTGGATGGAAGACGAAAGGAGATCTTGTTGGAAAGAAGAAGAGAGGGTACTTTGTTGGACAGCACAAGCACATGACAACAATCTTGGGTATGAGAATGCCGATTGAGACAGTTTTTGAGCTGTGCGGTGTATATCTCAGTATTGATTACTCAGGATAGTAGGTTTGTCAACTTTAACTTTCAGTCCAAGTTTGAGGAAATCAGAAAGAATGACTACCATTTGGATAGAAAGGAGGTTGAAGATGCAGCAGTAAATTAGCTGAGAGCAGCCAACGACTCATAGCTGGCTGCCTGCATCAGGGTCAGTGACATATAACTGACCATGACCTTATTCTGTAACCATGCAATCTGTCTAAGAGATTAGAGATCTAAGAGGGAAAGCAAACCGGTTCAAAAAATGGCGTGCTGACATTGGATGTGTCGGGCCGAATGGCGCAGATATCGCAGCCTCGCTGTAAACTGCGATACAACGTCACAAGCGTAATTTTCAGAACGAACACCAAAGGTGAATGTAAAGCATACATAAAGAGAACTTAAAACTTTAAGGATTAGAATGGATCTACAAATCTGGTCATGCTGAGGTACTTGGCAATGAACGCCCTCATCTTACCGAGTGGTCTGCCTGGGTCTTTGTGTATGACAAAGACAAGAATATCACCACAGCCTCACAGAGAGCATACCGTAAGAAGCGACTACGTGACGTGGCATAACGCAAGCCATGGCTAGGTGTTTTGTTAAGAGCAGCAGAGATCGCGTATAACAGACTCCAGGTCTACTTTGCTCTAGTGTTTGAGTATTAAAATGGACTCGGACATTGGTTAAGCACCCTCCAAGAAACTGGTTGTATACAGACTCTGCAGAGTCTTCTAAACCAGTATAAAGACGTTAAGTTAGGTATCTAGCAGCTTCGGATGTCGCTACAAAAGATGAGGGCATTTTATCTTGATAAAGAGACTGCTGAAATCATCCAAAGACGACTACATGAACCATTTGACACCATATACAAACTACTTTTAGCCACTGATAACCACTGAATAGATTTGGCTGCTCGGAATGGACTGATGCGCGCTCATCGTAACACGTCATGAGCTAACCTTCGTCTTTAGCAAGCATTATTTTATAGACTGATAGAAATGTCACTGTGGTTTTAGTTAGAAATTTTCTGGTTACTGTGTTTTTGAACAAATGTCGATGTGTTTGTTTTTTGCATAACTGTCACGAACTACTTAAGACAGTATTGACACTCGGCTAAACGTAATGTATGGTTTTAGTTAAAGCTGGAACATAGCTACAGACGGTTTAATCACTCTGCTAAAGTTATGGTTTTAGTTACAGAACACAGCTACAAAAGTATGGTACATCTGGGAGGTTTGATCACTCGGCTAGACTCAAGGTATGGTTTTAGTTAGAGCTAGAACACAGCTACAGAAGTGTGACCCACCTGAAAAGTTTGATCACTTGGCTAGACTTAAGCTATGGTTTTAGTTAGATCTGCAACAATCAAATGAAAAAATATTATCTGGCGCTAACAAAAGTGTTTGAGACTTTCATTGTGAAGTCACTCTAGTTCTATCCTCGGGCTTTATTACTGTTGTGCATCTTGAGGATCTTCAACGAAAGAGACAGCATGACCAGTCTGAGTTTATATTTGTATTGAGTTTCTGTAACTTTGTTCACACAACATCAAGAGTCAATTCAACATCTAAACTCGAATCGTCTGATTAGTTACCAAGAAATCGAAAGAAGGTACATTACAAGGAAATAGTATTTTAAAAATCATAGCTAATTAAAATAAAAAGTAGACATGCCAGGTTCACTGGACACATCACCTGAAAAGAGGCCATAGAAGACCTTATGACAAGAAGAGCGATCGAGAACAGAAGGTAAGAGACAATAAAATATAATAATATGTTTAGGAGACCACAGCCCGCCGCATCGAATGACCATGTTCATGACCACGTCTGATGGCTGTGTCACAGGCGGCCTGCAGTTCTGTTGAGGAGGTGGCGATATGTTTTAGCCAGATGTTACGATGGCGGCCCCAAGGACGTCTCCACGATGAGCACGGCTACTTCCCGTAACTCACCCCCACTGCGTGCCGAAGCATCTCGTGAGCTCGGACTTCCCGGGAAAGCTGAGTAACACGACCGAAGAGGGAGAGACGACGGCGATCAATCGTTGAGTCAATGCCTGCAAGTTGAGTACGCCGAACTACTTCACTGTTGGAAATCATGTCATGCCAGACGATCCCGAGGTTGCGCAGGTGGAAGGCCTCAAGACGTTGCCGGACTCGACACCGTACAGGGGAATGGGAGCAATGCAGGAGGAGTATATACGAAGCCTGGTCTTCAGGGAGAGCCTTCACTGAGACCAGACTCTGCGGAGCGAGTGCATAGATGAAGCCGCTATGGCCATCCTAAGGGTTATGTGGCTGCTGCGTGAGGAAGAGGACTATATACTGCGTGCGTCATAGGACTGTCTGCTGCCCTGGTAGACGAAGTCCTCTGTGGCTGTAACAGGGTTGTCGTTCATGTGATGCTCAGCGCAGAGGGGCCTCTGCTGAAGTTTTGAATTGTCGACTTCGTCCAGGAGATGTACATGCCTAGGTGGGTAGTCGATCGAACCAGTGCCTCCAGGGGGCCTACCAGGGCCTGAGATTTGTATCCCGAAATGACCTTCAGTCACCGACAAGGACCCCTCGGTTGTGTGCAGAAGACTATGTAAGGATCCAGTCCATGGTGCAACAGAAATGTGCAGGGACGAGGAGATCCAGCCCGAGCCAAATGTTGGCGCTGGTGTGACTGTGAAGCTCCTCATTTTGGGCCAGCATGGTGTCTTGGATACCCTTCCACGGGGCGTTTCTGTCCACATAATTGAAGGCAGCCCGTAGGTCAACGTAGGCGACGTGGAGAGGGTGGTTAAACTCGTGGTGCAGTTCTGTGAGGAGGTAAAGGCGAGAATGGCGTTAATGGTGGAGCGGGAAGCTGTGAACCCTGTTTGTGGGATGGGAAGGGTGGGGGCGACGATGCCTCGTTAACAGGAGCTGCAGTCTGGAGAGGAGCACAAGTGAGACGACTTGCCGGAGACAGATAGTAGGATAATAGGCCTGTATTTGCCCCATTTCAGACGGGGGCCCTTTCCCTTGTACAGGGAAATTATTATTCCGTCGCTTCATGCTACGAGCAATTGGCCAGTGTTTCTCACCGTTGCGAAGAGTTGGTGCAGGGTGGTGGTCATCGGGTCCAGGGTGGTGGTCATCGGGTCCAGGGTGGTGGTCATCAGGTCTAAGGGTGGTGGTAACCGGGTCCAGGGTAGTGGTCATCGGGTCTAAGGTGGTGGTCATCGGGTCTAAGGGTAGTGGTCATCGGGTCTAGGGTGGTGTTCATCGGGTCTAGAGTGGCGGTCATCGGGTCTAAGGGTGGCGGTCATCGGGTCCAGGGTGGTGGTCATCGGGTCTAAGGGTGGTGGTCATCGGGTCTAAGGGTGGTGGTCATCTGGTCCAGGCTGGTGGTGATCAGGTCCAGGGTAGTGGTCATCGGGTCCAGGGTGGTGGTCAACGGGTCCAGGGTGGTGATCATCGGGTCCAGGGTGGTGGTCATCGGGTCTAAGGGTGGTGGTTATCGGGTTTAAGGGTGTTGGTCATCGGGTCCAGGGCGGGGGTCATCGGATCCAGTGTGGGGGTCATCGGGTCCAGGGTGGTGGTCATCGGGTCAAGGGTGGTGGTCCTCTGGTCCAGGGTGGTGGTCATCGGGTCTAAGAGTGGTGGTCATCGGGTCCAGGGTGGGGGTCATCGGGTCTAGAGCGTACTTTTGAAGCTTAGGGGGAATATTGTCTGGGCCCTCAGCTCTGCCGTCAGGGCTAGTGTCAGCGTCAGGAGTTGCAGTGAGAGACTCACGGAGTAGATATGACGAGAGTGTGGTGCAAGGGTGGTTGAAGGTTGAATATTCCACCCACCTGCTAGCTATTTCCCCTCTTAAGGTGCAGGGGGATCCATCGGATATATTTAGGCGTTTGGGGTGTCGGATGGACGTTAGGAGGGACCGAAGCTGAGAGCCCTTTTCGCACGGTATGTCGCTCTCATGTAGTTGCACACTAGACCTTCCTGGGCGCTGTCGGTTATGGTGTTGTAATGGTGTTCAAGGTCCTTCTAGGCGGCAACCCGGAATTTGTTTTGTAGATGTCGCCGTTCCGGGTAGTCGCTCCTGGCCCTCGCTGAACTCTTTTCCTCTAGGATTGCTAGAGTGAACACTGTCAGCTACAGTTTTCGGATGTTCTTCCTTTGACCCAAAACTGTGTCGGCAATTTCGTGGATGCCCTGGGGAACGATCGGCCAGGCAGAATCCGGGTCACAATGGAGGGTACACAGATCGACAAACTTGCTGTCTGTGGATGTGGCATATTGGGCTGCTAGAATAGGGTTGCTACACAGGAACTCCGTGTCATATCAGGCAACTGATGCAGTCTGTTGTGATATCTTGGCAGGGCAGCCATACCAGCGACGAGGAAAAGATGATCAGTGCTGGCATGGACCTCGGCTCCACAGTGTACTCTGTACGATCTGATGAGACCAGGGTTTCTAGACAGGATGATCCAGCTCCTTTCTGATCCAATGATCGTTTGAGATCCATGAGAACTGGTGGGAGGCCTTCCGTCTGAACCAGGTGCCCGCTATTCTGATGCCAAAATAGGTTCAGAAGGAAAAGAATCTGCATGTGTTGTCGTTCGACGTTCTACTGTCCAATGGGCCCAGGAGGGACTCCAGGCCCTTCCGGTCGGTTCCGGGTGTGGTGCTGAAGTCACCGAGGATAGCACGCTCGTCGTAAGGAGGGACTGTATGAGTGGAGGAGCGCAGTTGGGAGTCAAACATGTCATGCTAGTCGGTGTGGGAGACATCAGTAGGGGCATATACAACTAAGATTGATATGTATCCGTGTATATGTCGCAGTGTGACGTACATAAGTCTGTCTGAAATCGAGTGGCATGTGGAAATGTTATCATTGAGAGGGCCAGGTAAGGCTATAATTTTCTCCAATAGAATGGGAGAAAGAACTAAGATTAAATGATTACACCTGGAGAGAGGCAGACAGAGCAGCCAAGTGCCGTGTATGCTGGCGGCCTGTTGTCAATGGCCTATGTACAGAGAGTAGCGACGAGTTTGATTGATTGATTGACTGATGTTCGGATCTCTTAAATTTCCCCAATTTTTTACAAACCTATTTAGTTTTTTAATGCCACGGACAACACCATGGTATGGTAACCACTAAAGAGTTAATTCCTTAAATTTGGGAGTTTTTAACCATCCTTGAGGTCTTGCAGTACAAATAATGCGTAGGTGAAGGTAACAGCCAAAATTTCTGTTGTGTATCATATTGACAGCTTGTTCTACAGCTTAGATCTCAGCTGACAGCTTGTTCTACAGCTTGTTCTACAGCTTGTTCTACAGCTTGTTCTACAGCTTAGATCTCAGCTGTGTAGCTGGAACAAAGTTTACCAATGATGGTCTCACAATACTTCTCAGGTGACAGGTCAACAAGTCCTCCATTTTGTTGTGACAGGAAAGATGGAGGGATGTGGGTGGACGTACAGAGACGAGAGACTTGTGATAGGAAAGAGGGAGTGATGTGGGTGGGGGTACAGAGACGAGAGACTTGTGACAAGAGAAAAGATGGAGGGATGTGGGTGGGGGTATAGAGACGAGAGACTTGTGACAGGAAAGAGGGAGTGATGTGGGTGGGGGTACAGAGACGAGAGACTTGTGACAAGAGAAAAGATGGAGGGATGTGGGTGAACGTACAGAGACGAGAGATATGTGACAGTAAAGATGGAGGGATGTGGGTGGGCGTACAGAGACGAGAGACATGTGACAGTAAAGATGGAGGGATATGGGTGGGGGTACAGAGACGAGAGACTCGTGACAACAGTAAAAATGGGGGGATGTGGGTGGGCGTACAGAGACGAGAGATTTGTGACAAGAAAGATGGAGAGATATAGTTGACGGTACAGAGACGACAGACTTGTGACAAGAAAGATGGAGAGATATGGGTGGGGGTACAGAGACGAGAGACAATAACATATCTGAGGTGCTGCATTCTTCAAAGTACAGACGATTGTGCAAGGAATTGATCATCAAGCCCGATCGACATTGCACTTGATGATGCTAATGGCTTGTCATATGTTAACATTTCATTTGTGCAAACAAAGCCAGACTACTGTCAAATTTGATTTCTGAATTCCTTATGCGAAATATCATTTTTGACTTGCATGTCTAGTGTCAAGATGTAATATATGCATTAAAATCCACTTTTGACATGCCTGAGTGACGCCACACACTTAAGATGCAATTTGCGCAAGTGAAATGTCACTCTTGGTATGCAAGTCTAGTCACAGTATATAAACTTAATCTCCGCATGCAAATCAGCTGATATCAGCCGGCTTGACTAGTCATAATGTCACAATTTAATATTTGCACGCAAACAACCGCTATTATCGTGCCTGGCTAGTCACAACATTAAAATCTAACTCTCTGCACTGAATCAAATACTCTATCACATACTGGTTAATGGTTCAGAATAGAAAATTGCACACATTTGACTTGCAGTATAGTAATTACGACCAGGGCAAAGATGGGTGGACGGTGTTAAGAAGAAATGCCTGGATTTAAAATAGTAATTACCACACGCACACGAGGCACATGTAGAAAAGAGGGCACATTACCACAGCGCTTAACAAGAGACATGGAGAGGTATTGTCAGATAAGATAACGTGTTCTAGAATCATGTTTTATCATCCGTTACATTAATTATTTATATCTGGATATTTTCTGTTTCATAAATACAGATAAAACGTAAAGAATCCACACAAGTCATTCAGCTCCTAGAGAATCTGCGAATAGGGCATGGAAGATATACCACACGTAGAGGCAAAGTTGCCCTATCTACGAATAAGGTATGACAGATATCCAACAGTTAAAGACAACGTTACCTCCATCAGCGAATACGACATGAAAGATATTCAACACTTAAAGACACAGACAACATTACGCCATCAGCAAATTATGTGAAAGATATTCAACACTTAGAGACACAGACAACGTAACGCCATCAGCAAATAATCGGAAAGATATTCAACACTTAAAGACACAGACAACGTTACGCCATCAGCAAATAATCTGAAAGATATTCAACACTTAAAGACACAGACAACGTTACGCCATCAGCAAATAATCTGAAAGATATTCAACACTTAGAGACACAGACAACGTTACGCCATCAGCAAATAATGTGAAAGATATTCAATACTTAAAGACACAGACAACGTTACGCCTTCAGCAAATAATCTGAAGATATTCAATACTTAAAGAAGGCGTTGCCTCCATCAGCGAATAAAGGCAAATGCAACGGCCGCTGACCATCATTGACACACCAGTGGCAAGTCAAGAACAAGACAACTAGGGAGCGACTACGAGATGCAGGGGACTCCGCATCAAGCAGTCGTGAAAAAAACGGCGGAGTCCCAAGTCGAACCCACACTACCTGATCACGAGGCCGACGGCTTAACCACTTCGCCACGGCATGACCGTGTCATCGATTAAGGCATGAAATCCAACACTTAAAGACAAAGAAACGTTGTCCCATCAGTGATTAAGGCGGGACATATGTTCAACACATAAAGACAAAGTTGCCCCGATCTGCGAATGTGGCATGAACATTTTCAGCGAGTGAAGAATGTTGGACCAATATGTCAAAATGGCATGCAGTGAATTCAATATTTGAAGACAACCATTCACCTCATCTGCGAACGCAACGTGAAATGTTTTAAAAGTTTGTAGAATGTATTACCTCATCTGCAAACCTGTCATGAAATGTCATTCAGCTACTGATACTGCCATTTGTAAGCTGGACTGAGCGACACCATCTACACACTTTGCATGGAAATGACCCCAGCCTCGAAGGAGCACATAACAACAATGTTTCGAGGTTGAAAAAGATTTGAAGAATTAGTTTCACATAACAAGAGTAAGTCGAGAAATAGCCGATCAGATTACACCATCAAGACGAGGAATAAAAGACGCTGCAGCACTTTGTTAACCCACCTTCGATATTCAAACCTCACCTGACATGATGGGACATTATGTTTCATCATGACATCATTATTCATAATTTGAAGAAAACAATCGGTTAACGATCAATGAAAACAGCGCCACGCTCTTGACTCAAGGAAATGGTTCCATTTGTGTAATCTCCCTTTACTCAGTATTGTTTTACCAAAATTATAAGAATTGCATCGGCCTTGCCCTTGCTGGACACAGTTGATGGAAATGTGGACTTCATTCTTGTTAGTGTTACACCGAGTAGTAAGCCATTTTATTTGTAGGTCAGTGGTGACCTTGGTCTTTATGTGCCAGGTCGTTGTTCCATGCGCAGCAGCGACCAACATTAAGGTTGGTGTCATGCTAATCGGGGATCTTCATGCGCCTTACAGCATTCAAAGAACTGGTCCTGCCGTGGACATTGCCATGGAAACAGTGAATGATATTATGCTAAACAGCTCGTTCAGATTGGTGAAGGTACTACGTGTTTATGACAACATCTGCGATGCCAGGTCTGCTTCAGGTAAGGTTGTGATAATTACATAACAAGTATGAGCATTATGGGACAGAAACTGATAAAATCAACAATCTATTTCACAGCCAAGTGGTTTTCGTCAGTGGCAAAAAAAACAAAACACGAAAATATCTACATAATATTAACAAAACAAACAAAACACGAAAATATCTACATAATATTAACAAAACAAACAAAACACGAAAATATCTACATAATATTAACAAAACAAACAAAACACGAAAATATCTACATAATATTAACAAAACAAACAAAACACGAAAATATCTACATAATATTAACAAAACAAACAAAACACAAAAATATCTACATAATATTAACAAAACAAAACAAAACACACAAAATATCTAGTTAATATAAATAAATTAAAAAATACAATACGGATATATAAGTAGAATTTATCTTTCACATGGACCCTTACATTGAATGAACGAATACACAAACAACAAAAAAGTTAGCTGAATTGACACCAGGGATTCTCCAGAAAAGGGGTGGACAGGACAAGAAACATGCAGTCATGACCCACATAACCTCCCTTCTGACAACGTCCAATTCGCCATATGTGGCCGCGATCCCATCAGGTTATAAACATCCATATCGATGCCTAACCTTTAACATAGAATACATGTTATTATATCCATAATAAACGCCCATGTTACTTGCCTGTGTATGCAGTAGACTGTACTTGTTTTCGTTGTTATTTTTTATGTGAGCTTTCCTGAAAAAGAAATAGAAATTGTATAACAACTATGCCCATGCACTCAAGTCTTTAAAGGGCGGAAGACGCAGTGAACGAGAAACATTTCGCATGACAGCAGTCGGGGACTCATAACTGACTGCTTGCATCATCAAAGCTAACTGCTTGCGACAGAGCTGTCCAGGACTATATTTCGCTTCCAATGGGGGACCATGGAAATATGTTGTATTCGAGAAGCCTTGCTTGGAGATTGAGCATCGACGAAAGAAGCCAGACCCGGTTCCATAAATTGTGACTTTCTGAATCTGAATGTGACAGACAGAAAGGCGCAGATGTCACAGCCTCGCTGTAAACTACGATACAACGTAACTAAACATGTTTTTCAGAACGACAGCAGAAGAAGAAAAAGAATTTGAAAAAAATGGTGTTTTTAATATAATTTGCTACACCAAAATGTTGTATGGGGGATATGTACACAACTTTGTACACTGAAAAGATGCGAGAAAAGTGTACACATTAATGGTGACATGTACAAGTCGAAATCTATATAATATCCTCTTGATATCTCGTGTTTCACTTCAGTTGGAGCATAAGCGCATCACTACAGTTATGCGCCTTGCCTGCATGAATCTCTGCTGCAAGGCATCCATATGCTGTTGTTTTTTGTATTGATTACGAGACTGCTAGACTGTTGTACAACTCTACATATTCGCCTCTTACAAAATACAATGTAATGTTAAGTAGTCCTATTCTATGCCCTATTTTAGGAAGCCAGAGATCCACAAGTTGTGAAGATATAAGAAGGTAACTATAAAGAAAATGGTACACTATTATTACACTTACGAAATACTATAAAAATGCGAATGGGGTTATGGATGCGAAACATCATTAAGATATACCAACTGATCCGAGGTCAATTAGTTAGACCGGGCCAAAGATGCAGCACAGCGAATGAGCTGACAGCAGCTAGTCAGCGGCTCAGAGCTTCAGTGAAAAAATTGGTATAGTTTAATTTATCCTTTCCACTGATTAATTTATAGATTTATTAAATCACTTCGAATTCTTCTCTTTTATAGACTCCGTAGACCGGTTTTTCTGAGTCTTTCCTCATAACTATCATTCCGGAATCCAGAAATCAGTTTTGTCGCTCTTCTTTGTATCCTTTCAAGTATATTTATATCCTCTCTACGATATGGATTCCACACCTGTACGTTGTACTCCAATCTAGTTCTAATGCTTTATATACTTTAACTATCACAGTGCGAAATTGTTCAATACTCCTCTGGCCTTCAGTCGTCTTCGCATATCTAGTAGTTTCCTTGTCTGTTCCTTAATACGTGTGCACTTTTTGGATTCATGAACTTTAGCAGCGTCATGGCATTTATTGAACAACTTAACAAATTAGTCGAAGTAGGTTTTGTTGATCCAGAGATTTGTCAATTCTGTTGCTTGATTTGATCTCCAGGCTTGGTACCATTTGGCAGTGTTATGGCTCTGCATTTCCGATTATGAGGTTACAGCGTAGGTCTATTGAGGCTCTGATTCGCCTGTGCTTACTATCTATGCCCCAACGATGTAGTCAACTACGAGTCTAGCAAGCCGCACGCAGTCAACCAACATTCGGCTCTATATGTAAACTACGAGTCTAGATGACAGATCGTCCAAGACACATGACAATATCATGAAATCGTCGACCCCGTGACAACGTGTCATCCTCAGTCAAGCTTGCGACAAACTTGTTTCAGATTATATCCTGCAACCTGCGACAAACTAGTTCCAGATTATATCCTGCAACCTGCGACAAACTAGTTCCAGATTATATCCTGCAACCTGCGACAAACTAGTTCCAGATTATACCCTGCAATCTGCGACAAACTAATTCTAGATTATATCCTGCAACAAACCTGCTCCAGATTATATCCTGCAACCTGCGACAAACTAATTCCAGATTATATCCTGCAAAAAACCTGCTTCAGATTATATCCTGCAACCTGGGAAAAATCTGCTCCAGATTATATCCTGCAACCTGCGACAAACTAGTTCCAGATTATATCCTGAAACCTGCAACAAACCTGCTCCAGATTATATCCTGCAACCTGCAACAAACCTGCTACAGATTTTATCCTGCAACCTGCGACAAACCTGCTCCAGATTATATCCTGCAATCTGCAACAAACTTGCTCCAGATGATATCCTGCAACCTGCGACAAACCTGCTCCAGATTATATTCTGCAACCTGCAACAAACCTGCTCCAGATTATATCCTGCAACCTGCAACAAACCTGCTACAGATTATATCCTGCAACCTGCGACAAACCTGCTCCAGATTATATCCTGCAATCTGCAACAAACTTGGTCCAGATTATATCCTGCAACCTGCGACAAACTAGTTCCAGATTATATTCTGCAACCTGCGCAAAACATTCCAGTTTATATCCTTCAACCTGCGACAAACCATGTCCCAGATTATATCATGGAAAGCGAATTTGGATTATATAAACTTGGAAAACATCAGGTATTTCTTCATGTGACTATCGCAAACGTGCACTCATTTTGATTCGCAGTGCACTTGGTGCGAAATTGTAGACGAAATCCATATCGGTGCAGGAGAAGACCAACACCGTATTGGAGGTGTCGGTTTAATCATTGCTAGCTAGCATGTCAAAAACGTCGTAAAAATAGTATCTTTACCGCTTGCCACATTGGCAATACATGTTGACGACCAGAAGAAACCACTTCTCATCACGAAGTGGTACACTTTCTCACCCCTTCCTCACCATAGTGATTATGATGACGATGATGCTGAGTCGATCTATGAAGACTTTGAAGAACTTCTACGCCTACCTGGCTATAAAAAGATTATTCTCATTAACGTCGATGCCACAACTGGCCTCAAATAAATAAGCAAGCGCTACCAGGGGAAACTTCCCAGATGACCTGCGAAAAAGGAGAACGTCTAGCCATCTTCTATGATGAGTTGTGAAATGATAAAAGAGAGCGTCTAGCCATCTTCTATGATGACCTGTGAAATGATAGAGGAGAGCGCCTAACCATCCTCTCCGATGACCTGTGAAATGATAGAGGAGAGCGCCTAACCATCCTCTCCGATGACCTGTGAAATGATAGAGGAGAGCGTCTAGCCATCTTCTCCGATGACCTGTGAAATGATAGAGGAGAGCGTCTAGCCATATTCGCAGAAACCAACAAATTGTTCTTGATTAACACTGTTTTTCAAACAACCTTCTGTGAAAAGATGGACATGGAATTCTCCAAACTGGAATACAAGCTACACATTCTGATCAAATTATAGTTTAAATACTGTAATCTAATCTATTATTTACAGCTGTCATTAGACATATGTTCAGAAACTGATTGAACACTTTCACGTCCCTAATCAAGATAATTTGATCCGTTAAAGCCGAACATTGACATTCATGAGTAATATTAACCTGTTAGCATCTTCCTTTTCATACTAGGTAACACCACGTGCGTTTATTTAGAGCTCGTTTCTATACGAAGTTTGTCAGATTAGTAGAGCGAAAGAGCGACACGCTCCAGTCGACCTAGCTGTAAATTAATATCTGGTTTACTGTAATGCAATAAAAAAAACAACGAGGAGTACAGTTGGTCCTCCCACCTCATTAAAAGACGAGCTCTAGAACAATGCCGAGCTCTAGAACAATGCCGAGCTCTAGAACAATGCCGAGCTCTAGAACAATGCCGAGCTCTAGAACAATGCCGAGCTCTAGAACAATGCCGTGCTCTAGAACAATGCCGAGCTCTAGAACAATGCCGAGCTCTAGAACAATGCCGAGCTCTAGAACAATGCCGAGCTCTAGAACAATGCCGAGCTCTAGAACAATGCCGAGCTCTAGAACAATGCCGAGCTCTAGAACAATGCCGAGCTCTAGAACAATGCCGAGCTCTAGAACAATGCCGAGCTCTAGAACAATGCCGAGCTCTAGAACAATGCCGAGCTCTAGAACAATGCCGAGCTCTAGAACAATGCCGAGCTCTAGAACAATGCCGAGCTCTAGAACAATGCCGAGCTCTAGAACAATGCCGAGCTCTAGAACAATGCCGTGCTCTAGAACAATGCCGAGCTCTAGAACAATGCCGTGCTATAGAACAATGCCGAGCTCTAGAACAATGCCGAGCTCTAGAAGAATGCCGCGCTATAGAACAATGTCGAGCTCTAGAACAATGCCGAGGTCTAGAACAATGCCGCGCTATAGAACAATGCTGAGCTCTAGAACAATGCCGCGCTATAGAACAATGCCGTGCTATAGAACAATGCCGCGCTATAGAACAATGCCAGTCAAACATTGAGATAATAAATTTACCGAAGATTGCAATCACAATACGATGGCGAGACACTCAGCCGCAGTTAAGACATTTGAATGGTGTAAACGTTTTAGAGAAGACCGTACATCCGTGAGGGGATCATCCTGGTCGTGGTGGCTCTCAACACACCAGTCATTCAATTGAATATCCAGATTGTAGAAGGCCTTATCCTGCAAAATTGACACATAACCTGTCGCGAAATTCCACAAGAGGCAAGTCTTTCTCTGGGCACGATGAACACTTTTATTCATGAACATTTGCATTTTCGGAATGTTAGTGCACGTTGGGTTTGATTACACAGAGCGTCCTGATACTGTACAATAACGCTAGACCTCATGCGGCTCACCGCGCTGTGCTATATGCAGCAACTCGGCTGGGAGGTATTGCCACATCCACCTTACAGCCCAGCCATCGCTCTAAGCGATTTCCATCTGTTTGGACCCTTAATAGAATTCCTGGTAGGTCAGCATTTCAGCACTGATAGCGAAGTGAAACAGGTTGTCCTGGATTGGTTCAGACACACTGACAAATCTTCCTACGCTGAAGCTTTTCAAGCATTACTTAAACGTTAGGATAAGTGCGTAAACGTTGTAGAAGATTATATAAAAAAATTAATGGCATTTTGACTACTTTTAAATTATTTTTTTTCCTCACAAAACAATAAAAAAAGTTCCCGTTTGACTTGAACGCGCCTCATAGTTGGTAATAACCCAACCACTCTATTGGATATGGGAATCTGTAACTCTTCATGTCATCTGTACATTTATGTCATTATACGTCGCAAGGAAGTGTAATCGTCTTTTATGTGCCATATGCGTGGCCGTTCATATTTTCAGTCCATGCCTCTGGTGTTTTTCTTCAACTCTGTCAATCCATGGTTGGATCTTTCTCTTGCTCTAATGTTCTGCCTTCTGTTCAGCTAAGAAAATGTATAACATCGATAATTATAGGTCAGATTTAATATGAAAACACGAACGAAGCCTACATCTCGGCCAAAGAGTCTTCATCAATGACAAATGACAACACAAATGAAAGCGACCAGAATAATTGTTTAAAAAAGACATTTCTAGGATATAATTGGGTATTCCCGTTACCACTTATCCATTTGATTTGTGGTTCAGTATGCCGGTATAGGCTACAGAGAATTGTAACTCAGTTGACCACTCATTGCTAAATGGAGAACGCTTTCGAATTGTATTTGCTGCAATTTAAATTCGTATTGCTTTTGTTGCTACTCGTTAGTTGTTTTTGTTAATCCTTTGTCCTTGACGAATATCATGAGACCGTAACGTTGATAAGGTTATTTTCAGTCCCAGTGGGATAACTGAGCCCTACCTAAAACTGTTCGTATCGGCAGTCGCGCAACAAACGTAGTATAGTTTTATTCGTGTTCGATTACATCGTACTATTCGGCCAAATACGAATAGCGCATCGAATGAACTATTCAGCCAAATATGAATAGCGCATCGAATGCACTATTCAGCACCGAAGACGAATACAGAGTGCATATTAGGTACAACCCTAATTTAAAATTATGGAAATGAGGTCATAGTTGGAGAAACAAAATATATTTTTAAAACATGCATCAGAGCGTTGTCCCAATTACGAATGTTGACTCCAATAGATCTCAATTATTGTCTGGTTTTTAATTGTTCATTGTTTATAGATTTTTTTTATTGTTGCAGTAGTCGTCACAGCTTAACATCAAAATTAAATATCCCGTATCGAACAGCAAGATTTGTAGAAATCAACAATCAATAAACTGAACAGATAACTCTTCTTTCCTCGTATCCTGACGGGAAAGGTATTTATATTTAAGGTGGAGAAAGTCGGCACACGTTGACTTCAATTACTCCTCTACGTCGTGATACAGGGCATTAAACAAATAAATACACAAGTTATCACAAGGCAGACGTAACTCCCAGATGTCATCATCATGTTGCCTGTCCTTTGTGTAACGTCTTGTCACCATCATCATGTAGCGTGGAACGTCTTGTCACCATCATCATGTAGTGTGGATCGTCTTGTCACCATCATCATGTAGTGTGGAACGTCTTGTCACCATCATCATGTAGTGTGGAACGTCTTGTCACCATCATTATGTAGCATGTCCTTTGTGGAACGTCTTGTCACCATCATAATGTAGTGTGGAACGTCTTGTCACCATCATCATGTAGCATGTCCTTTGTGGAACGTCTTGTCACCATCATCATGTAGCCTGTCCTTTGTGGAACGTCTTGTCACTATCATCATGTAGCCTGTCCTTTGTGGAGCTTCTTGTCACCATCATCATGTATCATGTCCTTTGTTGAACGTCTTATCACCATCATCCTCAGAACCTTTTTAATCTCTGGTGTCCATCATCTACTAGGTCTGGCTTGGTTGCCAGGTGCCATACTCTTCTTGGCGTTTGATGTGGCCAAAGTATTTGAGTTTCTTAGACTTAATAATGTTTCCTAGTCAATGTTGTTCTATTTCCAGTTTCTTGAGCATTTATGTTTTTATTTCTTGTTATGCGTGTTATTTTGAGCGCTTTCTTGTAGGATTTTAGCTCGAAGAATTCAGTCTTCTTCTTTATAGTGTTTGTGGTTGTCCATGTCTCGCGTCCGTACGTTGCAACTGGGAAGATGTAAGTCCCCATGATCTTTATGTTTTCATTTTGCTAGTGTTTTTCAATACGTTTTAAATTTCAATTAACCTCTGTAGTGCCATGACCATTCTTTTTCTAACTTATTTTTTTGGGGTAATTTCCATTGTTGATTATAATCGAGTCGAGATATTGAAAACTTGTGACGTTCGTAACTTCTTGTTTCTCTAGGATAAATGTAGGTCTGGTTTTTGCCTTATCAGTGCTTTTCATTACTTTGGTCTTGCTAATGTTAAGGTACATACATATCTTGTTTCTCGCCGTGTTTTTTAACCGACAGCTGTCTTCGAAATGACAACTGTTTCATCTGCATATCTTAGTTCTGATATTTCATTCCTGCCAATTGCGGATGAATCGAACTTTTCATTCTTCCATTTAATGAACAACGAAATAATGTTTTCAATTTTTAAATGACGTGCCTCACCATAAAAGAGGAACCATATTAACTAGAAAACAGACCATGCTAAACTATTGATAAGAATATGGACATACAGTAATTGATTTACAAGACGGCATCACACAACAATATTAACAATAATCATATCAGGCTTCTGAGAGTTTGAGCCACAACCACACAACAATACCATCAATTACTATATCTTGAGTCTTCTGGGATTGGTACTGTTTCGGTTTTCAGAATTTCCGAATTCTCTTTCAGTAACTTTAAAATTCAAAAGTTTATAAGGTATTAACAAGAAAAGAATATTAGCGTTGTAAAAGTTTATAAGTTAATGGAAACGAACAATGTAATATACACAATACACTAAATAATTGACAAAAAACCAAACGCGAAATACACAGAACTCTTTATTTCGAGCGAAAATACAATTCAGACTACGAAATTGTAAAAAAACGCGTGATGTAAACCCCCCAAAAAAACAAAAGTATTCGCATGTTTAAAAAAATATATAGTCTGCATTTTCGGACTTTGCATTTCTGTTCTGGTCCTAAGAATCGAGTTCACTGAACTATGGACATACCCACGGGTGCTCAGTATCTCTCAGTAAATGGAGAAGAGGGTAGATACTGATGGTTCTCGCAGCCCGTTGGTTGTACACATTTTTGCTCAGTCCTCTCTTGTGCACCAGTCCGCTTGAACCTCGCTCGATATCAAAG
This sequence comes from Ariolimax columbianus, assembly GCA_036924085.1. Lineage (NCBI taxonomy): Eukaryota > Metazoa > Mollusca > Gastropoda > Stylommatophora > Arionidae > Ariolimax > Ariolimax columbianus. The sequence goes on along the minus strand of JAVGWX010000017.1, from coordinate 8,805,890 downwards.
ATCTGCAGTCTGGGAATTGTTGATTCATCTAATACCGTGTCATCACATAAGAAGCGCCCACTGATAGACTTGAAAATGTTGCTCCTATTTATACATAATGTACACGTCGTTGGTGCGTGTGACACCAGGATGTCAGCTCTTTTGTTGTCCTGAACCCTAGAATGACCAGGGTAGTAGATCTACACCAACCCCTACAGCTTTGAGGCACCTGCAGCTGCCATAGACTCATAACTTAGCCAGCTCTTCTCAACCTTACGAAGTAGTCTGACACGTCCGCTAACGTACATTTACAAAGAAGGGTACACTCGCCACAAAGTAACACAAAGTTACAATGAAGGATATATTCGCCCAACATAAAGTTACAAAAAGGGTACGTTCATCCAACATAAAGTTACAAAAATGGTACGTTCATCCAACATATAATTACAAAATGGTACGTTCGTCCAACATAAAGTTACAAAAATGGTACGTTCGCCCAACATAAAGTTACAAAAATGGTACGTTCTTCAAACATAAAGTTACAAAAATGGTACGTTCATCCAACATAAAGTTATAAAATTGTACGTTCATCCGACATAAAGTTACACAAATGGTACTTTCGTCCAACATAAAGTTACAGGGAGGAAGGCTAACCTCTGGTCAGACAAAATTTACTGATCAGACAGACATGTTAGTCAGTTTCAGGCTAAATATTTTCACCAAGACCCTCCTCTCGGCTTCCCAGTATCCCTTCCTGGTAACGGGCTGTTTTCATGGCAGCCTGGATAACGAGATGAGGTATCGACGTGATCCCCGTAGTAATGAGTGACAAGCAGATGAAGCCAAGCACAGCACAACCGCCTGGAAGACCCCCGGTCCACCTTCATCAGCACGTTCGGAATGTGAGGAAAGCTACTGCAACCCGCCACTTAACGTCCTTTTCAGGGCATACAAAAGAGTAACTTACTCATTGTGGGTATCTGCAAACAACAACACCATACAGTTAAAGGGTACGTTCTCCAATATAAAGTTACAAAAAGGGTACGTTCTCCAATTTAAAGTTACAAACTGAATAAAGAACAACAATGTGTAGGGCACGTTGACATGGCTCCTTGTATAATTTAGCCAGCATCCAATGATAGCTTACTATCATCTTGACCAGGTGTCGCTGCCCAGCTGTACTACAAGGAAAATATCCAAGCCCTGGTTGGTCCAGCATGCGCTCCTGCCCTGGATAGCGTGGCAAGACTGGCTGCCTTCTGGAACATTCCTATCGTAACAGGTCAGTGCGTGCTTTCTGAGTCTGTTGAAATAATTAACGAATGTGTAGCTTCGTGTAGCAACTAGAACCAATGACAAAGATGTATATATATACATGCGAGAAGGGTTAAAATGAAACCGGCTCAGTGGCTTTGTTACAAACATATGACAGTTACCTCATCTGGTGTGACAGAATTAAATATAGCAATTGTTCTGAAGCAAACATGTCACAGGGTTAGTTAAACAAAAAGTTGCCATAGGCATTCAGACACGCATCCCCCTGCTTGAGTAGACGCGGATGTCGTCCAAAAAAAAGACTTTGGCTGCTCTTTGAACCACTTGGTCACCGAGGCCATGAAGTCTGCATTGGAGTCAAATCTCTTTCCCTTCAGACCTTTTTATTAAGGGTCGGAACAAATGAAAGTCACAAGGGGACATATCGGGGCAATGTGATGGGTGTGGCTAACTTCCGAGTTTTTCTGTGCTAAAATTTTCTGAACAAAGTTCGCGACTTGTGGACGTGCATTGTTACGCAACAGAATCAGGCCACTCTTCTTCTTCTTCTTCTTCGTTCTCAATCTCCCGCTACCAAACCCTGAAAGGGCTTATGAAGCAAAATGTAGTCCAGAGAACGGAATGCGCTGTGTCGTAGTTTACAGCTTGGCTGCGATATTTGCACCTTTCGGTCCAACACATCCGACTTCAGCTAGCATTTTTTGAGTACCAGGTTAGCATTCCCTCTTCGACACCTTCGCCTTAGCCAGTCTGCCCTGCTGCAGCCTGTTATCCAGGATCACCACGTGGAGGTGTAGAGGGGTCTTGGCAGCTCTGGTTCGCTGGCCCTGACACTAGCAGTCAGCTATGGGTCGCTGACCACTGCAGCTCATGCGCTGCTCAGCGTCTTGATCCCACCATTCAAAAGCAGGCCGGGTCGTTTATTCTTGATTGCTGTATGCAGTTTATCTAGTGTGTCATTGTAGCGGATGGCATTGATGTTCAAGTCGGGCTCAAGTCTACCAACAAAAGTCCCTCATGGTCAAAAAACGCTGTCAGCATAATAAATTTTGGCAATGGCATCTTCTGACGCAACAATATGCGCCTGACCTGGTCTCGGAAGATCTTTCGTTAACTCACGTCCTTCTTTAAACATCGTTGTCAAATTCTCCACTGTTGTATTTGACTCACTTTTGTCACCATACACTGCCTGCATTCATTGATGATGTCAGCTGGTCGGCATCCTTCAGCTGTTAGAAACAGAATCACCTCTCGCTGATCAACTCTGGTCGGCATCCTTCAGCTGTTAGAAACAGAATCACCTCTCGCTGATCAACTCTGGACGGATTCCGTATCACACGTGCCATGTTTTCAAATGTTTGCTGAGGAAACTATGAGTCGAAGGATAATGCAATTTGGTAAACTTGACGGTTGGTTGGTGCTTTTTACACCAGAAGTAACGTCAACATGCGCATCGTACGTATGTTCACTGGGTGCAGTTTGATCTGGTTTAATTTGAACACATTTCGTATATATATATAATCACATGTCATTCACAATGGCGCTGGTGCACACCATGACCACCATAAAACATTTAAGATTTTCTGTGACTGCCCTGCAGTTTTGTCGATCGAAATCACCAATTCTCTATTGGTATTTGTTGCCTTTTCTTTTTCTCGATCAATTCTCGCTATCACATCATATTTCACGCTGCTCTTCAAAGTATCTAGTCAATAAGACATGTTTATCTTCTTATTAATGTATGCTTTTATTTTCCTAATAAAATACGTGCTAAGTTTATATAATAGATGTAGGGGGTATATGTATACTGTTCTTACCAGAAACATTCGCTGTCAGTTTCAGTGATATGAACGTATTTGTTAGTACATTTCCGTGTTGTGATACTATTTTAGAGCCATTTTGATCTTGTTTTGCACAGCTATCTATTGAAAATGTGTGTCAGTAACAAGCCTTTATTTGCTCCTATGAGTATTCATCATTTCCTATTGCTTTCCTTTTTGTCTAACATATGTTGGAATATTTAACGAAACTCTCCATGTAAACACTGAGGCAAGAATCTATATGGTCTTTCAGCGACAAGGATGGCGCATAAACCAGAACTCAGAATTCTCCAGTTCGATCGGTCCGCCGTCACTCTCTGTAGTTCTTGCCTTTTCTCTAGCCTTCACATTTTCTCTAGCTTTCACATGTTCCCTAGTCTTCACATTTTCCCTAGCTCCATGGTTGCACCCTCCCTTGTGATAGTTCTGCACAGTTCTGCATAGATTCTCTCGTGGTCTACCCCGCTTCCTTTTTCCGTTAGGTTTCCACATAATCGCCTGTAACGGGAGGCTATTGTTGTTCATCCAGAGAATGTTCTCGGTGTACGGACAACGTTTCTTCATGATGATATTAGAAACACAATTTTGGTTGGACTATAATCGTATTTCCGCATTAGTTACGAATTTGTTTTAGCCAATTCCCAATAGACGTATAATGTATTATTTTTCAAATGCATTCAATCTATTATCAAGCGGCGTTGTCATTTTCCAGCATTCACAACCATATGTGCGCACTGATATGACTTTTGAGTTAAGTATCCTGAGTTTGACATGTTTACACAGTGATGTAGATCTCCAAATACTCCTTAATTTGTTGGAAACACTGGAGGTCAAGGCGATTTGAGTGAGAATTTCTTGTGCAGCATCCCCATTATGCCTTAATTTTCTTGCCTAAATAGGTGAAATTCTCAACTTTCTGTATTACGACCATTTAGTTATTTATCAATCCCTCTGATATTCATGTTTTAAGTTATGGAGGCATTTATCTCAAGCCCTATTTGTTTGGCTATGGGGCAGAGTTGGTCTATCTTCTCCTGCGCATCTTCTACATTAGAATTCAGGAGTGCCAGATCATCTGCGAAATCCAGGTCCTCCAATGTTTTGCCATTTGTCCACTTAATGCCGAACTGGCGGTTGTGTGTGGAAGTTCTAATAACCCAGTGAATCGACACTCCGAACAGCAGAGGAATGCAACCCTACTTAACACATATTTCAATATTAAACCATTCAGCTTTCTCGACAGTGGGCCGCACACATCACTGTGAATTAGTGAGTAGTGCTTGGATGACCCTTACAAACGTGGTTGGAAAGCCATAGGTGGCGGGAATGTTCCAAAGTAATAGACGGTGTAAGCTATTAAATGTCTTCTAAATATTGATGAAGTAGACGATAAGTGAGGATTGCATCTCTATGGATTCATCTAGAATTACTCTGGAGGTGAAGATCTCATCGATGCCCGATCCCTGTGGTAACCAGCTTGCTCCTCCCGTAATCGTTCGTCTACTGCCTCTCTGAGACTTCCTATCATCACACTACAAAATACTTTCTCTGGCACTGATTGGTCCAGTCTGATAGGTCTCCATTCTTTGGAATTTTCACAATCATGTCATCTTTCATCACACACCTCTCTACTTTCTTTATGACTGACAGACAACAAGTGAGTTAAAGTTGTGTCGTCAGCTATCTCACCAGCAATTCCATCTTGGCCAGTTACCTTGTAGTTCTTGAAGTTTTTGATGGTCCAATCAATCTGAGTACGAATAAAATCATCCCATTGTACGGCCACTGATGGCATATCTGTAGTACCAGCGAAGTCGGACGTTGCTGCTGGTTGTGGTCTATTTAGCAAAGTGCCCGTCCTACGTCACATTTGTTCGTCTTCTGTAGCAATGCGATTACCCTGTTTTTCTTTGACATGGATGTTTGCAGCCGGCGGCTTATTACAAAGTTGACTTGTAATCTCGCCAACTTATCTGCTGTTTCCAATTTTCGCAGCATCTTCAGCGGCCGTGACCAGGTCGTCGATGAGCTGTCTCTTGCCCCTGCGAGCCTGTGCGTTCACTATTTTATTTATTATGGTGTACACATTCTTGCATTTCTTCCTATGGTTGGGTGTCTTTGCAGCCATGAGATTTTGTTGTTGTTCTTCTTCCTTCTTCCTTCCTTCCTTCTTCCTTCCTTCTTCCTTCTCCCTTCTTCCTTCTTCCTTCCTTCTTCCTTTTTCCTTCTTCCTTCTTCCTTCTTTCTTCTTTCTTCCTTCCTTCTTCCTTCTTCCTTCTTTCTTCCTTCCTCCTTCTTCCTTTTTCCTTCCTTCTTCCTTCTTCCTTCTTCCTTCCTTCTTCCTTCTTCCTTCCTTCTTCCTTCCTTCTTCCTTCCTCATTCTTCCTTACTTTTTCCCTTCTTCCTTCCTTCTTCCTTCTTCCTTCTTCCTTCCTTCTTCCTTCTTCCTTCTTCCTTCTCCCTTCTTCCTTCTTTCTTCTTCCTTCTTCGTACGCTGTCAGACGTCAATCTTTATTTTTTTGAAAAAAGCAGCGGTTATACTGAGGCTGTCGACACTGCCATAGAGCTTGTTTAGTGTTGCCACTGGTGATGGCCACATGTGCTTTCTCTGATCCTCGTATGTCGGGCAATTTTGCAGCAGATGTTTAGCGGTCATTTTCCCGGTACCACACGGGCATTCGTCTGTGCCACCTATCTTCAATTTGTTGAATAGGTGGTACCTCAGTCTGTTGTGGCTGAAGACCACGACCTGCTCTCTTCTGTTCAGCTGGTAATAGGCATCGTTTTTTGTGTAGCCAGTATGTTCGGTTTCCCATTTGGTCATGTATCTAGCTCTAATAAGCCGTTTTGGCTCTTCGTATGTCATACTAGTATCAGGTTGTGGTAGTCTTGCACCTTCTTTTGCCAGTCTGTTTGCCTTCTCGTTGCCATAGATGTTACAGTGGGATGGAACCCACTGTACCACTACTCTTTTTGGTGCGGACTGCTGGCATAGTTGACAGAGTACTGCTCTTAAATCATTAAGTTCAGTATTATTCTGGCTTTTTAGTGCTGTGACTACGGCCAGGGCATCTGTAAACAGGACTATATGGCTTTCATTTCTTTTGCCTGTCACCATTTCTTCTACTGCAGCCCTCAGTGCCTCTGCCTCCGCTCTGAAATTGCTTGAGTATTTTCCAGTTGCCACTGACAGTGTTATTTTTCTACCATTTGGTAGGCTCAGGAATACCCCTGCCACTCCGTTCTGTGTTGTGTTTGTTACAGAACCGTCGGTGTATGCATGGGTCCAGTCCATGCTTGGGTAGTTTTTCGTTATGTACCTCAGGGTTATGTCTCTTCTTTCGTTTTCAGTCTGGCTGTTCTTTTTTCCAATACCTGGTATTTTTTCTACCACCACCGGAAATATATGCTGCCTCCAGGTAGGTTTGCGTACAGTAGGGATGGGCTTTGGTGTTGTTAATGCATTCATAAGGTCTTCGCTCATCTTAGCTTTGGCTATTTCTGCAAATTTTCGCCGCTTTAGTTTCCCATTTCCAAAATTATTTAGTCTCTGATGCATTGGATGGTCTGTCAGTCTTCTGATTTGATCCCATGTGCTATTGCTCATCCACCTTTTCTTTTGACACATCATATACCCACCCAGCAGTTGTAGTTGCCGCCGCTTCTTTTACTACAGTTTTAAATTACTCTCATTTTCCTTCAATTTTTAAAATAGTGTTGTCCTTCTTCATATCTGCGAGATTTACAAAAGTATTGGTTAATTGGTCGTGGTATGTCGTGTTGTTTCTGGACAGCAGTTTTGTGCATCAATTTTCTTGTTTCTGTTCTGTTTATGGCGTTTCCCCAATTTGAACTTCAGTGTAGCTATGGTTGTGTTCGTTGTTGATGTAAATCAATTGATCCATCTGGTTCTTTGTCCTGCCATCTGATGAATTACATCTTATCTTGTGAATGTCTTTACGAGGGAATATGGTGTCTGCTATAACAAACTCTGCTATCAGTCAGTTCTAAATGGACACGAATACAAAACGAATCTCCATTACGACATAAACACCTTCGTCAGTGACATAGAAAAATACAGATAAGAATATCCAATAAATATAAGCAATTTTAATGATGACTGCAAAATATATATCGATATTCTGAACAGTCGATATGACCGGACTATTTTGACTTAACATTCACTTGTAGCTGGCGGAAATAAAACTCAAAGCTCCTAAATTCTAAATATTTTGTGAACAAAAATGGAACCCTTTTATTTGAAAAAATTCTTTTTTTTCTTCTTTTTCTTCATTGTCCTCTTCTTATTTTCGTCTTCTTTTTGTATCTTATTGTCCCCCTTCTGTTCTTCTTTCCTTCTCCCTTATTCTCTTTTTTCTCTTCTTTCTCCCCTTCTTATTTCTTCTGCTTCTTTTTTCTACGTCTTCTTTCGTCCTCTTCTTTTTTCATCTTCTCCCTTTCTTCATCTTCATTTTATCCTTTTCTTCTTAAACATCATCATCATTTTCGTCTTCTACTTTTTTCATCTTATTTTTCCACTTTTATTTCTTCTTCCTTTTCTGTTTTCATCTGCTCTTTCTTTTTCTTCTTATTTTTTTCTCATCTTCTTTTTCTACTTTTATTCTTAATCATCATTTTCTTCTTCTACTTCTTCTTTTTCTCCTTTTCTTCTTGTTTTCTTATTTTCTTATTCTTATATTTTTCTTATTCTTCTTCATTTTCTTCATTTGTTCTTTCTTCTTTTCCTTTGTTTTCAACCTGTTTCCAGGGCAGCCACTTGAAATCGGAATAGTGACTTGGCCAGCTTTAGTTCACTGACACTGAAGCAACCAGCCATATATTGGTCGCTGACTGCTGTCAGCACATTCACGATTTTGCAACTTCTACCCCTCTCGTATCTAACATCAGTGTACACTTTTGTCAACCATATCTCACTATAAGCCTCCTTATTTTAGGCCTGGGCGATGGTGGACTATTCAAGAACAAAACGATTTACCCGACCATGACTCGGTTTTCTTACTGTCAGTGCCGGCTGAGAAAAGTATTTGCCAGTGTATTTTACGAGTTTGGATGGAAGGACATTTCACTTATCTATGATGAAAATGACGTTTCTGCTGCGACTTTGGGTAAGTCCACATGTACTGTTGTAATAAATTAGAATAGTCTCCTATGCTCAGGTCAACCCTAGCAAAGCAGGCTAGAGCCAGCATCAGGTGAAACACACTGGCCTAGACTCAACATCATGTCCACAACGTGCTCCAGGAAACGCTGTTACAGCCTGTGAAACATAGTGACCGAGACACTAGTCATACATCAGGAAATAATACTGATAAGGGTATTGTAGCAACTCCAGCTGGCTGAACTACTGTAGCAGATGGTGCAAGAGATCTGCGCTAACTATATCTCACTTCCAACAAATGAACTATAACACTAATTGAAATTAAGACACAACAATGAAAACTGTATTTCTACACGCTCACAGCTAACTCTCCAATCTTCACTCTAAACACAAAACCTAACTGGCTGTAGATATATGAACTAAACTAAACTAAAAGAAACTTGATTATAAACTACCACTTAATAAACGAACAGTTACTTGAAAGTCCAACTGTAACTTTAGACGAACTGTAATTTGATTGACGAACCATTATGTGGATTGCCACATGATGGAAGATTCGTGTCTGTTCTGCAACCCAGGTGATTTCGTCCGTGGTCCTATTCTCCTCGTCGTCTGTGGCTTGTCGTGATCGTCGAAGAGCTGGATTGCTGTGCTAGTCGAATATCTCTCTAGTTAGACCCTGGATTCACTGATAGAATTCTTTTAGACGTTAAATTCTCTTCAGCGTTGCAAATAAAGTAGTATTTAAAAATGACTATCTCGTGCTTGTTCCTCCTGACGCACTACTATATCTGGTTCTACCACTTGTTGCTATTGAGAAACATCATTCCCATTACTAGTTACCTCTCCTGGATAAGCTGCTTAACATCTGGTCTCACGTGGTGAAAGATTGTCGAAACGTCTCTCTCTCTCTCTCTCTCTCTCTTTTTTCTCTCTCTCTCTCTCTCTCTCTCCGGGCTCCAAAAATATATCTGCGTTCTTCTTTCCTGTTCACCGTTATCAAGACAGTCATGTTCTCGTTGCTTGCTGCCGGCGACTGATGACTTTCTCCAATCTTCGTTCTAGAATATCAATCTGTCCTCTTGTCTCTTCGATCTATGCTCTGGGAAACTATCTTAGCTCTCCAAAACTCTTCCTCTAACTACCTATGATCTAGCCCCCAAAGATGGCTACCGCCCCCACTTTTTCTAGAGCTAGCGCCTAGGTTTTCTCTTCGAGATTTCATAAAAACGAGTTTATAGCATTCGTTCCTACCGATCATGCAGTAACAGGTTCCTATGCGTCTAGGCGTTATGCAAGGTTACGTAGTTTTAACGCTATGCATTCCAAGCTTTAGATGTCCAGATTTGAATATATCTTTACTGGCTAGCTTGATTAGTTTTAATTCTATATTAAACAATAAATGGATACAGACTATCAATACTCCCACCCTTTCTAACTTTAATAAAACATGTCTAAAATACTATCCATAATAAATATATACACCCGCTAAGATCTGTTACAGTATGTGCACTGATGTTGGTATGTGTACTGCTGATCGGATATGTACTGATGAGGGTATATGTACTGATGAGGGTATATGTACTACTAATGATCTGTGTACAGCTTATGGTCTGTGCCCTGTTGAGAGTTCATGAATAACTCTCAGGATGTGCGGTCAAAAAAATGGGGGGGGGGGGGGGGGGGGGAAAGGGAGGGGGGGGGGGAGACCAAATGCAGATCTTTGATTGTTGCATTTAAAGTGTGTGTAAAATAAAACAAATACAAATAAAAGTCATTTCTTGTTGCGGAGAGAGTATTAACTCTTCAGAGAATTACCTTTGACGTTTGGAGGTCTACGATCTGGGTAACCTTGACGTTTGGAGGTCTACGATCTGGGTAACCTTGACGTTTGGAGGTCTACGATCTGGGTAACCTTGACATTCGCTGAAGACATTCGCTGAATTAGTGGCTACTTCCTCTTGGTTTACCTTTATATGCTCATATGCAAGGGAAAGAAGAGGAGCATCAGGGTTAGGTCATCAAGACCCCACCTGACTTCCTCATACGGTTCATGAAATTAGAATGTGTCTCATAGGTGCGACCAACGATGTACGGATCGACACTATTATCGCCACAGTGGTGAGCTTACTGAGAAACCTCCTACAGTTAGGAGTACTCCGGTTCACTTTCTCAGTTCTCCTCGAAATGTACGAAGAGCCACTGTAACCTAGCGTCAATGACACGTCGTCAAAGGTTAAATTAACTCAGTACGAGAGACTTCCAACAACAACACGAACACAAAGAAAGGTAGCTAATCTCCTTTCTGTATACTTTGTTGTTGTTTTGGTTTGTAACTTATTTTATGTTGTTCTTCATCGCTGACAAAAACCTTTTGGTCGTAAAACAAGGTTAAAAAAATATTTATGTCCCACCGCGGTGTCGGAGCTATACTTGGAAATGTTATTGTCACTACCTCGGCAGTGTGGATGTATTGTTTACATTAGTGTTAGAATGCAGAAGACGGTTGTGTCGGACCGAAAGGTGCAAATATCGCAGTCAAGCTGTAAACTAGCGACACAACGCATTCCGTTCTCCGGACTATATCCTGCTGTGTGCAAAGCCATGTTCGCGGCTTGGTAGCGGGAGATTGAGAACGAACGCGGAAGAACGCAGAAGAAGTATCAAAAGAAAACAAACAAATTCTTCAATGTGAACGTTGGTCAGTAGGGAAATAGTGTAATATAGCTGTCCATCGTTGTCGATGAGGACCGCCGACATCATCCTTGTCACAGATTTCCCTGTTGGGTGTGGGTGCGCATGTGGCTGAACAGGCCAATGCGAGCACGAAAACATCTGCTACATATCGGACACACGAGGTTTGTAGAAGGGGATGGTGTTCCCGCTACTCGGGATTTCCGCGTCTCGCGTCTGCTCTGGGCTTTCACAACACGGTCGTCTTCACCGGCAGCTACACCCGATTTGACTGCGCTTCTCCAGTCAGATCTGTTTTGCGCAAGACATTCCCAGGTGTCGATGTCAATCTGGCAACTTTTTAGTGAGTCCTTCAGACCGTCTATAAAACGTTTCTTTGGGCGCCCTCTCTCGCGCCATCCCTCTCTCAGCTCGCCGTAGAGAAGCTTCTTTGGGAGCCGCTCGTCTGACATACGGACGAGGTGTCCGGCCCATCCTAGTCGTGCTTTTTCTAGCAGTGCATGGATGCTGGGCATGTTAGCCCTCGAGAGAACCTCGATGTCAGTGACACGATCTTGCTATCGGATGTGGAATATTCGCCTCAGGCAACCTGTGTGGAAGTGGTTTAATCTCCTTGCATGTCCAGAGTATACAGTCCAGCTTTCGCAAGCGTATAGTAGGGTTGGAATGATGGTTGCACGGTAGACTTTCAATTTGGTCTTGACGCTGATGCCACGACGTGCCCAGACCATCGATCGCATTCTACCAAAGGCTGTGCTGGCCTTTGCTATTCTGCTTGCCACCTCATCGTCTAGGCTGACAGATCTCGACAGCGTGCTGCCCAGATATGTGAATTTGTCTACGGCATTCAACGTCTGCCCGCTGACTGTAGTCTCTGGTTTTGTGTACGGCATGCCTGGTGCTGGTTGGTACATGACCTCCGTTTTTTTGGCATTTATGGTCAGGCCAAAATTTGTGCATGCGGCAGAGAACTGGTCCATTCCAACCTGCATGTTCAGTTCTGAGTTGCTCATTAGAGCGCAGTCGTCAGCAAATACAAGTTCCCTGATTATGTCGCCAGCCACTTTGGTTTTGGCCTTCATTCTTCTGGAATTGAGTAATTTGCCATCTGTGCGGTACTTTATGGATATTCCAAGCTCCAAAATATCTGAAGGCGTCTGTCATCGTGGCCGCGAACATCATGCTGAACAAAGTCGGGGCGAGTACACATCCTTGTTTTACTCCGTTTGATACTAGAAACGTTTTGGAGATTGCACCGCTGTCCAGTACACGAGCACACATGCCTTCGTGTAGCTGTTTCACCATTGTTATGAACTTGTTGGGGCAGCCAAACTTAGACATTATCACCCACAGCCCTCCTCTGTTAACTGTATCAAATGCCTTTGTAAAATCAATAAATGTGGTGTACAAGGCCTGATTTTGTACTTGACACTTCTCTTGTACTTGGCGAGCGGCAAAAATCATGTCCACTGTTTCTCTTCCGGCTCTGAATCCACATTGGCTTTCTGGGAGGTGGTAGCTTTGTTCAAGGTGTTTGTTGAGCCTGTTTAGCAGTAAGCGAGCTAGGATCTTGCCTGCTACGGAGAGTAGCGATATTCCACGATGATTGTCGCATTCCTGACGGTTGCCTTTTCTTTTGTACAGGTGAACGATTGAGGCGTCCTTTAGTTCCTGAGGAATTTTTCCTTCAGCCCACATGTGACAGAAGAGTTCAGTGATCCTTCTGGTGAGGGATGGGCCAACTGTGTCATGACGCTCGGCGAACATCTCAATTTCGTCAGCTCTTTTGCTGAGCCAGGAGTCTTGCATCCCTCTAAGCCTGGTCTGGACAGCTTTGCGAGCAGTATTGAAGGCAGCTGTTTCTGCCGGGTGGTGTGTCCCTCTGGTATTCCCTGTGCGCTTCATATTTTGCATCGAGAAGGCCCTATATTTCCAGATCGTTCTCATCAAACCAGTCCTTATGCTTGCGCTTGAGTGGGCCAATGTAACAGCTGTATCGTAGAGTGTGTTTCTCAATGATGCCCAGTTCTCTTCGATGTCGTTTTTTCAAAACGAAGCTCAGATAGTCTACCCTCAAGCTCTTCCTGGAAGTCTCCTCTCGTGGGTTCGTATTTCAGCTGAGAAGCATTTAGCCTCCTCGGTGGTTTCTTTCCCTGGGGGTGCATTTTGGGCTGGATCTTGAAGTTTAGCTTGGCAATGACAAGTCGATGGTCGGTCCAACATTCTGCACCACACATGCTGTTCGTTACCATAGCATCCGCTCGATCCCTACGTCTGATGATAATGTAATAGTGTAATAGGGAGATGCATAATTTGTTAGTCTGTCAAATGACAATGAATAGCTTCAGACGTCTGGACCCCGTCAAAGGAATAGAAGACAAAAGGCAGACATCGAGTGGATGGATTCAGCAGAATAAAGGCACAAAGAAAATAGATTATTGAAACAGGAGTTTGTGACCGATTTTCTAGAATTCCTATTCCTTTATCGGGAGGGGGCCGAGGGGTGGGGGTGTGGGGGGGGGGGGAGAGATTAGGAGGATATGTGTTCAAGACCCCATTACGACGTAGATTTGTTTTTGAGTAAGGGATGAAATGAACAATTTAGCCTATACACTGCTCGCCGATCTCACGAGCGTGATGCCTTTACTACCCTGTCATAGCAATCTTCACGTCGAACCCCAACAGCTGGAGTCAACGACGTGATAATAGTTTTTGTTTGAGCAAACTGGAAGAAGATGATGATGGTAACCCAGTTAAAAGAGCAGTATGGACATTCAGCCTGGATGGACATTTAACCTGGATGGCCATTTAGCTTGGGTGAACATTTAGCCTGGATGGACATTTAGCCTGGATGGACATTTAGCCTGCATGGACATTTAGTCTAGATGAACATTTAGCCTGGATGGACATTTAACCTGGATGGACATTTAGCCTGGGTGGACATTTAGCCTGGGTGGACATTTAGCTTTGATGGACATTTAGTCTGGATGAACATTTAATCTGGATGGACATTTAGCCTGGATGGCTATTTAGCCTGGATGGACATTTAACCTGGGTGAAAATTTAGCATGGATGGACATTTAGCATGGATGGACATTTAGCCTGGATGGAACGGGAATCGTAGATTCAAGAAATCCCGATTATGGTTTACACGTCGGATAAAACCAAACTGATGTGGTCTGTGGTCGAAAAAGACGTGTCTCGCCAAAATTAGGCGAACTGCCTAATTTACAAGTCTTATGGGACACTGTCTGTGTCTTTTCAAATGCACCTTGTTTCAGTGATTTTGTGGAGCCATTTAGTGTTATGGGACTGCTGGTGGAAGTTAGCTTATTCAAACTATAAAGGATGGTTGTAGTTTAGAGGTGACCATTCTTACATTAGACATTAGATACAGAAATGAAGTTATGTGTGCTGATTTTATTCGATCTAAATGGATGGCAATTGTGGATAGACATAACTTAGTTCCTACACGCGACTTGATTGAGTAATATGTTCTCTGTCTGCCAGTCTTAGTCGACCTATACTTCTACAAGGGCATAACCCATGTGCAGGTCCCATCTCTGATGTGAACTGGATGTAGTCAAGAGAATTCCCTACTTAGCGGACTAGGCTCGAGCAGCTTATTACTCCACTATGGAGGCTGTTTAACTTACGTGTGGTTAATAGACTTTAGAGCAAAGTAGACCCGTAACCTGTTAGGCTCCATCTATGCTGCTATTAACAAACCACCTAACCATGGCCGGTGTTATGAGATGTTAGTCGCCTTCTACGACATGCTCTCTGTGGAACAGTGGTGCTATTTTTGTCCTTGTCATACACACAGACCCCGGCAAACCACTCTGGTTCTGGCCGCCAATTCGTTGGTCATTTGAAATTGTGTAAACCAACTCATTGTCTAATACTGGCAATCTGATAATATATGACGAGGCATTATCTCAACAGATTATTATTCATCATTTTGCCAGTAGCCCCACGCAAACACACATACGCACACATGCACACACGCACACACACACACGTACACACACACACGACCATACACACACGCAAACGTACACATACACACACACGCACACATACACGCGCACATACGCACACATACATATACACACGCACACATACACACACACACGCACACATACACACACACGCACACATACACACACACGCACACATACACACACACACGCACACATACACACACAGACACGCACACATACATACACACACATACACACACGCACACATACACACACGCACACATTCATACACGCCAATATACACACACGCACGCTTACACACACGCACACATACACAGAGGCACACATACACACACGGACACATACACACATACACACACGCACACATTCATACACGCCAATACACACACACGCACGCTTACACACACGAACACATACACACAGGCACACATACACACACGGACACACACGCACACATACACACGCCCATATACACACACGCCCACATACACACGCACACATACACACACGCGCACATACACACACACACATACACACAAGCCCACATACACACGCACACATACACACACGCGCACATACACACACCCACATATATACACGTACAATTGTTTCTCTCGTGCCTCACTGGTTCTACTACTTTTACACACATACACAGACGCACACACACATACACACATACACTTACACACGCACACGTATACACATAAGTGTACATACACACACGCCCACATAGACACACACGTGCACACACATATAAACGTACAATTGTTTCTCTCCATGGCTCACTGTTTCTACTTTTTTTACACACATACACACACGTACAAATACACACACACACACATACACACCAACACGCGTATAATTCGTTTCTGTTTCACTGCTTTTGTGTGCATGTCTCTCAGCCTGTATGTCCTGTGTGTGCATGTCTCCCAGCCTGTATGTCCTGTGTGTGCATGTATGTTGGCAGTCATACCATTGACCATTTAGCTAACTCATCCACTTAATGACTGCAATCCCCAGGCCAGACCTTAAGAGAAGGACTGCAGGAAAGCGATTTCTTCCCGTACGTAGTTCCATTCTACAGCCACAATGATCTGAACCCTGGCATGCTCTTGGAGGATGTTTCTCTAAGATCTAGAAGTGAGTAGCCACACATCGTATTGCTGTGACTGTCAACATCAACCCGTCACTTCGTTATAAAGTTTGCATCATGGTTACGCTTCAGTCGACACAGCTGTAAAAGGAAACCTAGCTTGCAGTCAAGGAAAGAAACGAATGACGAGGTCTATTGCAGTGGAATCTCATATTTTCCTTCCCCGGTAGCAATGCATGTTATTGGACATCCATTACCCTACTCAGTTGCCTTTAACGTATGCTTTAGTATGGTATAGTGGTTCTATTCTTTCCTCCCTAGTATTGGGTTTAGTGATCCACACATGGAGTTATAAACGAGAGTAACAGCTATCCATATTTGCATCATGTTGTTACGGACACAATTTAAGCATAGGCGTCTGAGAAGCAGCCTGGTAAGAATCTCAGACCAAGTACAATGCAGTCAAACACGTCATCCTCGACAGCAGTGACTGTTATAGGCCTGGAACATTGGGATCCTGGTAATTTTATTCTTCGTTTCCTTCGTTCTCATTGTCCTGCCACCAAGCCCTGAAAAGGCCTTTGCAAGTAACAGGATGTAGTCGGGAGAACGGAATGCGTTGTGTCGTAGTTTACAACTTGACTGCGATATTTGCACTTTTCGGTCCCACACACACGATTTCAGCAGGCATTTGTTATACATAACAAGCCTTCCATCTTCGATCCCTTCTCCTTAGCCAGTCTGCTCTGTTGCAGCCTGTTATCCAAGGTCACCGCATGGAGGTGTAGAAGGGTCTTGGCAGCTCTGGGTCGTTGACCACTGCGGCTCATGCACTGCTCAGCATCTTTGTCCCAAATCTTGGTATTCAATCAAACAAATCAGAACGCTTCATTTTCCAGTTTTACATATTTTACACTAACATTGAACATTTTCCTTCTTCGTTCGTTCTCAATCTCCCGCTATCAAGCTCCGAAAAGGGATTTACAAGTGGCATGTAGTGCCAAGAACGGAATGCGTTGTGTCGTAGTTTACAGCTTAACTGATATTTACACCTTTCGATGCGACACATCTGTCTTCATTTGGCACTTTTTAGTAATAGGTTGCCTTCGCTCTTCGATCCCTTGTACTTAGCCAGTCTGCTCTGTTGCAACCTGTTGTCTAGGATCACAACATGGAGGTGTAAAAGGGTCTTAGCAGCTCTGCTTCGCTGGCCCTGACGCTAGCAGTCAGTTATGGGTCGCTTGCCCTGATGCTAGCAGTCAGCTATAGGTCGCTGACAGCTTCAGCTCATGCGCTGCTCAGCATCTTGATCCCATTTTTAATTTGTCGCATCTTACACGTGCACATTTTACACGTGCACATTTTACACGTCCATATTTTGCACGTCCACATTTTACACGTCCATATTTTACACGTCCACATTTTACACGTCCACATTTTATACGTCCACATTTTACACGTCCACATTTTACACGTCCATATTTTAGACTGACATAATTTACAACAGGCCTGTGCAACGTACGGTGGTCCACGGGCTGTATACAGCCGTGCCCTGACTTGTGATATGGCTGGCAATGACTTTTCCAAAATGTCCTTCAATCTGACCTGCCAGCCAGCCATCTATACACATGGGTTTTTCTTTATAAGAGAAAAAATACGACTATGAGAGCACACTCATATTCTTGAAATAAATTTATAAACACATAAAAAAATAAGTCTATTGTAATTGTTTCACGATTCACTCGTTTGTACTCGATGTTCACCCCACTTCTGACGCCGAGTATAAACCTGTCAACTATACAAGGTAGACCAAGTTAAGGAATGTTCCGATAAAGCTGAGGTGACAAGAAACCGCAAGCAGCTCTGCCGACCACAATTGTCGGTATTGAACTGATAGACTTATAATGTGGTAAAATGCGAGTTTATTTTATTTAACTGTACTATCTTCTGGATCTTTGTGCTTTACTATATTAGTTTTGTTCTGTTATAACAGTGTTGGCGCTCTAAATTGTTTAGATGACGTCATTGAAGAAGAGGAAATCTCGACTGTCGTGTATCTCAAGAGAAGTGGACGTTTGATTACGTTGATGTCATGCAGAAGGAAGACCATGTTTGTTTGATTACGTTGATGTCATGTCATGCAGAAGGAAGACCTGTTTGCTTGATTACGTTGATGTCATGTCATGCAGAAGGAAGACCTGTTTGCTTGATTACGTTGATGTCATGTCATGCAGAAGGAAGACCTGTTTGCTTGATTACGTTGATGTCATGTCATGCAGAAGGAAGACCTGTTTGCTTGATTACGTTGATGTCATGTCATGCAGAAGGAAGACCTGTTTGTTTGATTACGTTGATGTCATGCAGAAGGAAGACCATGTTTGTTTGATTTGTTGTGTATTTTGTTGTGAAAGAATACAACCAACAAATGCATTATAATACCAAGCACGATAATTACATCGATTTGAAAAGTCTGCTGAAAAAAAATAAGATATCAAATTTGAAAAACAGTACATTCGCTCGGCAGATGTTTTTCCACAAACATAATAAATAAACTAACAATTTTATAAGGACAGTGAAAAAATAGCAACCCAATCGGATCCATGTTACGAAGAAGACTTTGTCAAAGAATGTCTCAATGGTATCATTAAAGTACTGCCTCCTGGTAGAAGCAAGGGTATTGAATAAATAAGTATTTCTCGTTAGACTGTGACGAGACATATCTAGGGAATTGTCAATGACAATACTTGTGACCCCATTTCATTTGTTGTAGACCAGAGTACAGATAACTCCGATATCGCTCAATGTGTTCGCAGAGTCAATGCTAAATTCAATTGTGCAGACGATTTGGTTGTTCTTCAACTAATGAAAGATTCTACTAGAAATTAAATAATGTGTATTTTATAAATTCCTCTTGAAGTGAGATAAACTGGATATCAACAGATCAGTGGAGCTGTCGCATTGATTAAGTCAAACTTAGACGTTGTTGCCAAAGTTTTCTGCTTTGAATATCAACAATGAAGAGGCGTATGTGCTTCACTGTCTTTTACACCAACAAAACCTGTGTGGAAAAGCAATCAAATGTGTCCATGTCATAACTAAGGTACTTTCTAGTATACACTTCCTTAACACGAAGTCAGTGAACCACTGTTAATTTCCAAGAATTTATGGAAGACGCTCATTCCTCACATTTTTCATTTTTGCAGTGCTTAGGCTAGGTAAGAGAGTTGGAGGGAAAGGGGTATGTACTGAAGCGCTTTTATGATTTGAAATATGAGATCTATTTTCATGAACATGAAAGGAACTTCTACCAGAGTTAGAAATCAGAAGCTGGCTGTGTGATCTGGCGTTTCTTATAGACGTTACAACTAATCTTCGTGAATTCAGTGCTAAGTCGCAAGAGCTGTTTGTTCATGAACTATATGGATATATTAAATCATTTGAGAATAAACTTCGATTTTATAAAAGTCACTTAAGGATAAGCAATAATAATCAGGTTCTCCCACGTGTGAAGCGTAATAATAATTTTAATTGCGATTCATTTGCCGTTGAGTTGAAGACTTTGAAAGAAAAATTCAATAGCATGTTCATTGATTTTTTAGCAAACTTAAAAATCGTATATTTTCCATTTGATGTTCAAATAGAACAAGCTCAACCGTATTAGTAAATGAAACTAATTGAACTTCAAGAGAACTCTGATATAAAAACAAAACTCAAGAATGTTTCTTTAATTGACTTTTATAAAGATACATTTCCCAGAGGACAAGTATCCGAAACTCACAACTTATGCTTGAAAGCGAATGAAACTATTTGGAAGCACGTACAAAAGTCTAAAAGTCGAGTTACACTACTGTCGGGGAATGAAGTTGTTAGAGACTTCAGTATACTAAGTCAAGGTGTGTCCTATAGTAGTTACACTACTATCGGGGAGTGAAGTTGTTAGAGACTTCAGTATACTAAGTCAAGGTTTGTCCCATAGTAGTTACACTACTATCGGGGAATGAAGTTGTTAGAGACTTCAGTATAGTAAGTCAAGGTTTGTCCTATAGTAGTTACACTACTATCGGGGAATGAAGTTGTTAGAGACTTCAGTATAGTAAGTCAAGGTTTGTCCTATAGTAGTTACACTACTATCGGGGAATGAAGTTGTTAGAGACTTCAGTATAGTAAGTCAAGGTTTGTCCTATAGTAGTTACACTACTATCGGGGAATGAAGTTGTTAGAGACTTCAGTATAGTAAGTCAAGGTTTGTCCTATAGTAGTTACACTACTATCGGGGAATGAAGTTGTTAGAGACTTCGGTATACTAAGTCAAGGTGTGTCCTATAGTAGTTACACTACTATCGGGGAGTGAAGTTGTTAGAGACTTCAGTATACTAAGTCAAGGTTTGTCCTATAGTAGTTACACTACTGTCCGGGAATGAAGTTGTTAGAGACTTCAGTATACTAAGTCAAGGTTTGTCCTATAGTAGTTACACTACTGTCCGGGAATGAAGTTGTTAGAGACTTCAGTATAATAAGTCAAGGTTTGTCCTATAGTAGTTACACTACTGTCCGAGAATGAAGTTGTTAGAGACTTCAGTATAATAAGTCAAGGTTTGTCCTATAGTAGTTACACTACTATCAAGGAATGATGTTGTTAGAGATTTCAGCATACTATGCCACAGCTTAAGGTGGCTGGTCCTTACTACCTTTTACTTCCCTTGTCGCATGCCATGTACCCATTTATAGCTTGATTGTCTGGAGCGTGACGGTTCTGGGAATTGAACCCCGTACATTTACCGTGAAAAGATAGTGCTATGCCACTACACTAATCAGACACCTTTAAGTCCAGAAGGAGGACAAAAATAACTGATAGACAATAAGAACACATTTTGCGTGTGTGGCAGCTTCAACTATCTCTCCGAACGTTGACCTTCCTGTGAGAGACATTAACTACAAAGCGTGCTATTGTACGCACTTGATTTGTTCAAACTACAGTGCTTTGGCCATGTCTGTAGAATGGAAGAAGATCGGATACCAAAGCGGTCATGGAAGATAAAAAGTCAAGGACGCAGACTCCCAGGACGTCCCAAAGTACGTTGGGAAGACAACATACGACAGTCCCTAAGTGATCGAGGGCTGGATTGGAAAGAGGCCAGGAAAAGTCGGCGGATAGAGCAGTGTGGCGTTCTCTCTGGCAAACCGCTACACCTCACGGTAGAAGAGGAGCGACTAAGTAAGTAAGATTTGTCTTAACTTAATATTATTAGTGAAGCGAGCTTGAACAAAAATAATTACATTCATAAAAATAAAAATGAAATTATAAGAAAGCTGAATAAAGCTTTCGTGGAATGTATGTTTTACTATGAATCTACTCGTTCATATTTGATACTAACAGAAAGAAATGGCAACCTACAGTACTGCACATCTACGAAAAATTTAAAAATAGGTTGGTTGTAAGAAGAGACGTTCTGCAAATGATATCTGTCTTACATTCAACGTAAGGGATGTTTCATAGCAGATGTTGCTACGGGCGATGACGTGTTAGAGGCTTCATTGTACTGGGCAACTGTGTGTTTTTGAGGTGTAGTGACTAGTTCCCTTCCCTGTTGTCTTACCATCCCTAACGGCAACTCAGGTACTCATTTTCAGCGGGGTCGACTGGAGCACACCGGCAATTGAACGTTCTATAACTAGGTTAATTATAATCTAATGACAAAACTGTAATCAAATACCTCCAACAAAATAAGATACTGAAAACTTGTGGTCAAAAATACCAATTTCGTTGTTTTTTTTAATGCCCACAATTAGAACATTTACCCTTTTGTTCGCCCTGAAAAGGGCGCTGAGTGACGGGTTGTAGTAGCTTTCTTCACATCCCGAGTTTGCTGATGATGGTAGGCCAAGGTCCTCCAGGTGGTTGTGCTTTGCTTGGCTTTATCTGCGTGCCCCTCACTACTACAGGGATCACGTCGATCTACATCTCGTGAGACAGACTGCCTTGAAAACAGTCTGTTTACACTTAATTCTACACGCAAGAGAGATAGTGGTCCTGGTCATTATATCGCGCTTGATCCTTACGCAACGTCGTGGTCAGCATATTGTGACTGACCCTGACGCGACGTTCTGGTCAATATATCGTGCCTGACCCTGACGCGACGTCCTGGTCAGTATATTGGGCCTGACCCTGACGCGACGTCCTGGTCAGTATCTTGTACCTGACACAGACACGACGTCCTGGTCAATATATTGTACCTGACCGAACTAGCGTCTCAGTCCCCACCAATAGTTTCAAATTTAAGAACAACCTAATAGAGTATACTCCGCGGATATACATTACAAATTCGCTATCCGTCCGGCACTTTTGATAAAGTTGCATCTGCCTGATTGCACATTATTCTGCATTTTTACATATTATTCGCGTGATTTCCCAACTGGACATGTTTTGACACTTGCACAAATGACTGACATATTGTACATTCTCTTTTTTCCAATTCCTATCCTGGAGCAGACTACACTATCATTCCCCCGAATCTCCAGAATTGTTTGTTCTGTGGCCATGTTAATAAAAATTTACTTTATCTGCAGTCATTATCTTGGTCATGTCTGGGGACCTCCTCCGGCAGTTTATGCTCAAAGCCCACGACCTCGGCTACCCACAAAGCGGTGACTACGTGTTCATGAACGTGGAATTATTTCGGTTCAAGGGTCCCTTCTGGGGTAACAACGATTGGACGAGAGGAGACTCACGTGATGAGGACGCTCGAGCCGCATACGAAGCTCTGCTGCGTATCAGCCTACACATTCCCCTCAGCAAAAATTGGCTCAATTTTACAGTCAATTGTATAGAGAGATCACAGAGAGATTACAACTTCAACTACACTGATGAAGAAGTGAGAGATTGTTTCGTTCTTGTTTTGTTCTATACATTTTTCGAATCTGCCTTTTTACTTTCTCTGATTGATATCTGGTTTTTAATGGTTCTTATTTCATCCCAACCCGTTCTTAAAACAGGTGGACCTGGTTCTTTCTTGCTGTAGTACAATGCAAGGCTTCTTAGCAGGTTCGTCACTACGAGGATCAGTGCCGATCACTTGGTCGTGGTCCAGGTTATTGTAACACAGCCTGTTTCCATCTGCGATAGTGACATTAGACTTGTATGTGGCGATAGCGACAGTAGAGCTGTATGTGGCGATAGCGACAGTAGAGCTGTATGTGGCGATAGCGACAGTAGAGCTGTATGTGGCGATAGCGACACTAGAGCTGTATGTGGCGATAGCGACACTAGAGCTGTATGTGGCGATAGCGACAGTAGAGCTGTATGTGGCGATAGCGACACTAGAGCTGTATGTGGCGATAGCGACAGTAGAGTTGTATGTGGCGATAGCGACACTAGAGTTGTATGAGGCGATAGCGACACTAGAGTTGCATGTGGCGATAGCGACAGTAGAGTTGCATGTGGCGATAGCGACAGTAGAGTTGCATGTGGCGATAGCGACAATAGAGTTGCATGTGGCGATAGCGACAATAGAGTTGCATGTGGCGATAGGGACAGTAGAGTTGTATGTGGCGATTGCGACACTAGAGTTGTATGTGGCGATAGCGACAATAGAGTTGTATGTGGCGATAGCGACAATAGAGTTGTATGTGGCGATAGCGACAATAGAGTTGTATGTGGCGATAGCGACAGTAGAGTTGGATGTGGCGATAGCGACAATAAAGTTGTATGTGGCGATAGCGACAGTAGAGTTGTATGTGGCGATAGCGACAGTAGAGTTGTATGTGGCGATAGCGACAGTAGAGGTGTATATGACGACGGTCACATCTTTATGTAGAATTGGGTACTACAGAAGCCACTGGAACAGATGCGTAAAAACGCTTTGATCTGACGTCAGTTTCGTGTGAGGATATATACTACGGAAACCACTCGCACAGACACAGACAGAGACTATCTCAAAGACGCGCTGTCGCTCCCCAGGTGTTTTGGAGACAGGGTTCGTGTTCGACTGTCCTAATTATTGAAAGGGGGGTCGCGATGTTAATCACGATACCCATTTTTAAATTTTGATTACACTCAACCTTTTTTTCATGCTTTTTTTCCCCAATCATGATTTTGAATCGTGCCAGGGATTGTATTTGAAACATGTTAATAGGAATGGAGAAACAATTATTTCAGGTATGAATGAACAAATTAGCTTGTCGTTTATTATCAATTGTTAATATCATGACTTGTAAGCATTAAATACGCTGTTTCTTAGCACACTGTGCCCTTAGTGTGAGATGGCGTTAAAACTAACAATTATTAGCGTGCCTCTACATGCTGCAGTCAAAGAAAAACAGACGCATTGCTGCAGACTGCGAACAATTGATTTTATTCCGTTAAAATCTGTTATATATTTAAGATGTCACAAGAAGCCAGAAAATGTCGAAAATAATCAGTTGATTATTTAAATTGGATTTTGTAGCTTTCAGCACAATATAGAGGATTAGTACTATGGTGGACAGAAATCCAAGTAACATAATTATCTCTCTTCCACTGAGCAGCGATACTATGTTTAGTCGAATTGATTTGATGGTAACCAAAAATATAAAACAGGTCACAGAAACTTACCCGACGCAAACCTTGTGAAGTGTGGACTCACGCTACAGAAACTAACCCAACGCTTGTGAAGTGTGGCCTGACGCTACAGAAACTAACCCAACGCTTGTGAAGTGTGGCCTGACGCTACAGAAACTAACCCAACGCTTGTGAAGTGTGGCCTGACGCTACAGAAACTAACCCAACGCTTGTGAAGTGTGGCCTGACGCTACAGAAACTAACCCAACGCTTGTGAAGTGTGGCCTGACGCTACAGAAACTAACCCAACGCTTGTGAAGTGTGGCCTGACGCTACAGAAACTAACCCAACGCTTGTTAAGTGTGGCCTGACGCTACAGAAACTAACCCAACACTTGTGAAGTGTGGCCTGACGCTACAGAAACTAACCCAACGCTTGTGAAGTGTGGCCTGACGCTACAGAAACTAACCCAACGCTTGTGAAGTGTGGCCTGACGCTACAGAAACTAACCCAACGCTTGTGAAGTGTGGCCTGACGCTACAGAAACTAACCCAACGCTTGTGAAGTGTGGCCCTGACGCTACAGAAACTAACCCAACGCTTGTGAAGTGTGACCTGACGCTACAGAAACTAAACCAACGCTTGTGAAGTGCGGCCTCATGCTACAGAAACTAACCCAACGCAAACCTTGTGAAGTGTGGGCTCATGCTACAGAAACTAACCCGACGCAAACCTTGTGAAGTGTGACCTCATGGTACAGAAACTAACCCGACGCAAACCTTGTGATGTGTAGCGTCACAGAAACTAACCCGACGCAAACCTTGTGAAGTGTAGCGTCACAGAAACTAACCCTACGCAAACCTTGTGAAGTGTAGCGTCACAGAAACTAACCCGACGCAAACCTTGTGAAGTGTAGCGTCACAGAAACTAACCCGACGCAAACCTTGTGAATTGTAGCGTCACAGAAACTAACCCGACGCCGCAAGCATTGTGAAATGTGGCCTCACGCCACAGAAACTACCCCGACAGGAGAGTATAAACACTTTGTTGTGACGCAAGTCTTGTGCAAGCTGTTCTCATGCTCCTGTTGGAACGACAAAGGAATGAAAATGTATCTAAACCACTACAACTGCTAATTACAAAGAATGGAACCTGATCTGCTGAAGTGGATGGAGTTTCTTGCTACCCTTGAAGACGGCAACACAGATCTGCTTTGTCAGTCATTGACTTAGGATCTTCGAATAAGATATCTCTAAAGTCCAACGATTGCCGTACACTTCAACTTAACTAATATTTATGACATCATTAATGAAATCATGAAATACGGGCTGGGGTTAAGTTATGGTGGTCTTATCGCACACAATGACGTATAAGATGAAGTGCTAAACTTCATTTCACTAGGTCTCAGTTATCTTCGTGGACTGAGCTTTACCATTTAATTTCCACGCTGCTTTTCCTTCTGTAACAGAAAGTCAGGTAATACTTTACAACTGGGTAGACTGGAGAGCGTCGATAATTGGGAATCAACAAGGTATCTGCAGGGTGAGGAGCAAAAGTTAACAAATATAGACAAGTCAGTGTTTCATGATTTGGCATGTATTTGTTGCCAGCTGAAACGGTTTCAGTTAGTTGAACCCAGCAACACAATGGTACACGGACGTACTTTGATTGGCGCAACCTCTCTTTAACGGTACCATATGCCAGTAACACTGTGACTAATATGGAGGGAATAAAGTCAATGGAGTGAAGGAAGGAAAATACATGTCTAGTTTCATTTAACGGGATATTCGAATGTTGAAAATGTATCTGCACATTTACACTGGAATCATTCATAAATATTAACAAGGAACAACATTAACATTTGCTACATTTGAATATATAAACTCTTTGGTAAAATCTCTACAATATATACTTTCCCTTACAAATGATGATCGCTTTTTAAGCTAACCGCAGTGCACTTCATAGATACATTTGATCACAATCTGATAGTCTTTGGATTGACATTTTCCCCTGGCATCACAGTACTATCACGTTTGTCAAAATATAATCTTTTAGGCGTATTTGTTCACCTCAAATCTAAAGTCAGTAGAGTGATGGCATTAGGTTAAATCCGTTATTTGAAATGCAATCACGCGCATGATGTATGCAACTTTAATTATAAACATATTCTTTTTAAAACATCATTAAATATCTCAAACGTCATTTTAAAGGCCCAGACAATTATGTCATGTCTATCTTCAGGTCGCTGAGTACCTTGCATCCCATTTTGAATCTCAGACATGTTAGGTTGCAAATAATTAATACGTCTGGCTCACCAAATCTTATTACCATTGTCATTGCATACTGATAGTTCTGTTACATACTCGTATTTGGAAACATCTCTTAAAACGTTGCCCAGTTTACTTTCATGCACAATCTCATTGTCTGATCGAGACTACCCCATCACAGAGTCATCGATATTGTTCAGTTTTAAATTTGTCTGATTCCTTTTCGAGTAGTTAAGTCGGGCTCATTCATTATTCATAAAAGCATCAGCACTACACGGTTGAAATAATTGTCATGCGCGCTGTCTAATATATTAACACCAAAGTATATACTACTGGGACGGTAACAAAATCCAGATCCAGATCCTGTGTGAATGTTGTGAATGTGGTGAATATGGTGAATGTGGTGAATATGGTCTTTATTTTTCCAGATTATTCTGGTCACCAATTTATTTTGTGTACGGCTGTTAGACCCCGGTAACCGTTCTCCGGTCGGGAATAATCACGCGCCAACCGGAGATTAAACCCGTATCGCACAGCTGCGAAGTCCTCTATGCTGACCATCCCCATTTGCTCTATGCCGGTCATCCTAATATTCTCTATGCTGGCCATCATGATCCCCATCTTGTCTGTGTTGGTAATCCTCATCTTCTCTATGCTGACATCCCCATCTTCTCTATGCTGACATCCCCATCTTCTCTATGCTGACCATCCCCAAATCCTCTGTGCTGACCATCCCCAACTCCTCTGTGCTGACCATCCTCCCCTTCTCTATGCTGACCATCCCCAAATCCTCTGTGCTGACCATCCCCATCTTCTCTATGCTGACCATCCTCCCCTTCTCTATGCTGACCATCCCCAAATCCTCTGTGCTGACCATCCCCATCTTCTCTATGCTGACCATCCCCCCCCCCTTTCTCTAAGCTGACCATCCCCAATTTCTCAATGCTGTCTATCCTCATCTTCTCTATGTTCTCTGTCCATTCTTCTTCTTCTTCTTCTTCTTCTTCTTCTTCTTCTTCTTCGTACGCAGTCAGACAGTAACCATTATTTTTTCGAAAAAAGCGGCGGTCATCCTGAGGCTGTCGCCACTGCCATAGAGCTTGTCTTGCAGTTCCACTGGTAATGGCCACATCTGCTCTCTCTGATCCTCGTATGTCGGGCAGTTCTGCAGCAGATGTTCAGCGGTCATTTTACCAGTACCGCACGGGCATTCGTCGGTACACCCTATCTTCAATTTGTTGAATAGGTGGTACCTCAGTCTGTTGTGGCCAGTGCGAAGTCTGAAGACAACGACCTGCTCTCTTCGGTTCAACTGGTAATAGGCATCGTTTTTGGTGTAACCAGTATGTACGGTTTCCCATTTGGTCATGTATCTGGCTTTGATAAGCCGTTTTGACTCTTCGTACGTCATACTGGTATCTGTTTGTGGTAGTCTTGCACCTTCTTTTGCCAGTCTGTCTGCCTCCTCGTTGCCTTGGATGTTGCAGTGTGACGGAACCCACTGTACCACTACCCTTTTTGGTGCGGACTGCTGGCACAGTTTGCAGAGTGCTGCTCTTAAGTCATTAAGCTCAGTGTTTTTCTGGCTTTTTAGCGCTGTGACTACGGCGAGAGCATCTGTCAGCAGGACTATATGGCTCTCATTTTCACTGTGTGTCACCATTTCTTCCACTGCCGCCCTCAGTGCATCTGCCTCCGCTCTGAAATTGCTTGTGTACTTACCAGTAGCGAATGACAGTGTTATTTTTCTGCCATTTGGTAGGTTCAGGAATGCTCCTGCCCCTCCTTTCTGTGTAGTGTTTGTTACAGAACCGTCGGTGTATGCATGGGTCCAGTCCATGCTTGGGTAGCTTTTCATTATGAAGCTTAGGGTAGTATCTCTCCTTTCTTTTTCAGTCTGGCAGTTTTTGTTTGCAATACCTGGTATATTTTCTACCACATCTGGAAATATATCCTGCCTCCAGGTAGGTTTTCGTACAGTAGTGATGGGTTTTGGTGTTGTTAGTGCGTTTATGGGATCTTCGTGCATCCTCTGTCCATTCGATTCCTTTTCATTTTTTGAAACTTGCTTGGCAATTCTTCTACTCGCATTTGAATGATTTCTATTTGCTTGATCTATTGTACTATTTGATATCCTACATACATTAATATGTAACTACAAAAACAAACAAACAACATTTACTTTTGTAGTAGTTAATATTTCATCATTTCTAATTAATTTAGGCATTTACTATAATTGATTTCGAACTGAATGCCATTTGCTGGCATTCTAAACATTGTTCGTTGTACATATTGGTTTTCTGATACTATTCTAAAGGAAAGGGATTCCGTGGCGAAGGGGTTAAGTCGTCGGCCTCGTGATCAGGTGGTGTGGGTTCGACTACGGACTCCACCGTCATTTTCACCGGTGCTTGATGCGGAGTCCCCTCCATCTCGTAGTCGCCCCCTAATCGTCTTTTTCGTTACTTGCCACTGGGGTCTGGCGGCTCGAGACGAGAGAGTGAGGATAAAAAGTAGCGCAGTTAATCCTTACTAAAAATAGCGTTAAGAAAATTAATTATGCCATCATCGTCTACGATGGACGGCGGTCTTTGCCTTTGCATTTGTCTAAAGGAAATGCGTCCCCTTACTCTCTTTGCTCGTGATCTTTATTTTCTATGTGGCTACTCTAAAAAAAATATAGCGCAGTTACTCAGAAACAAATTTGGAAAAAAAAAATCCACCAAATCGTCAGTAACATTGCTGTAAAAATTCAGGAGTTTCCGTTGTTGTTTATCTTGAATAAATGTTTTTAATCTATTCTTTTACTATTATTGTATAGAGTTGTCAATTTAAACTATTCTATTAATTATGTAAAGTATACATATTTGTTATTATGTTTTAATTTTAAAGATAATGGCTTCACAATGTACTTTTAAATGAAACAAAACATATGAAATTGGCGAACCCGTGCTTTATTCTCTTTGTTGGTAGCTCTGCAACTGCTTCTTATATTGTATAAAATAGTTGCTTCAAAATTCATTCTGAAACAAGCACACACACAAAAACACACATAAAAACACACACACAAACTCACACAAAAACACACACAAAAACACTCACAAACACACACAAAAACACACAAAAAAACAAAAAAACACAAACACACACAAAAACACACACACAAACATACACAAAAACACACACATAAACACACACAAAAACACACACAAAAACACACACAAATACACACACAAAAACACACACACAAACGCACACAAAAACACACAAAAACACACACACAAACACACACAAACACACACACACAAACACACAAACTCACACAAAAACACACACAAAAACACACACACACACACACAAAAACACACACAAAAACACACAAAAAAAACACACAAACACACACAAAAACACACACAGAAACACACACATAAACACACACAAACACACACACAAAAACACACACAAAAACACACACAAAAACAAACACAAAAACACACACAAAAACACACACAAAAACACACACAAAAACACACACAAAAACAAAACGATAAAATGAAACGACCGTATAGTGTCTTTCCAAATTAATGTATATCGATTTTGCTAATGTTTAATAAATCAAATTGATTTACTATTTTCGTACTAGAATTCAATCCAGGGTTCAATTTATACTATATTATTTATTGTAAAAAAGTGTAGTTCTAAACATATAATTGTAAGGTTGGGTTGGGAATAACATTTTAATTACTATTACTAATACTATAATAACTTTAAATCTACAATGCAAGTTAATAAAAGAAAATAGTAATCGGCAGCCCTCACAGGATTAAATATTTTTTAAAGAATGTGTAGGCATATTGAAAAGTTTAACTATTTTATTTTACCTTAGTTTAAAGTTTAGATTTGTTAAAAGACTGTAGTATCCTTGCATTATGTTATCGGAGAAGTGATACTGTAGACCTCTGAAGAGTATGTCCTCTAACAAATAAAATCGATTGAATAAAATCATGAACAAATCCTAAATATCTTTCTACACATATTAACTATTGATTTCATGGCGCACTTAATGTCTTATTTTCTTCTCCTCTTCTTCGTTCATCCTCAGATCAAGGTTCCAGTTCCTCTTACAAAGGATACAGTTGTTTGTAAGGCTGTTTCAACTCCATACAGCTTTTGTCTCATATTTGTCTCCCAATGCCAGTATTGTTCTCTCTTTTCCTGCGTGAGCGTGCAGCTTTGCAGGATGTGTTCCATGGTCATGATATGCTCCCCACATGGGCACCTGTCATCTGTCCCAATCCTGATTTTGTTGTAAAGATGACCCATGAGTCTGTTATGCCCATTTCTCAGTCTGAAGATGATGACTTGCTCTTCTCTAGTTAAGTTTTAGTATCTGTCTTCTTTTCGGAAGTCGGGGTTTTGATCAGCCCATTTTACCCTGAAGTTGGCTTTAATTATGGTCTTGGCCTCATTATATGTGACTAATGTGTTATAAAGTAAAACATAATATTCATGGTAAGGTTTATTCTTTACTAAGTTCGTATTCTCGTTTTCTGAAACAGTTCAACATACATTTGCTTGATAAATAAACCACTTGAAGAAGAATTAAAACTTCCATTTTATAATTTGAGATCTAGGTATAACTGAGATAACCTGATCTTCGTAAAAACATTCAGGACATTATTAAGGCAATCGATTATACCTCATCATCATGTAGCATGTCCTTTTGCATTTTCTAGCCAGAATGAAATTGATAAACCAGTTCTCCTCTATGCTCAACTCTTGCCGAATGTCTACATTTGTTCTTTTCTCTGTCCAGGATATTCTGAGGATCTTACTGTAACATTTTGACTCGAAGGATTCGATTCTTTGTCTAGAAGTTTTGGTAATCGTCAATGCTTCACAGCCATAAGCTGCCACAGGAAAAACACAGGCTCTCAAGACTTTTACTTTTATCGTTTTGTTGGTGCCCTGCCATAATTTCTTCAGGCTGTTCAGTCTCTGCATTGCCATAGCTAGTCTTCTTCTGATTTCTTTCGACCAGTCACCCTTTTTGTCAATTCTGGAGCCCAGATATTCAAAATGTGTAACTTAATCTATTTCCTCACCACCCACTGTAAATTTATGCTGACATTGTGTTTTATCGGTGGTCATTATCTTTGTTTTGTTTATGTTTATGAACAGATTTTTATCTTTACTATGTCCATTAACGGCTGAAAGTAGCTGCTCTAGCCCTTCCGCACTTCTTGATAGTATCACTGTGTCATCTGAGTATCGTAACTCTGGAATCTCGTACCCCCCAATCGTAAATGGGTCGAAACTTTCAATGTTCTCATCTTCTCGTACATTTCTCATTATACATTCCGCATATATGTTGTACAGAAAAGGTGAGAGGATACATCCCTGTCGGACTCCCTTTTGTACTGCAAACCAATCTGATGTTTGCCCAGATACTGGGACAGCGGCTTGTTGATCTTGGTATAATGTTTCAATGAGATTATACCTACATTGTCAAAAGCTAACAGCAGCAAGAAAAAAACGAAACATTTTTAACCAACTATTGTACATATTCCTCCAATTGACACTGTCTGAAAAAACCAACATCTTGTTATTCCTAATTTAACCCAACAACAAAAAGGATGTGGGGTAGTGATGTGGTTAGTGGTAAGACA
Organism: Ariolimax columbianus; assembly: GCA_036924085.1. Classification (NCBI taxonomy): domain Eukaryota; kingdom Metazoa; phylum Mollusca; class Gastropoda; order Stylommatophora; family Arionidae; genus Ariolimax; species Ariolimax columbianus. The sequence goes on along the minus strand of JAVGWX010000017.1, from coordinate 8,773,435 downwards.
CACAACCTAAACTTGCCTGTGTTTGGACTAGGCTAGATCATTCTAATTTAGGAAATCAACCCATTTTAAGTGCATGCAGCTGTCCAATGCGTAGGGTCGTAGGGTCCGAAACAGAATACACACTCTTCAGTTTTGGAAAAATTGCGAACTGAAAAACCATCGTATCAATGATCGAAAGTTTGTAGTTTTTCTTTAGAGTTTATAGTTCAACCTTTTACAGAGCTTTTAGAATTGAACCTTTTACAGGGCTTTTAGAGTTTAACCTTTTACATTGCTTTTAGTTTAACCTTTTACAGGGCTTTTAGAATTCAACCTTTTACATGGCTTTTAGAGTTTAACCTTTACAGGGCTTTTAGAGTTTAACCTTTTACAGGGCTTTTAGAATTCAACCTTTACGGGGCTTTTAGAGTTTAACCTTTTACATGGCTTTTAGAGTTTAACCTTTTACATGGCTTTTAGAGTTTAATCTTTTACAGGGCTTTTAGATTGTGACATTTCACGAGACGCAGAGTGCAACCATTTGCAGGGCTCTACTGTTTTTAAAAAAATGGCTGTTTAGTTCTTAATACATGCTGGTTAATGATGGCTAAGGGATGCTAATAAAACCAAACCAACTCTGTCTGTGGTTGAAAGTGGTGTACCTTTTCCAGAAACAACAATTAGGAACCAGTTCTATTCTGTTGTTTTGTTGACGTTCAACTTGACTATTTCAAACAGAAAACAAAAGGGTACTTTAGGTTAGATCATATTCATTTCGTCGTCACTTGTAATTTATCATGTCATTGGTTTTCAACATGTTCCATCACTTATCTTGCCTGATAGGACAGACATTAAGAAACATAGCTGATAGCATTACAAGAAAGTCTCTGTTCTGGAATCCACAAGACAAGAGAAGTAGATGGAGAAAAAAACATACATGAAGAAGACAGCTCGAGACGAATGTAAAGGAAACAGGACAGACATGGACAGAGCTGGAACGGATGAACCAGAACAGGAGAGCGGCGTGTAGTTGTTGAACACCTGTGCTCCCTACTGAGCTGTACATATTTGATTGATTGATTGAGCTTCGTGGTTTCCTCGTGTCAACCCCAGGGTCTTATTCTATCTTCCCCGACTACTAACTTTGTATCCATACCAGGGTAATTACTCATATAAATACAGTATGACTCTTTATTTATAAACATATTTATTTTATAAATTTAATATTTTTCGTATTTTATTTTGTTAGTCGGTCCCACAGACAATGACTTATTTATTTGTGGATCCTCACTTATAGATCCACTCACATTTCAAACGCCTTAATTCTGTCTACTTTCCCATCTTTGTCTATGCTTCTGCACCATGCAGTAAATCTTCTTCTTTTCAGAACACACAAATGGAATCTTTATATTATGAATATCAATATTATGATACACGTAGAACAAAGTACACATTTGAACATGTAACAAATCGAGCAAACATGTCCGTCATTCAAGAGACATCTGGTTCTTAAAAACGCTGTTGTTGTTCGTGTCGGACATGAGCCTAGATAGTGAGCTCTCCTTGACCTCACCGGTCTTTGACCCTCATGGTCCATTATATGGACGCTCTTGATCAATCCAGCTCAGTTCTGGATGAATTAACCCAGAAATCGGACACCTATCTTGTAGGTCAGAGAAAGTGTGTCTTTGTAATTCTCTAGTCTTTTCAGGTCCATTTCTAAACTGAGTTTACGAACTTGGAGAATCCATTTCTTAATTACAATTATTTCTTTCTCTCTCTCTTTCTACTACAACTACTACTACTACAACTACTACTACTACTACTACTATTACAACTACTGCTACTATTACTACTACTACAACTACTACTACTGCTACTACAACTACTACTACTACAACTACTACTACAACTACTACTACTACAACTACAACTACTACTACTACAACTACAACTACTACTACTACAACTACTACTACAACTACTACTACTACTACTACAACTACTACTACTACAACTACTACTACAACTACTACTACTACAACTACAACTACTACTACTACAACTACTACTACAACTACTACTACTACAACTACAACTACTACTACTACAACTACTACTACTACAACTACTACTACTACAACTACTACTACAACTACTACTACAACTACTACTACTACAACTACTACTACTACTACTACAACTACTACTACTACAACTACTACTACTACAACTACTACTACAACTACTACTACTACAACAACTACTACTACAACTACTACTACAACTACTACTACTACAACTACTACTACAACTACAACTACTACTACTACAACTACTACTACTGCTACTATTACTACTACTACAACTACTACTACTACTGCTACTATTACTACTACAACTACTACTACTACTACTACTGCTACTATTATACTGCTACTATTACTACTACTACAACAACAACTACTACTGCTGCTACTATTACTACTGCTACTATTACTACTGTACAACAACAACTACTACTACAACTACTGCTGCTTCTACTACAATTGTTACAACTACTTGTATTAGTACTACTGATATAACCAAATACACGTCTTTATTCTCCGACTTCTTCTTCGGTCCTATAACTCAGGATGTTGTTGGATCATCGCATTGACTGTCCCAATACCCTTCAATCCATCAGTAGTGTGTCTCTCTTCTTATTGCAGGTAAACTTTTTTGTAGGGGCATTTCATGACGCAGTCCTGAGATATGGTCGTGCTCTGAACGAGACGCTCAGCATCGGCGACAACATAACGGATGGTTACACCATCACCAGGAGAATGTGGAACTACACCACCATTGGTGAGAGCACGTCGATATGTAAAACAGATTCAGCCAGGAATATTTGCTGGAATGACTGTATTTGATTTGTCTGTTGGTTTTACTTTCATTTGGTTTTACTTTCATTTGGTTTTACTTTCTTCTTCTTCTTCTTCTTCTGCGTACACAGTCAGACAGTAACCATTATTTTCTCGAAAAAAGCGGCGGTCATCCTGAGACTCTCGCCACTGCCATAGAGCTTATCTTGCAGTTCCACTGGTGATGGCCACATCTGCTCTCTCTGATCCTCGTATGTCGGGCAGTTCTGCAGCAGATGTTCAGTGGTCATTTTACCAGTACCGCACGGGCATTCGTCGGTACCACCTATCTTCAATTTGTTGAATAGGTGGTACCTCAGTCTGTTGTGGCCAGTGCGAAGTCTGAAGACAACGACCTGCTCTCTTCGGTTCAACTGGTAATAGGCATCGTTTTTGGGGTTTTACTTTCATTTGATTTTACTTTCAATTCAGCTTCCACTGTCTAAATGTAACATATCTTAGATGTAGAGACATATCATAGAAGAGCTTAGGCATGTTTTAACATTTAACAGAGTTTGGAGGACGATAGAAAGAGCTTAGGCATGTTTTAACATTTAACAGAGTTTGGAGGACGATAGAAAGAGCTTAGGCATGTTTTAACATTTAACAGAGTTTGGAGGACGATAGAAAGAGCTTAGGCATGTTGTAACATTTAACAGAGTTTGGAGGACGATAGAAAGAGCTTAGGCATGTTGTAACATTTAACAGAGTTTGGAGGACGATAGAAAGAGCTTAGGCATGTTGTAACATTTAACAGAGTTGGGAGGACGATAGAAAGAACTGAGACATGTTTTAACATTTAACAGAGTTGGGAGGAAGATAGGAAAAGCTTAGAAAACAATTTTTTTTTCTCTTTCTTGGGATTTAACTAGGGATGAGTCAGTTGAGCTGAACTCAGTCCCGCCAAAATTTAAGTAACCAAAACGAACCACGGAGAGAACTGGGCAATAACAGTATCGATAAGGTTAGGTTTAGCGGTAGAAGTGTTTAAGTTAAGCGTGTGAGAGAAAGAATTTAAGTTGTTAGAGATTTATAGTTGGTAGTGTTACTTGAATAGCGAATCTATTGTATTGTGTTTATATTTAGTGTTACTTGAATTTGTATAGAGTGAGGATTCCGCCGTCTTTTTCACGGGTGCTTGATGCAGAGTCCCCTGCATCTCGTAGTAGCCCCCTAGTCGTCTTGTCCTTGACTTGCCACGAGGGTCGGGCGGCTCGAGACGAGAGAGTGAGGATAAAAAGTAGCGCAGTTAATCCTTACTAAAAATAGCGCTAGCAAAATAAATTATGTATTCATCGTCTACGATGTACGGCGGCCTTTGTCTTTGCCCTTGAGTATAGAGTGCAATAGAATAGAGCAGATCCCCTTACCGTCTGCGACAGAGCTCGACATCAAATCGATCGGCTTTGTTAGATACCACTGATATTGTCATTGCTACTGACAAAACCTACTAATATTGCTGCTATTACTACTGCTTTACTACCACCACTGCTACAATTATTACTACTTCCACTGGTACTACTACTACTATAACTGTTACTACTATTACAAATACTACTAATACTACTACTGTTACTACTACTGTCCCTATTCCTACTGCTGTTACTACTACTACTGCTACTGTTACTACTATAACTACTGCTACTGCCACTATTACTACTAGTACTATTACTACTACTACTACTACTATTACTACAATGGGGAAAAAAAACCTGAAAAAAATGTTTAAAGTTGATTAAAGTAAAGTTTAATCATAATTAAAAAATGGCTATGGTCAGATTTCGCACCGAAACGAGAACCCACGTTACGACTAATAGGGCTTCATCAGGGGCAACACACAACAACAATGCTGTTACTACTACTACTGTTACTACTACTGCTACTACTACTACTGCTACTACCACTGCTACTACCACTATTACTACTACTATTACTACTACAAATATTACCACTATTACTACTACTACTACTACTGCTACTACTAGTACTACTACTACTACTGCTGCTAGTACTATTACTACTACTACTGCTACTACTACTACTTCTCTTGCTACTGCTTCTACTACTACTACTGCTGCTACTACTACTACTACTGCTACTACTACTACTACTACTGCTGTTAGTACTATTACTACTACTACTACTTCTCTTGCTACTACTACTACTACTGCTACTACTACTACTACTATCACTTTTACTACTGCTACTACTACTACTACTACTACTAATGCTACAACTACTACTACTACTACTACTACTACAATCAAACAATCAATCAATACGTAAGCCAGTCCCTTCATCTCCCCCCTGAGTATAGGTCTTGAAATGACAACCGCAATGTCTGTCTGTCCTTTAGCATGTGCTCTAACGAACGCAGACCACGACTGTCTTGCGTCCATCTATTTTAACTCCAATTCTCTTCTCCAGGGATGTATTGGTCAACCCCATCTCCTTTTACCTTCTGGGTTCCAGAGCAGTGTCTGTCTTGCAATATCATCAGGTTATTTTTACTTAGAATGACATCTCCAGGGCCTTCGTACTCTCTTAATTTCGCGCTCTATTTATTTCTGTTCACCTGTTTCCAATAGGCGCATGTTGGTGGCCTTATCGTACTATTTTAACACAAGTATTCTGCTACGGCATCTGTTTATCATCATTTGCACCTGTCACGTTGACACTTGAATGTTACATATAAAGATCGTGTCACGAACGTAGTAATACGTTAGAGAGTTGAAGACGCTATTGGTCCTTTTGAAGATCTGTTCACAGCTATCAAAAGACGAAAGATGGCCTGGTTCGGGCACATCGTGAGGTCCAACGGAATTACCAACTCGATACTCTTTGGTTCCGTACCGGGACAGAGAGGGCGAGGACGTCCAAGGAAGAGATGGGTGGACAACATCACTGAGTGGTCAGGCCTTCGTCCCTGTGAGATACATCAGGCGGCGACAGACAGAGAGGGATGGCGTGGGATTTTGAGAGTGTCTTTGTGTGTGCCCCAACGACCTGATGGGTTACGGGATGAACTGAACTGAACGTTGACACCCCTGATGTCCTGCATGCCACTGAGCCCTATAACATTAGCAACTTCCCGTTAGAGTTGAGGAAAGAGGAGACGAACGTCTGATTAGGCAAAATATGCTGATCAGACATGTTACCCAGGGTCAGTTAAAATATACTGGCCAATACCCCCACCTCACTTCCACATAAGTCTTCCTGGAAACGGGCTGTTTTCATGGTAGCCTGGTTAACGAGGTAGGGGATTGACGTGATTCCTGTAGTAGTGAGAGACACGCAGATGAAACCAAGCATAGCACAATCGCCTGGAGGACCCCAGGCCATCTTCATCGGCACGCTCGGGATGAGAAGACAGGTACTGAAACCTACTACTTCACATCCTGCTTAGGGCGTACACAAACGTAGTCTTATTCATTGCGGAAATTCAATAACAACAATGTTGGAGTTCAAACATCTTTTAACTGACACAACATACATGTGGGGACAGTGGGAAAAACGGTTATAATGGCAATGAATGTGGCGCAGGTGATAGCGTAGATGACGTTGTTGGGCAGTCTGTCGTTGATATGATTGACAGAGAGAATGCCAATTGCTATAATGAGGAATTGTATGTTTCCAACAGACATAACTGGCGAGGTCATCATTGACAGCAATGGCGACAGAGACACCAATTTTGCAATCAATGACATGGACCCAGTCTCTGGGAAGTTTGAGGTCAGTGAGTACCAGATGTTGTGCACCCTCGCTCCGTCCTGAATGTACCAGATGTTGTGAACCCTCGCTCCGTCCTGAATGTACCAGATGTTGTGCACCCTCGCTCCGTCCTGAATGTACCAGATGTTGGGCACCCTCGCTCCGTCCTGAATGTACCAGATGTTGTGCACCCTTGCTCCGTCCTGAATGTACCAGATGTTGTGAACCCTCGCTCCGTCCTGAATGTACCAGATGTTGTGCACCCTCGCTCCGTCCTGAATGTACCAGATGTTGTGCACCCTCGCTCCGTCCTGAATGTACCAGATGTTGTGCACCCTCGCTCCGTCCTGAATGTACCAGATGTTGTGAACCCTCGCTCCGTCCTGAATGTACCAGATGTTGTGCACCCTCGCTCCGTCCTGAATGTACCAGATGTTGTGAACCCTCGCTCCGTCCTGAATGTACCAGATGTTGTGCACCCTCGCTCCGTCCTGAATGTACCAGATGTTGTGCACCCTCGCTCCGTCCTGAATGTACCAGATGTTGTGCACCCTCGCTCCGTCCTGAATGTACCAGATGTTGTGCACCCTCGCTCCGTCCTGAATGTACCAGATGTTGTGCACCCTTGCTCCGTCCTGAATGTACCAGATGTTGTGAACCCTCGCTCCGTCCTGAATGTACCAGATGTTGTGCACCCTCGCTCCGTCCTGAATGTACCAGATGTTGTGCACCCTCGCTCCGTCCTGAATGTACCAGATGTTGTGCACCCTCGCTCCGTCCTGAATGTACCAGATGTTGTGCACCCTCGCTCCGTCCTGAATGTACCAGATGTTGTGCACCCTCGCTCCGTCCTGAATGTACCAGATGTTGTGCACCCTCGCTCCGTCCTGAATGTACCAGATGTTGTGAACCCTCGCTCCGTCCTGAATGTACCAGATGTTGTGAACCCTCGCTCCGTCCTGAATGTTTTACAACTTGTGATTTGTTATACATGCCTCTCCATATGGGGTGGCGGGAAAAAGGAAAAGAAGAAGAATAGACTATAATAGCCTAGTTGTAGAGTTATACCTTATCAATAGTTACACGCTCGTTATCGACACACCATTTTGTTTTACTCAGCTCTTTAACTTATAAATATTAATCAGCTTTCCTGGGAGTTTACCTCTGATGGATTTCAGCGACCATGCAATCTGTGTTATTTGTGACTGTTATTTAACATTGAGCTGTCCCGAGTTATTTCCTAAATTCATCTACATTATGAATTCACGTTATTTGTAGTGGGTAAGGCAGCTAATAAATCGGCCATCCACAAACTGTAATAGTGTAGTCAGGCGTTTGCTGTGAATGATGGAACACCTAAGAAGTCGGAACAGAAGTGTGTGAAACCACCGAGCTACACGAAAATTATTGCCCATACCCATAGTAATTTGATGCGATAAACTACAAATCTGCCTGGAGTGCAGTGATGTCGATTGTGTGTAATATTATATAAAATACCATAACATAACATAACATGACCTTCTGTGTCAGTGTCTGCTATAATATGACCTTTATGTATGTACTCGATATTTAAGTTATTTATTAACTAGTTAATGGAACGCCATTTTCTGTTCTACTAGACTGTTGCTAACTACTGGGGAGCAACCCCAGGTTATACACCTGTTCCTGGAAAGAGTATACACTGGCCAGGGGTTCGACAAAGCCCGCCACCAAACAATCCCAGATGTGGTTTTCGAAATGAGGCCGCACATTGTAAGGATGAAGGTATGTACACCCAGATGTGGGGGCCTCTTGTCGTTACACTTAAATCTCTATCAGCGAGTTTCATTTGCGCAAATTCAAGTTTGCGTAATAATTATTTGTATTGACCAATTCATGTTTTTTTTGGTGAATTTTGTGTGTGTGAACAAACCAATTAATTTGTACGTAGTTGGAACAGTGTAATCGGCGATTAAGTGGAAAGTTTAGGTAAAAGTACATACAGTCGAACCATTGGCCATATAGTTATCTAGCTTTGAATTCTAAGCTTACATACGGCACTGAAGATCTGCATCGCGTGATTGTAGATACATGACGTCAACCATCAGCTTTAATATTTGCATATGTGTGTTATGTTATACACAATCTACATCACGGGTATGCTGGCAGACCAATAGGTGCACACTCATTCTCCCTTTCACTCTCTGTCTGTCTCTCTCTCTCTCTCTCTCTCTCTCTCTCTGTCTAAGCAATTGGTCAAAGATATGGCCACTGATTAAAAAAAAACCCGTTTAACACGCTGCCTTGCCAAGTTTGTAGCCATCGTTGCTTCACAGCAGTAGCCTAGTCTTTTGACATCCAACACACAATTCGACAGTCGTCGCTGAATAACGGAGCCAAGGACGTTTTACCTGGGTTTCTTCTTCTTCTTCATCGTACGCTGTTTACAGCGATATTTACGTTGCACTGTTTTATTTTGTTAAGCCTGTGGCTCAGTGCATCCGATTTCAACAGGCGTTTCTGTAGGGTTGCCCTCCTTAGCCTTTGGCTGTCCCCAGCCTAACTGCAAGGCAGCAGTTGTTTTTGGTCAGAGTTGTCTCTCTTTGGGAAGTTGTCTTGCAGGACTATCGAGTCTTCCCCACTCGTGTCTATAGGGTTTGGCAATGATATGATATGATGGACTATGTACTAGTTTGTACTATCCCGGAAGAGAGGCAGTCCAGTGTGACTGTGTCTCAGGTTCGTCACGTCCTGCCAGAAACGTAGCATATGCATGTGAGTGAGGTTACCTGGGTTTAAACCACGAATTAACCAATGGCGTCAACACGCCATAATTCTGATTCACGTTATGGCAGGCCAAGTACGGAAAGTAGACTGTGGACAATAGTTTTTGGTTTAGCGGTAGTGAGAGTTTTAAGTTAGATAACCATTAGAAAGGAGCGTGTAAGAAGTTGTGTACGGTAGAAGAATGGACGTGTTATAACGTAGAAATAAAGAATTTGTTTATTATTGTTTTGAAATAGTGTCCTTAATTAGTTATTGAAGTGTTAGTTGATGTGATAGATTTTTAGACTGTACAGGTGGATAGTCGAGGTGCGGCTTTAGAGGTCTGGGAGAGCAAAACCTCGTTCCGTCTGCTACAGTATATACCTGTATTCACGCTGTGCGGGTTTCTGATCCGCCAGTATATACCTGGATTTACGCTGCTCGGGTTTCTGATCCGCCAGTATATACGTGGATCCACGCTGCTCGGGTTTCTTATCCGTCAGTATATACGTGGATCCACGCTGCTCTGGTTTCTTATCCGTCAGTATATACGTGGATCCACGCTGCTCGGGTTTCTGATCCGTCAGTATATACGTGGATCCACGCTGCTCGGGTTTCTGATCCGTCAGTATATACGTGGGTCCACGCTTCTCTGGTTTCTGATCCGTCAGTATATACCTGGATCCACGCTGCTCTGGTTTCTGATCCGTCAGTATATACCTGGATGCACGCTGCTCGGGTTTCTGATCCATCAGTATATACCTGGATCCACGCTGCTCGGGTTTCTTATCCGTCAGTATATACGTGGATCCAGGCTGCTCGGGTTTCTGATCCGTCAGTATATACGTGGATCCACGCTGCTCGGGTTTCTGATCCGTCAGTATATACGTGGGTCCACGCTTCTCTGGTTTCTGATCCGTCAGTATATACCTGGATCCACGCTGCTCTGGTTTCTGATCCGTCAGTATATACCTGGATGCACGCTGCTCGGGTTTCTGATCCATCAGTATATACCTGGATCCACGCTGCTCGGGTTTCTTATCCGTCAGTATATACGTGGATCCAGGCTGCTCGGGTTTCTGATCCGTCAGTATATACGTGGATCCACGCTGCTCGGGTTTCTGATCCGTCAGTATATACCTGGATCCACGCTGCTCGGGTTTCTTATCCGTCAGTATATACGTGGATCCAGGCTGCTCGGGTTTCTGATCCGTCAGTATATACGTGGATCCACGCTGCTCGGGTTTCTGATCCGTCAGTATATACGTGGATCCAGGCTGCTCGGGTTTCTGATCCGTCAGTATATACGTGGATCCACGCTGCTCGGGTTTCTGATCCGTCAGTATATACCTGGATCCACGCTGCTCTGGGATATAGTTCTTCGATCAAGTCGAGTGTTGCTATTTTACTTTGGTGAGTAATTTTCTCGCTTACGGGGCAGGTGGTGGTTATGAATGTTGTTATACTGAGATTTTGATGTTGTTTACACGAGGTTAGAATAGTGTTTTATGTATCTCCTTAGTGGCGTTCGGTAATTTATTCTTATGTATTTTCATACATCTTGTTAACCAATGTATAAAGCCGTCTCTCTTCAATCTTTTACTGGCTGGAACTTCCAATTCAGGTTTCATTGGATTTGCTATCATGTTCTTATGCTTTTCTGCCTGAAAGAGGAATGACTCGGTTTGTTTGAGAGAGAAAGAGAGAGAGAAGGAGCGAGAGAGAGAGAGAGAGAGTGGGGAAGGGGTGAGCTTCGTTTCGTAAGTTGAAAGTTAGAGAGAGAGATGTTTGTGGAACTGTTTGAAAGCAGAAGGGACCAGCGGTTTGGATGGGGAAGTGTTGGACGGGTCGGAGGGAGGATTGATAGACGGGTTGGAGAGGAATTGATGGGCGGGTTGATGGGAAGTGATGGGCTTGATGAGGGGATTTGATGGGTGGGTTGAGGGGAATTGATCGGCGGGTTGAGGGAAAGTGATGGGCGGGTTGAGGGGAATTGATCGGCGGGTTGAGGGGAATTGATGGGCTGGTTGAGGGGAAGTGATGGACGAATGATGGGTAGAGAAATGGATGGGTTGGAGGGCCGAGGATATGGGCAAGGTGATGGATGGTTGAAGGAGAAAGAGAGGGGTGCATGGGTTGGGGGACACGAGAAAGGGTGTAATGGGGATGTGAGGCAGGGAAGAAGTGTAGAATGTGGGGAGCCTGAAACCTTCCTTCCCTTTCCTATCGTGCAGTTCGACTGACGGGCAGATGTTTGTCACGGTTCCTGCTGGCTGGTCTTATTACTCCTGTGTACACCCTCTTAAGTATCGTTTTGTTCGCTTCTCAATTTGAACTAGCTTTTCCACAGGGTGGTGAATAATCTCATTGCCTTTGCCTCTGTTTTCCTTCTCTTTGTGGCATATACTTCATTTTATTATCTAACTTGATGCTCACATATAGCGGCGCGTTGTTTATTTGGACCATTCTGTCTAAATCGTATTTATTCTGATTTTGTATGGTTCGAGAGCGTTTGTTGTTGATTTTTGTTGTTGCAATGACCCGTACCATCAATTTCTCTGCTCTTTTTGGTTATGATGTCTGTTGTTTCTTCTTTATGTTTATTTGCAATTATTATTTTTCTGCACACGACACGATCATTTTATCTGCGTATGGCGCTGCTCTCGCCTCTTCTATTAGATTGTGGGTGAGGTCGTTGATAAGCTAGGTTGTGGGTGAGGGCGTTGATAAGCTAGGTTGTGGGTGAGGTCGTTGATAAGCTAGGTTGTGGGTGAGGGCGTTGATAAGCACGACGAACAAGGTAGAGACATCATTGAGCCCTCAGGAACCCGAGTTATAGGATCATTGTTGTTGTTGTTGTAACCGTTCAATGTAACTGTAACCGTTCAATGTAACTGTAACCGTTCAATGTAACTCTTGCGTTTCCGTTGTGTAGGAAGACTTAATTAATTTTCATAAGTTAACTTTGATTCCAGTTCTTTGTAGTTTTGCCATTAGTCCGTCTTGTCCAGACCTCATCGACACAATATGATAAAAAATCAATAAATAATATAAGAATATTGTTCTTTTCTTTGAAGGCGTCTTCAATAATTGTACTGGTATTAGTATTTTATGTGATTCTGGGTACCATTTCAGTTTTCTGTGAACAGCCAAAGCATTAAAAATACACAAACACTACAATAATTAATAACTACACCGACACTACAATCATTAACTATTACATCAAGATTACACTCATTATTAACTACACCAACACTACAATAATTAATAACTACACCAACACTACAATCATTAACTATTACATCAAGATTACACTCATTAATAACTACACCAACACTACAATAATTAATAACTACACCAACACTGCAATAATTAACTACTACATCAAAACTACACTCATTAATAACTACACCAGCATTACAATCATCAACTATTTCATCAATACTGATTAAGAAAAAAACCAGATGAACAATGAATTATGAATCCTCATATCCTATTGTCTTCTCTTTATCACTCGTCAGATAATGTACCTATCTACATGGTTGCAAGTATCTCTGTGCTTGGTCTGTGTCTCATTGCCATCGGTATAGGGATATTTGTTTACAGGTAAGGTCTTCTTTATAGTTTTTTTTTTATTGTTGACGAAAACATGTAACATGACCATTTCTACCTTATTTTATCATGTCTTTTTCTATCTGTATTTGTGTTTTATATAACTGTCTGTTTATCTACCTTTCTGTTTATCTACCAGTCTGTTTATCTACTTGTCTGTTCATCTAACCGGCTGTTTATCTATGCCTGTTTATCTACCTGACTGTTTATATAGCTGTCTGTTAACCTATGTGTCTGTTTATATGTGTCTGTTTATCTACCTGTCTGTTTATCTGCTTGTCTGTTTACCTATTTGTCTGTTTATCTATCTCTGTTTATCTATCTGTCAATTTCTCTATCTGTTATGTTTGTCTATGTCCGTTTATCTACCTGTCTGCTTATCTATCTGTTTGTTTATCTACCTGTCTATTTATCTACCTTTCTGTTTATCTACCTGTCTGTTTATCTACCTGTTTGTTATCTACCTATATGTTTATTATACCTGTCTGTTTATCTACGTATCTGTTTATCTGCCGGTCTGCAAATATATATATATATATATATATATAGCTGTTTATCTACTTGTCTGTTTATTTATTTATATGACTGCCAGTTCACCTATATGTATATCTATTTGTCTATGTAACGATATGTATGTCTCTGATTATAACTGTGTAGTTGTTTTTTTTATCTGACTATCCACCTGTCTGTTAAGATATCTGCAATTCTGTCTGTATTTATTCATATCCTTTTTTATCATCTAACTATTTGTTCTTTTTACATTTTATCTGTCTATCTATCTATTTGCATACAGTAACCTAAACCATTTGTCATGGCTTGTGAAACAAACATGTTTATCAAGACCTAGTTTTCAAATACCTACAAAATGCTAACACCAGACACAATCTATAACTACTTCGATTCTTTCAGTTATCCCGACACAGGGCCGGCATTTTCCCCAACTTATCAGTGTTCATATTAATATCAAATATATCCGGTCTGACATCATATGAACATTGTACGTGCGTGTGTAAAGTACATTCATCCCATAGCGTTGTTTATTGTGTCTTAACAACCAATAAAAATATCGCAAACTACCTTACAAGATTGCAATATTGATCTCAAACTGTATTTTATTTGGTTTCTTTTAATATTTCATATCAGAGAGGGTAGGAATCATATTTTATCAGAGATTGGGAAATTTAAAAAAAAGTACAGATCTCCATTTCGTGCCTATGTGGCATATTGGGAATATGATGTAAGGCCCTATTTTTCTTGACCTGAGATAGTGAAGGCAATAATAATGTTTGTCTAGGCATCTAAGACCCGTTGCGGCGTCGATCGACCAATACTATGCCAAACTACTGAGGCTTGTAGCCAAACCCAGTCTAAGGCTGTCGGAGCCATGTAGCACGAGGGCGGCCCCAACCACGCCTCCAGCTGGCCGGTGGGGGGCCGTTGTTACACTTAGCAGACTTGGACATTATCTGGTAAGTCGGAACTTCCCGTTCCAGTCGGACCACGTGACCAAACACAGACAGGCGGCGGCGGACCAGAGTGTCCGAGATGGAGGGAAATCTCGTCTTTGCAGACACCGCGACATTACGGACGAGATTGAACCACCGGATACAGAGGATGCGTCGCAGGTTGCGCATATGAAAGGCTTCGAGTCTTGATATGTCATGTTTAAGTAGGGTCCATTGAGTCTTGATATGTCCTGTTTAAGTAGGGTCCATTGAGTCTTGATATGTCCTGTTTAAGTAGGGTCCAAGTCTCTGAACCATACATGAGGGCAGGAATCACACACGTCTGATAAATACGAATTTTGGATTTGACAGAAAGTCTGCCATTATTCCATACCCGGCAAAGGTCGTTCATAAGGAAGGCAGCAAGCCCGATCCGCCGTAACATGTCAGTCGCACTGCATCCATCATATGAAAAAGTATCCCCAGATATGTGAATTCATTGGTGGAGGTGGTAGAGTTTATTTCCTGGATTTTTAAACCAAAGATGAGAAGGAGAATCTGCAACGGTACCAGTAATGACCGAAATACAAACACGGTTTCAAGCTTAACAGTTAAATAGAAACAATAAAGGACTTTTCTATTAAATAGATCTTTATCGGGGACTGGACATACGAAAATAGCACACATAAAAAAAAACAGTGAACAAATATAAATACTAATGGTAAAACTAATATTTGATAAAATTAATTAATTTGTATCAGTAATGAACTGTGCGCTGTTCGCTAATTGGAAATCAGAATTATTCGTTATTGTTAATTAGCACAAGAAACTAGATTGTGTGTGATTTGTTTTTGTTGACATATCAAACTTGATTGTGTGTCATCTGTGTTTGTTGACATATCAAACTTGATTGTCTGTCATCTGTTTTTGTTGACATAGCAAACTTGATTGTGTCATCTGTTTTTGTTGACATAGCAAACTTGGTTATGTGTCATCTGTTTTTGTTGAAGTATCAAACTTGATTTTGTGTCATCTGTGTTTGTTGACATATCAAAGTTGATTGTGGGTCATCTGTGTTTGTTGACATATCAAACTTGATAACATTCCCATAGTTTATGTTCCTGTTTTTTGTTGGTGTTGTTATTGTGGGATTATAAGATGTTTTGAGTGGAGATGTATTGAGTGGAGATGTGTTAAGTTAGGATGTTTTGAGTTGGGATGTGTTGAATGGGGATGTTTTGAGTTGGGATGTGTTGAGAGGGGATGTGTTGAGTTGATGTGTTGAGTGGGGATGTGTTGAGTTGATGTGTTGAGTTGGGATGTGTTGAGTTGATGTGTTGAGTGGTGATGTGTTGAGTTGATGTGTTGAGTGGGGATGTGTTGAGTTGATGTTTTGAGTGGGGATGTTTTGAGTTAATGTGTTGAGTGGGGATGTGTTGAGTTGATGTGTTGAGTTGATGTATTGAGTTGGGATGTGTTGAGTTGATGTGTTGAGTGGGGATGTGTTGAGTTGATGTGTTGAGTTGGGATGTGTTGAGTTGATGTGTTGAGTGGGGATGTGTTGAGTTGATGTGTTGAGTGGGGATGTGTTGAGTTGATGTGTTGAGTGGGGATGTGTTGAGTTGATGTGTTGCGTGGGGATGTGTTGAGTGGGGATGTGTTGAGTGGGGATGTGTTGAGTTGATGTGTTGAGTTGATGTGTTGAGTTGATGTGTTGAGTGGGGATGTGTTGAGTTGATGTGTGTTAAGTGGACGGTTTGAGTGGAAATGAGTTGAGTGAGGATGATATGAGTGGATCGCGTGTTACACGGAAATTATTTAGTACAGGACTGATAAAAGGAGGAGTTGTGAGTGTAGACATACGAAAAATGGAGAATATTTTTTTTTTGGGGGGGGGGGGGGGGGTGAAAGTAGAGAAATGCAGTGTGGAGATGAGATGAGTAAAAGCTTTTTGAGTGGAGATTACATGTGGATAAGTGGTATTTGGAGATTAAATGAGTGGAGGAATACTGAATAGACTTAAGTGGATCAGTTATGAGTAGATAGGATATTATGGAGGATTGATGTGTGGATATGAGATGATTGGATCAATTGTAAGTGGAGGAGTGGTAAGTGGATGTGTACTGAGTGAAGATGAGAAAGGTGAAGACATTTTGAGTGAAAATGGTATGAGTGAACGAGTTTTTAGTGAAGCAGATGTGAGTGCGGGAGTATTCATTGTAAATGTTTTGAGTGAAGCAGATGTGAGTGCGGGAGTATTCATTGTAAATGTTTTGAGTGAAGCAGATGTGAGTGCGGGAGTATTCATTGTAAATGTTTTGAGTGTAGGCGAGGTGAGAATATTTGGTTGTATACCGGTCTAGTGAATCTCGTGAGAATTTGCGATATCTGTGCTAACGTATATTTCAGGCGAATAATGTGGGAGAAAGATCTAAACAGCGAGGCTTGGAGAGTGAGCTATGACGACATCACGTTCCGTAGTGACGTAGGACACAGCTCAAAACTCAGTACCTACTCTCTGTTAAGCGTCGCTGGTCAGTACAATATAGTGAGTATCTCAAATATTAAGTGTGCATTTACATTCTCCAAAATGTCAGTGTAATTTTTCTCATGAAAAAATATTCTGATTTCTGAGAAAAAAAGTTATTGACACGTTTACTCCGATGTCGAATTTTGGGGTTTTGTTTGAAGAACTATCGTTCAAAAACTACAGGATACTTCACACTCGAGGGGCAGTTATCCTGTGTGGATGACCTGATTGTCAATCTCACTTGAGTTGGAGAGTCTTCTAGCCTAAATGGAATAAACAGAACTGTGAGTGGGGCCGAAGATGCAGTACAGTGAATGAGCTGACAGCAGACAGTGCATCATAGCATCATTTGTATCAGGGACAGCGTAACATAGCTGGTTAAGACGCTATCCTGCCTCAGTCGGTGGCCATGGAAACAGCTACATTAGTGTAGTCTGGCTTAGAGAGTGGGAAGACAAACCTGGTACCCAAAAAAGCTAACTGAAATCGGACCTGTCGGGCCGAAAGGCGGAGATATCGAAACCTCACTGTCAAATACGACACAACATCCTTTTACAGACGAACTCCAAAGAAGAACTTCGAGTCGCATCTTACATGTTTTCAGTGCGGCAGTGACCTATTCCTGTCTGTGTCACACATAGAGCCCTGAAGAAGACCACTCTGAAAATACAGGTAATGACTTTCTTCACTCGTCCACACCACACTTTTATCCCGTTGGCACGTGTTCTTTTTAGTTTCTTTATTCATATGATTTATCATTAATCACTTCCAATAAAATCATAACACATTTTGGCAAACATTAAAAATATTATATTAAATTATTTCACATTATTGTAACAAAATGTTTGTAAAAAAAAGTTATAGTGACAAGCATTCAGCTTAATGTAACGCACAAATCACATGAACTCAAAGTTATGTTGTCATAACAAATCACATGAACTCAAAGTTATATTGTCATAACAAATCACATGAACTCAAAGTTATGTTGTCATAACAAATCACATGAACTCAAAGTTATGTGTCATATCTCCTAGAGATAATGGCGTCAAACACCCAGTAGCAAGACCTCACATAATGACAGTTTTGTTGGTACCAACACCGCCACAGACAAACTGCAGATCCTTTACTGCTGGGTAGCCTAAATATTAACAGGTAAATGCCTGGAATCTGGACACCCCATAACTGCACATTTTCAGGCTCAGTAAACCTCAAGAAAGAAACCACCCACAATCTTAGTACCAATAGTCAAATATGAGATCGGAAGGCACACCAGAAAAGTCCCCTGGCACCTTCAGACGGCCACAATATGGATTTGCAGAACAAAAAGATTACTTGTGACTGTCTGGCATCAGCCTGATTCTTCTTCTTCTTCTTCTTCTTCTTCTTCTTCTTCTTCTTCTTTTTCTTCTTCTTCTTCTTCTTCTTCTTCTTCTTCTTCTTCTTCTTCTTCTTCTTCTTCTTTTTCTTCTTCTTCTTCTTCTTCTTCTTCTTCTTCTTCTTCTTCTTCTTCTTCTTCTTCGTTCGTTCTCAATCTCCCGCTACCAAACCCTGAAAGGGCTTAAGTAGCATAATGTAGTCCAGAGAACGGAATGCGTTGTGTCGTAGTTTACAGCTTGACTGCGATATTTGCACCTTTCGGTCCAAAACATCCGACTTCAGCAAGCATTTTTTGAGTACCGGGTTAGCATTCCCTCTTCGATCCCTTCTCCTTAGCCAGTCTGCCCTGCTGCAGCCTGTTATCCAGGATCACCGCGTGGAATTGTAGAAGGGTCTTGGCAGCTCTGATTCGCTGGCCCTGACGCTAGCAGTCAACTATGGGTCGCTAACCACTGCAGCTCATACGCTGCTCAGCATCTTGATCCCAGCCTGATTCAATAACCAGGATTCTAGAATTCCTGTAAAAAAAGTCAATACATCATAATTTGCATACAGTTGATGTGATTAAAACAGAACAGAAAAAATTTGGAATAAGGGTTCAAGTCGCGAATTTATTCTTCTTCTTCATTATCTTCTTTTTCTTTGTTCTACTTCTTGTTTGTCTCCTTCTTCATCTTCTTCATTGTTTGCTTTTCTCTTTCGCAAGTCAACTAAAGTAGGTGAATAATACATATTTATACAGCCGTGACCAAAAGTGTAAGGCCAACAACAATGTATCCATAAAAAATGACGTAATCGCTTGACATAAAGAAAATAACAATGCAATGCTAACTTTAAAGTTAGTCTTGGCACTTGATGGTTGTAAGTCGGTAAACTTATTTTTCATATGGATCAACACATTTTCAATCTAGTTTAGAGTCCGAGCATTGTCCGGGCCATTCCAGCGTTGTGGTTTTGACCTTCTGCAGGGACGTACATCAGTTTTGATCTTCTGAAGGTACATCAGTTTTGACCTTCTGAAGGTACTCTCATCGGTTTTGACCTTCTTAAGGTACATCAGTTTTGACCTTCTGAAGGTACTCACATCAGTTTGGACCTTCTGAAGGTACATCAGTTTTGACCTTCTGAAGGTACTCTCATCAGTTTTGACATTCTGAAGGTACTCACAACAGTTTTGATCTTCTGAAGGTACTCACATCAGTTTTGACCTTCTGAAGGTACTCACATCAGTTTTGACCTTCTGAAGATACTCACATCAGTTTTGACCTTCTGAAGGTACTCACATCAGTTTTGACCTTCTGAAGGTACATCAGTTTTGACCTTCTGAAGGCACTCACATCAGATATTTGCTCTGCGGCATGGAGCACCATCATACCTGAATATCGTGCAAGAATGTATGTCCATGTGTATCATCAGTTTGTCCTTCAGCAGTTCCATGTACCTTTGGCCATTCCTAGTCGTCCCATTGTCCAAGAAATATAAACCAGCAGTTCCAGAAATTGACATTGCACCTTAAATCATCTGGCTCGCTGGATGTTTGTCTGTAGGTGTTTGTTTCATCATATCTCTTCCCCTGAGACCTTCTGGCATGTTTTCGACGTACTGTAAACTATTTAAATGTTGATTCATCAGAAAACATTTCTCCACTGCTCTTTAGTAAATTGTTCATACTTAAAAGGACATTTCATCCGCTTCTTTTTTGTTTCTGGTGTTCATCTTGGTTTGGCAGGTTTGTGTGATTTGAGTCCAAACTGATGCAGTAATCTGCGAGACACAATTCTCATACTCACATCAACAGTTCTAGAAAGCAAAGCAGATAGTATCTTCTTACATGAAGCTGTTGGAGAGTGTGAAACCCGGTCGTCTCTAGGGCGACAACTTCTCTTTCGGTCAGAAAAAGTACCGTCCAATTGGTACCTGGAGATCGCATTGTGAACCAGCATCTTGCTACAGTCAATTCAAAACAGAAATATCACGTTCTGTGTACCCTTCTATGCGTAATGTCAATATTGGAACTCTTTGAATTACCAGAAACTGTTGGTTTTTCGTCCATTTTCTTGTGAACATAAATTCCAGAGATAACACCCTTGAAACAATACACAAGGCACTGGATATAGCAACAGTCTGTGCTTCCACATTTTACAGTGTAAGGATGATTAAATAGACTGAGATGATTCCTTTTAGTGTGCCCTAAAATTGCGGATCATGTAATAATCTGTAGTAGTGCAGAACTATCCATTTTTTACTAGGTGGTCTTAAACTTTTGGCCACGACTGTATATACATATCTCTTTGGCTACATGATAACAGACATTAGCATGCCTGTATTAATACCAGGATCCCAAATATATATATACACACACACACACACACACACACATATATATATATATATAAAGCGGTGGTTAGTTCGAGGTAAATAATATCTTGAAAAAGTGGGAATGGTCATACAAATGTTTCCTCTGTACCTCATAGCCTGGGAACTTCTACAGCATACGTACAGTAGTCATGTTGTTCGCAATACAGTTACACTTAAGGGTAGCTCCTAGCTGTATTTTATTATATAGATAGTATCTCAATTCTTTGCGACCAAGCAAAGTCTGAAGATTACCTTCTACCTACGTGTAGGAACCGAAACATGCGAGAAACAGAGCGCCCATGCCAACAGCAAAAACATCGTTTATAATTCATTTGCATCATTACTTACCCCTTCCTTATATTTTTATTTAACATTAACTATTAGTATAATTGATAGCTTCCCCCCCCCGCCCCCTTTCTCCCTCCTTCCAACGCCCACTCCCATTCCAATGCCATTGAATATCATCCTATGTGCTAAGTTTATCTCTCACAGTAATTGCTGGCTCCGGAGTTAGAAAATTATTCCCCGTTACTGTACCTTATCAAACTCTAAGAGGGGTACATATTTAAAATTGAGTAGACTTGAGCTAAAGGTGACTGTGTTATGTATGCACTAGTGCAGTTTTCCGCGGGGTGGGGGTTGGGGGGGGGGGGATTCTCGTGCATACCTAATCAATCTGGCGCAGTTGAAAATATGGAAAGACACAACATGTGAGGATTGAATCAACAGACACGTTTTCGTCGCACTAAGTAACACGTGAAGGTCATCAAATTTTAATGTAGAAACCAATTATCCCATGAACGTTTGAGATCGTACAGTACATATGATTATTTAAGTTCCCAAATACACTTAATACGCGCTCAAGTTGACCTGCAGAGAATCGACAAATATATGTGAGTCATGCACACCACCCCCACACCCCCCAAGAGAGGACAGCCCAAACATCAGTGGACAAAATTCAAGAATGGTCTGTAAGCTGGCAAATGGAGTTTAATGTAGTTAATGTACAGTCATTCACATGGGTAGATCCAATATGTAACATAATTACAGAATGGGAGAGAACAATATTAGAAAGATAGATAAGGAAAGAGACCTAGGGATTATAATAGATCATACAGGAAAGGTGAGTGAGCAAGTTAAGGTAGCAGTGAAAAAGACAAATTCAATGTTAGGTATGATAAAAAGAAATATTAAACATAGGAGCAAGGAAGTGATAGTCAAATTGTATAAAGCATTAGTTAGACCTAGATTGGAGCATTGTGTACAGGTGTGGAGTCCTTATCATAGAGGGGATTTAACAATTTTGGAAAGAATACAAAAAAGAGCGACAAAACTGATAGTGGGATTCCAGAATTACAGTTATGAGGTAAGACTCAGAAAAACCAGTCTACAGTGTCTAGAAGAGAGAAGAATTTGTGGTGACTCAATTCAGGTTGATAAGATGATCAGAGGAACGGATAAATTAGACTATAACAAGTTTTTTTTAAATACAGCGACCCACAATAACTAGAGGGAATAGTTACAAGTTGACTAAAGAGAGGTCCAGATTAGATATTAGGAAATATTTTGTTAGTCAGAGAGTGATGAAGCTTGGAATGCATTGCCAGGGGAGTTAGTGGAGGCAGGGACGGTTAATGCATTTAAGAATAAATTGGATGCGCATATTTTTTAGAGCAAGGTGATGTAATTGAAATTGGTTGTATACAGACTCTGCAGGGTCTTCTAAACCAGTATAAAGACGTTAAGTTAAGTTAAGTTTAGTTAAGTTAAAAGGAACATATTATAAGAGGAGCGATAATACATAAATAAAAGTATAAAAGCAATCAATAACTGAATTAAACCAGCTATAGTAAACTCTAAGAAGAGCATTACAGCAGGGGAAGTCTAAACACAGAAATGTTCTACGAGAGCATTATAGCAGGAGCAGTATGAACACAGAAATGTTCCATGAGAACATTACAGCAGGAGCAGTATGAACACAGAAATGTTCTACGAGAGCATTATAGCAGGAGCAGTATGAACACAGAAATGTTCCATGAGAACATTACAGCAGGAGCAGTATGAACACAGAAATGTTCTACGAGAGCATTATAGCAGGAGCAGTATGAACACAGAAATGTTCTACGAGAGCATTATAGCAGGAGCAGTATGAACACAGAAATGTTCTACGAGAGCATTATAGCAGGAGCAGTATGAACACAGAAATGTTCTACGAGAGCATTATAGCAGGAGCAGTATGAACACAGAAATGTTCCATGAGAACATTACAGCAGGAGAAATCTTAACACAGAAATGTTCCATGAGAACATTACAGCAGGAGAAGTCTAAACACAGAAATGTTCCATGAGAACATTACAGCAGAAGTCTGAACACAGACGTGTTCCATGAGAACATTACAGCAGGAGAAGTCTAAACACAGAAATGTTCCATGAGAACATTACAGCAGAAGTCTGAACACAGACATTTTCCATGAGAACATTACAGCAGGAGAAGTCTGAACACAGAAATGTTCATGAGAACATTACAGCAGGAGAAGTCTGAACACAGAAATGTTCCACGAGAACATTACAGCAGGATAAGTCTGAACACAGACATGTTCCACGAGAACATTACAGCAGGAGAAGTCTGAACACAGAAATGTTCCACGAGAACATTACAGCAGGAGAAGTCTGAACACAGAAATGTTCCACGAGAACATTTCAGCAGAAGAAGTCTGAACACAGAAATGTTCCACGAGAACACTACAACAGGAGAAGTCTGAACATAGAAATGTTCCCTCAGGGCATCACACCAGAAGGTAGCCTATATGCTTATTATAATTGAATTCTCCAGCGACTCTGATTCAACCGGAAATACTCTGACTGGCTGAAAAAACCTAAAGAAGATTCAACCTTAAGAAAATCAACAACAACAGCAGCAACAACAACAACAGCAACAACAACAACAGCAACAACAACAACAACGCGCTTTTACAAGATGTAGATCCATGAATGTATATTGGTACCAGTACATACAAACTACGAAGTATGGATATAGAAACCGAACTGGATACAAAGATGGCAGGACTTTTATTTGTTTAACGGGATTGATGTGAAATCAAAAGAAATGAAGTCAAACACAAAAATACAAATCTCCAACTTCAATATCAAGTCTGTTCTATTGTATGGCTCTGAAAAAAATGAGAACATTAAAAATGAGAACCAGGAACAGACTTTTATAAACAGGCGCCCATGCAGAATAGAGGAGTTGAAATGTTATGATCAATAAACACAAACTCAGGTAAGGCCCAGTTACACACCGGGACAAGAACAAAATAAAACCCACATTATGAGTAAAGGGACTTCGACAAATATCAACAAAGATATCTAATAAATCACAAAATAAGCAAAGACGACGGAGATCATAATTGATAAAAACGTGATACAGCAATATTTAGTCAGTATATGACCGAGATTAGATCACTAATGTGATACTGATGGCAGATATAATATATAGGTGGAGCGTTACATGATAAGAAGACGCTGAGGTTTGGTAGTACATACATTAAGGGAACAAGCTGAAAGCAATACAAGTCAGTTTCTGTTTTGGAATCTTCAGAGCAAGTAGGGTAGCAGGAATTCAAAACCACACGTGGAGAAGAGAGCTCGAGAAAAACAACAAGAGAGCAGGGAAGATATGGACATAGTTGTAGCGGATAGCTCATGACAGGAGGACATGCCGTGTATTTGTTGTTGAGTTGTGCTCCACGGGAGCTGAAAGGGGTTTGATGATTATTGAAGAAGATTTGGCTCGGAAAAATCGCACGTGGCTAGGAGTATCACATGCAAACTTGATACATTTGCATATATCGTGTCAGATGTCAAAATGCAGCTTTAAGCACATATTCATGACAAGAACATCAACCAATTCAGCCGAAGAATGATACAAAAAAGTTCAGATGGACTAAGAAACATGTCACGCACAATTTGGAATCATCAAAATAAAATACAAGAAGGTTTCAAGAATAGCACTTGACAAAAATGTGTGGGCCAGAATACTAAATATCTGAAGTCTTATTGGTGGTTTTCAATAAGACAGCTAGAATACAAATTAATGGTGAGATTCATTTGCAACCCTTATGTCTCGGTTTAAACCAGAAGGATCAAGTCGTCACATAAGCCTGGTATGACTTTTATAGCTCGTGTCGCGAAAGTCACGTTTTCTAAACCAAGATTCATCAACTTCACGTGACAGTTTCACATCAACCTCACGTGATAGTATCAGATCAATCTCACGTGACAATATGACATCAACCTCTCGTGCACTGGGAATCGCATTTTTGCACTGATTGTGTCACTTTCTTTAAAACACTCGTTACTTTCAAATTCAAATGTTGCACGTGTCATATTTTTTCCCAAATCGTTACTGTCATCTGGTCTCGTTCTCAAAGTTAAAAGGGATGAAAAATAATGCCGAAGAAAAGAATGCAGTGTCTATCAGTAAGGGTATTGCCCTGTAGATAATATTACAGACGATTATATCCACTCTTGAAAGGAGATTACATACTATTATTACATGCAGCATCTCGGATTTCTCGCGTGATATCAGTTTTTGAGCGAGACTAATCAGCTGTCCTAGACCTATAATAGATGTAATCTGAAGGCCTTTTTGCAAGCTGATGTTGTAAGGAACGATGACACTAAAGAAGACTTTAATTAAAACATAAACCTTCTGCTTTCGCCATCTTTGAAAGTAGAGCTACAGATAAAGGTAGTCATAATACAGACACAGCTGTCGGGGATAACGTGTTAGAGACTAGATTGTGAAAGTCAACAGTTCTATATGATACGCGAAAGACAGTCTGCCTTTCCTTCCCTAACAATATGCCAGGTGCCCATTTACAACCGTCCGGTAATGGAAGTTGAATCTCGTACATTTGTCGTTATAAGCTAGTGCTCCTCCACTATGCTAAATGCACGCTCCTTGAAAGGGCTGGTGACGTTCCCAATATAAAGACGTCACTTCGGTTACTCAAGCGAAGATGAACTGTTCTGGTATTCCATGAATTTGTAGTTTTTTTTCGTTTCTTGGAAATCTGATTGAATATGAAGGATTACAGTAAGGACTGTTGTACCATGGAGGATTGAAGCAGGAGGGTTGTACCATGGAGGATTGAAGCAGGAAGGTTGTACCATGGAGGATTGAAGCAAGGACTGTTGTACATGGAGGATTGAAGCAAGGACTGTTGTACATGGAGGATTGAAGCAGGAAGGTTGTACATGGAGGATTGAAGCAGGAGGGTTGTACCATGGAGGATTGAAGCAAGGACTGTTGTACATGGAGGATTGAAGCAGGAAGGTTGTACATGGAGGATTGAAGCAGGAGGGTTGTACCATGGAGGATTGAAGCAGGAAGGTTGTACCATGGAGGATTGAAGCAGGAAGGTTGTACCATGGAGGATTGAAGCAGGAAGGTTGTACCATGGAGGATTGAAGCAGGAAGGTTGTACCATGGAGGATTGAAGTAGGAAGGTTGTACCATGGAGGATTACAGCAAGGACTGTTGTACCATGGAGGATTGAAGCAGGAAGGTTGTACATGGAGGATTGAAGCAGGAAGGTTGTACCATGGAGGATTGAAGCAGGAAGGTTGTACCATGGAGGATTGAAGCAGGAAGGTTGTACCATGGAGGATTGAAGCAGGAAGGTTGTACCATGGAGGATTGAAGTAGGAAGGTTGTACCATGGAGGATTACAGCAAGGACTGTTGTACCATGGAGGATTGAAGCAGGAAGGTTGTACATGGAGGATTGAAGCAGGAAGGTTGTACCATGGAGGATTGAAGCAGGAAGGTTGTACCATGGAGGATTGAAGCAGGACTGTTGTACCATGGAGGATTGAAGCAGGAAGGTTGTACATGGAGGATTGAAGCAGGAGGGTTGTACATGGAGGATTGAAGCAGGAGGGTTGTACATGGAGGATTGAAGCAGGAGGGTTGTACATGGAGGATTGAAGCAAGGACTGTTGTACATGGAGGATTGAAGCAGGAAGGTTGTACATGGAGGATTGAAGCAGGAGGGTTGTACATGGAGGATTGAAGCAGGAAGGTTGTACATGGAGGATTGAAGCAGGAGGGTTGTACATGGAGGATTGAAGCAGGAGGGTTGTACCATGGAGGATTGAAGCAGGAAGGTTGTACCATGGAGGATTGAAGCAGGAAGGTTGTACCATGGAGGATTGAAGCAGGAAGGTTGTACCATGGAGGATTGAAGCAGGAAGGTTGTACCATGGAGGATTGAAGCAGGAAGGTTGTACCATGGAGGATTGAAGCAGGAAGGTTGTACCATGGAGGATTGAAGCAGGAAGGTTGTACCATGGAGGATTGAAGCAGGAAGGTTGTACCATGGAGGATTGAAGCAGGAAGGTTGTACCATGGAGGATTGAAGCAGGAAGGGTTGTACCATGGAGGATTGAAGCAGGAAGGTTGTACCATGGAGGATTGAAGCAGGAAGGTTGTACCATGGAGGATTGAAGCAGGACTGTTGTACCATGGAGGATTGAAGCAGGAAGGTTGTACCATGGAGGATTGAAGCAGGAAGGTTGTACCATGGAGGATTGAAGCAGGAGGGTTGTACCATGGAGGATTGAAGCAGGAAGGTTGTACCATAGAGGATTGAAGCAGGAAGGTTGTACCATGGAGGATTGAAGCAGAACTGTTGTACATGGAGGATTGAAGCAGGAGGGTTGTACATGGAGGATTGAAGCAAAGAGGGTTGTACATGGAGGATTGAAGCAGGAGGGTTGTACATGGAGGATTGAAGCAGGAAGGTTGTACCATGGAGGATTGAAGCAGGAAGGTTGTACCATGGAGGATTGAAGCAGGAGGGTTGTACCATGGAGGATTGAAGCAGGAAGGTTGTACCATGGAGGATTGAAGCAGGAAGGTTGTACCATGGAGGATTGAAGCAGGAAGGTTGTACCATGGAGGATTGAAGCAGGAAGGTTGTACCATGGAGGATTGAAGCAGGAGGGTTGTACCATGGAGGATTGAAGCAGGAAGGTTGTACCATGGAGGATTGAAGCAGGAGGGTTGTACCATGGAGGATTGAACCAGGAAGGTTGTACCATGGAGGATTGAAGCAAAGAGGGTTGTACATGGAGGATTGAAGCAGGAGGGTTGTACATGGAGGATTGAAGCAGGAGGGTTGTACATGGAGGATTGAAGCAAAGAGGGTTGTACATGGAGGATTGAAGCAGGAAGGTTGTACATGGAGGATTGAAGCAGGAGGGTTGTACCATGGAGGATTGAAGCAAAGAGGGTTGTACATGGAGGATTGAAGCAGGAGGGTTGTACCATGGAGGATTGAAGCAGGAGGGTTGTACCATGGAGGATTACAGCAGGAAGGTTGTACCATGGAGGATTGAAGCAGGAAGGTTGTACATGGAGGATTGAAGCAGGAAGGTTGTACCATGGAGGATTGAAGCAGGAAGGTTGTACCATGGAGGATTGAAGCAGGAGGGTTGTACCATGGAGGATTGAAGCAGGACTGTTGTACATGGAGGATTGAAGCAGGAGGGTTGTACATGGAGGATTGAAGCAGGAGGGTTGTAACATGGAGGATTGAAGCAGGAAGGTTGTACCATGGAGGATTGAAGCAGGAAGGTTGTACCATGGAGGATTGAAGCAGGAAGGTTGTACCATGGAGGATTGAAGCAGGAAGGTTGTACCATGGAGGATTGAAGCAGGAGGGTTGTACCATGGAGGATTGAAGCAGGAAGGTTGTACCATGGAGGATTGAAGCAGGAAGGTTGTACCATGGAGGATTGAAGCAGGAAGGTTGTACCATGGAGGATTGAAGCAGGAAGGTTGTACCATGGAGGATTGAAGCAGGAAGGTTGTACCATGGAGGATTACAGCAAGGACTGTTGTACCATGGAGGATTGAAGCAGGAAGGTTGTACATGGAGGATTGAAGCAGGAAGGTTGTACCATGGAGGATTGAAGCAGGAAGGTTGTACCATGGAGGATTGAAGCAGGACTGTTGTACCATGGAGGATTGAAGCAGGAAGGTTGTACATGGAGGATTGAAGCAGGAGGGTTGTACATGGAGGATTGAAGAAGGAGGGTTGTACATGGAGGATTGAAGCAGGAGGGTTGTACATGGAGGATTGAAGCAAGGACTGTTGTACATGGAGGATTGAAGCAGGAAGGTTGTACATGGAGGATTGAAGCAGGAGGGTTGTACATGGAGGATTGAAGCAGGAAGGTTGTACATGGAGGATTGAAGCAGGAGGGTTGTACATGGAGGATTGAAGCAGGAGGGTTGTACCATGGAGGATTGAAGCAGGAAGGTTGTACCATGGAGGATTGAAGCAGGAAGGTTGTACCATGGAGGATTGAAGCAGGAAGGTTGTACCATGGAGGATTGAAGCAGGAAGGTTGTACCATGGAGGATTGAAGCAGGAAGGTTGTACCATGGAGGATTGAAGCAGGAAGGTTGTACCATGGAGGATTGAAGCAGGAAGGTTGTACCATGGAGGATTGAAGCAGGAAGGTTGTACCATGGAGGATTGAAGCAGGAAGGTTGTACCATGGAGGATTGAAGCAGGAAGGGTTGTACCATGGAGGATTGAAGCAGGAAGGTTGTACCATGGAGGATTGAAGCAGGAAGGTTGTACCATGGAGGATTGAAGCAGGACTGTTGTACCATGGAGGATTGAAGCAGGAAGGTTGTACCATGGAGGATTGAAGCAGGAAGGTTGTACCATGGAGGATTGAAGCAGGAGGGTTGTACCATGGAGGATTGAAGCAGGAAGGTTGTACCATGGAGGATTGAAGCAGGAAGGTTGTACCATGGAGGATTGAAGCAGGACTGTTGTACATGGAGGATTGAAGCAGGAGGGTTGTACATGGAGGATTGAAGCAAAGAGGGTTGTACATGGAGGATTAAAGCAGGAGGGTTGTACATGGAGGATTGAAGCAGGAAGGTTGTACCATGGAGGATTGAAGCAGGAAGGTTGTACCATGGAGGATTGAAGCAGGAGGGTTGTACCATGGAGGATTGAAGCAGGAAGGTTGTACCATGGAGGATTGAAGCAGGAAGGTTGTACCATGGAGGATTGAAGCAGGAAGGTTGTACCATGGAGGATTGAAGCAGGAAGGTTGTACCATGGAGGATTGAAGCAGGAGGGTTGTACCATGGAGGATTGAAGCAGGAAGGTTGTACCATGGAGGATTGAAGCAGGAGGGTTGTACCATGGAGGATTGAACCAGGAAGGTTGTACCATGGAGGATTGAAGCAAAGAGGGTTGTACATGGAGGATTGAAGCAGGAGGGTTGTACATGGAGGATTGAAGCAGGAGGGTTATACATGGAGGATTGAAGCAAAGAGGGTTGTACATGGAGGATTGAAGCAGGAAGGTTGTACATGGAGGATTGAAGCAGGAGGGTTGTACCATGGAGGATTGAAGCAAAGAGGGTTGTAC
This sequence comes from Ariolimax columbianus, assembly GCA_036924085.1. NCBI lineage: Eukaryota > Metazoa > Mollusca > Gastropoda > Stylommatophora > Arionidae > Ariolimax > Ariolimax columbianus. The sequence continues at coordinate 8,743,313 of JAVGWX010000017.1, read as the reverse complement.
ATGGAGGATTGAAGCAGGAGGGTTGTACCATGGAGGATTGAAGCAGGAGGGTTGTACCATGGAGGATTACAGCAGGAAGGTTGTACCATGGAGGATTGAAGCAGGAAGGTTGTACATGGAGGATTGAAGCAGGAAGGTTGTACCATGGAGGATTGAAGCAGGAAGGTTGTACCATGGAGGATTGAAGCAGGAGGGTTGTACCATGGAGGATTGAAGCAGGACTGTTGTACATGGAGGATTGAAGCAGGAGGGTTGTAACATGGAGGATTGAAGCAGGAAGGTTGTACCATGGAGGATTGAAGCAGGAAGGTTGTACCATGGAGGATTGAAGCAGGAAGGTTGTACCATGGAGGATTGAAGCAGGAAGGTTGTACCATGGAGGATTGAAGCAGGAGGGTTGTACCATGGAGGATTGAAGCAGGAAGGTTGTACCATGGAGGATTGAAGCAGGAGGGTTGTACCATGGAGGATTGAAGCAGGAAGGTTGTACCATGGAGGATTGAAGCAAAGAGGGTTGTACATGGAGGATTGAAGCAGGAGGGTTGTACATGGAGGATTGAAGCAGGAGGGTTGTACCATGGAGGATTGAAGCAAAGAGGGTTGCACATGGAGGATTGAAGCAGGAGGGTTGTACCATGGAGGATTGAAGCAGGAGGGTTGTACCATGGAGGATTACAGCAGGAAGGTTGTACCATGGAGGATTGAAGCAGGAAGGTTGTACATGGAGGATTGAAGCAGGAAGGTTGTACCATGGAGGATTGAAGCAGGAAGGTTGTACCATGGAGGATTGAAGCAGGAGGGTTGTACCATGGAGGATTGAAGCAGGACTGTTGTACATGGAGGATTGAAGCAGGAGGGTTGTACATGGAGGATTGAAGCAGGAGGGTTGTAACATGGAGGATTGAAGCAGGAAGGTTGTACAATGGAGGATTGAAGCAGGAAGGTTGTACCATGGAGGATTGAAGCAGGACTGTTGTACCATGGAGGATTGAAGCAGGAAGGTTGTACATGGAGGATTGAAGCAGGAGGGTTGTACCATGGAGGATTGAAGCAGGAGGGTTGTACATGGAGGATTGAAGCAGGAGGGTTGTACATGGAGGATTGAAGCAAGGACTGTTGTACATGGAGGATTGAAGCAGGAAGGTTGTACATGGAGGATTGAAGCAGGAGGGCTGTACATGGAGGATTGAAGCAGGAAGGTTGTACATGGAGGATTGAAGCAGGAGGGTTGTACATGGAGGATTGAAGCAGGAGGGTTGTACCATGGAGGATTGAAGCAGGAAGGTTGTACCATGGAGGATTGAAGCAGGAAGGTTGTACCATGGAGGATTGAAGCAGGAAGGTTGTACCATGGAGGATTGAAGCAGGAAGGTTGTACCATGGAGGATTGAAGCAGGAAGGTTGTACCATGGAGGATTGAAGCAGGAAGGTTGTACCATGGAGGATTGAAGCAGGAAGGTTGTACCATGGAGGATTGAAGCAGGAAGGTTGTACCATGGAGGATTGAAGCAGGAAGGTTGTACCATGGAGGATTGAAGCAGGAAGGGTTGTACCATGGAGGATTGAAGCAGGAAGGTTGTACCATGGAGGATTGAAGCAGGAAGGTTGTACCATGGAGGATTGAAGCAGGACTGTTGTACCATGGAGGATTGAAGCAGGAAGGTTGTACCATGGAGGATTGAAGCAGGAAGGTTGTACCATGGAGGATTGAAGCAGGAGGGTTGTACCATGGAGGATTGAAGCAGGAAGGTTGTACCATGGAGGATTGAAGCAGGAAGGTTGTACCATGGAGGATTGAAGCAGGACTGTTGTACATGGAGGATTGAAGCAAAGAGGGTTGTACATGGAGGATTGAAGCAGGAGGGTTGTACATGGAGGATTGAAGCAGGAAGGTTGTACCATGGAGGATTGAAGCAGGAAGGTTGTACCATGGAGGATTGAAGCAGGAGGGTTGTACCATGGAGGATTGAAGCAGGAAGGTTGTACCATGGAGGATTGAAGCAGGAAGGTTGTACCATGGAGGATTGAAGCAGGAAGGTTGTACCATGGAGGATTGAAGCAGGAAGGTTGTACCATGGAGGATTGAAGCAGGAGGGTTGTACCATGGAGGATTGAAGCAGGAAGGTTGTACCATGGAGGATTGAAGCAGGAGGGTTGTACCATGGAGGATTGAACCAGGAAGGTTGTACCATGGAGGATTGAAGCAAAGAGGGTTGTACATGGAGGATTGAAGCAGGAGGGTTGTACATGGAGGATTGAAGCAGGAGGGTTGTACATGGAGGATTGAAGCAAAGAGGGTTGTACATGGAGGATTGAAGCAGGAAGGTTGTACATGGAGGATTGAAGCAGGAGGGTTGTACCATGGAGGATTGAAGCAAAGAGGGTTGTACATGGAGGATTGAAGCAGGAGGGTTGTACCATGGAGGATTGAAGCAGGAGGGTTGTACCATGGAGGATTACAGCAGGAAGGTTGTACCATGGAGGATTGAAGCAGGAAGGTTGTACATGGAGGATTGAAGCAGGAAGGTTGTACCATGGAGGATTGAAGCAGGAAGGTTGTACCATGGAGGATTGAAGCAGGAGGGTTGTACCATGGAGGATTGAAGCAGGACTGTTGTACATGGAGGATTGAAGCAGGAGGGTTGTACATGGAGGATTGAAGCAGGAGGGTTGTAACATGGAGGATTGAAGCAGGAAGGTTGTACCATGGAGGATTGAAGCAGGAAGGTTGTACCATGGAGGATTGAAGCAGGAAGGTTGTACCATGGAGGATTGAAGCAGGAAGGTTGTACCATGGAGGATTGAAGCAGGAGGGTTGTACCATGGAGGATTGAAGCAGGAAGGTTGTACCATGGAGGATTGAAGCAGGAGGGTTGTACCATGGAGGATTGAAGCAGGAAGGTTGTACCATGGAGGATTGAAGCAAAGAGGGTTGTACATGGAGGATTGAAGCAGGAGGGTTGTACATGGAGGATTGAAGCAGGAGGGTTGTACCATGGAGGATTGAAGCAAAGAGGGTTGTACATGGAGGATTGAAGCAGGAGGGTTGTACCATGGAGGATTGAAGCAGGAGGGTTGTACATGGAGGATTACAGCAGGAAGGTTGTACATGGAGGATTGAAGCAGGAAGGTTGTACCATGGAGGATTGAAGCAAAGAGGGTTGAGAAATGGAGTGTTGAGGCATGCTGGTGGGGAAGGTGGGGGGGGGGAGGGGTAGTGTGAGACTTGGAGTGTTGCGATATGGAAGGGTGAGAACTCCTGGCAAACATTTGGTGTTTATGCCGAGATTTCGACAAGCACCAGTTTACCTTGCTGTAAAAACGATGCATGACAGAGACATTCAGAAACAAGCAAGGGAATGAGGATGGCAATTGGTCAACCACGTTCAGGTAAAGCTGAGGTATAGTCTAATATAGTTTCTCACATTATCCCCGATGGCAGTTGCTGTCATTGGACAAATCTGACCTCATTGTTCTACATTAGTTAACTTTTCGGTGCATTTTATGCAAACACGAGAATGCAAAGGTAAACATAACGGAGATACTAGGAATAAATAGATTAGCCAAATAATTTCTATTTCATTATTTTAAAGATTTTTGACAAAATGATGCACGAGAAACAGAGTATGGGAGGGAGGATTTAGAATGGGAGTAAGTGGGAGTGTATGACAGCGCTGTATGTGTGCAGGAGTCGTCAAGAAATGAACAATGAGTTATACGTCCTGTGTAACATCCAGATAACAAAAATATATCCCTGCATTTAGATAGAGGACCTGCCGAAGACGGATGTGTCGGACCGAAAGGTGCAAATATCGCAGTCGAGCTGTAAACTAGCGACACAACGCATTCCGTTCTCTGGACTATATCCTGCTACTTGCAAAGCCCTGTTCAGGGCTTGGTAGCGGGAGATTGAGAGCGAACGAAGAGGAAGAAGAAGAGATAGAGGACGTCAAGAGAGCCATACATGGAGTGTACCACCAAGACACTACAAATACAACCTCCGTGAGGCCCTTATAGTCCATATACACTGTTGGATCGACAGGTAGTTTGGTCTAATCCAACACGGCTGGTCGAAGAACGTGTCTGCACTGAAAATGAAAGTAACTCAAGTATCCCCTTTATGGCTCACATTGATTATTGATCTATCGAGAGAAGCGACAAAAGCGATTACACACTTTAGTTAACAATAGTATCCATGTTGCATATTATTTCCAAGTGACCACTCTTCGTACCACATTTATCCTCTCTCCCTGTCTCTCTCATTCATTCCCTCACACACTCTCTATCTCTCTCTCTCCTCTCTCTCAATCACTCTTGGATAACAGCAACATATCATGATATACACAACAGGATGTATTTACTAAATCTAACAGAACTGTGTCTCTTGCATATTGATACCTTCTTCTTTCACTATCTCGCTCTCTCTCTCTCTTTCTCTCTCTCTCTCTGTCACTCTCGCTTTCTCTTGTTTCCTCTCTCGCTGTCATCTCATCTCTCACCCTTTCTCCATCTATCTCTCTTGTCTTTTAACTTTACTTAACGTCTGTATACTGGCTTAGAAGACTGATGCATGTACACAACCAGTTTCATTTTTACTTGCCTAATCTAAAAATAACTACACGCATTCAATCTATTCTTAAATTCCTTAATTGACCCTACCTCCATTATTTCCTGTGACAATGCATTCCAAATATGCACCACTCTCTAAAGAATTATGTCCTAATATTTAATCTGGACCTTTCTTTAATTTTAATTAATTTGTAGCTGTGGCCTTTTGTTCCTGTAGACGGCTGTATTTGGGAAAACTTGTAATAGTCTCATTTATTCTTTCCCTTGATCATCTTATAAACCTGTATTAAATCACCTCCAATACTTCTCTTTTATACACTTTTAGGCCAATTTTTCTGTCTTTCCTCATAAACTATAATTTCTGAATGGCACTATCAGTTTTGTCGCTATTCTTTGTATCTTTTCTAGCACGTTAATATTCCCTCTATAATTAGGACACCACACCTGTACACAGTACTCCAATCTAGGTCTAACTAATACTTTATTCAGTTTGACTATCACTCCTTTGTTCTTATGTTTAATATTTCCTTTTATCATACCTGTATCACTCCTACCTGGGCTTGCTCACTCACATTACCTCTATGATATATTATAGCCCCTATGTCCTTCTCTCCTTCTCTCTCTCTCTCTCTCTCTCTCTCTCTCTCTCTCTCTTTCTCCTGAACATCATCCTTGCATTAAAATGAACTAATCAAGCCGTGTTTGCCAATTCCAATTTCCAGAAAAATAAAGAGAGCGACAACCAGTCAGTGGGGACAGAAGTTGGCCAGATGTATGCTCTGGTGGGATCTTATAAGGCACGTATTCTCAATCATGATCATTTAATAACAGCGTAGACGTCAAACCTGACAACAGCTTCAAGAAAATTCAATTCAATATTCACAGGATTGTATTTGCTTCTTTGCTTCTCTTCACTGTCGCCTCTGTGTACTCTGTGGTGAAGAGCTTGTATCTACTTCCACCTGATGTTATTTGATAATCACGTGATAATGTTGCACATTCAAATAATGATGTTAGTTAGCTAGTTAGTTAGCTAGTTAGTTCGTTAGTTAGCTAGTTAGATATAGCTTTTTACTTAAACAGATAGTTAACTAGTTAGATTCAAGTTTTTTAGTTTAAAAGTTAACTAGTTAGATATATAGTTTTTTTTAGTTAAACAGTTAGATAGTTAACTTGTTAGATATACAATTTTGTAGTTAAACAGTTAGATAGTTAACTTGTTAGCTAGTAAGTTAGAAAATTAGTTTGCCAGTCAGTCCGGTAGCTGGGCGCCATGGCGAGCATAAGCCGCCTCTCCTGGTCAGATGTGCCAAATCTGACGTCATCAACCCGTGTCGCCTCTCCTCGTCAGATGTGCCAAATCTGACGTCCTCAACCCGTGTCGCCTCTCCTGGTCAGATGTGCCAAATCTGACGTCATCAACCCGTGCCGCCGCTCCTGGTCAGATGTGCCAAATCTGACGTCATCAACCCGTGTCGCCTCTCCTGGTCAGATGTGCCAAATCTGACGTCATCAACCCGTGTCGCCTCTCCTCGTCAGATGTGCCAAATCTGACGTCATCAACCCGTGTCGCCTCTCCTGGTCAGATGTGCCAAATCTTACGTCATCAACCCGTGCCGCCTCTCCTGGTCAGATGTGCCAAATCTGACGTCATCAACCCGTGTCGCCTCTCCTGGTCAGATGTGCCAAATCTGACGTCATCAACCCGTGTCGCCTCTCCTGGTCAGATGTGCCAAATCTGACGTCATCAACCCGTGTCGCCTCTCCTCGTCAGATGTGCCAAATCTGACGTCCTCAACCCGTGTCGCCTCTCCTGGTCAGATGTGCCAAATCTGACGTCATCAACCCGTGTCGCCTCTCCTGGTCAGATGTGCCAAATCTGACATCATCAACCCGTGTCGAGCCTCATGGATCAAGTGTGTCCGTCGGTTGGTTGGTTGGTTATTGATCCAGCGGCCTTTGGCCCCATTGTTTATGCTGGTGAGTCTGTGGATTTCCTTCCCACCCCAGGCAGAAGCCAGAAATGTACTGTCCTGACATTAGGTAATTGAAGGGGTGCAGTAGCAGCGCTCCAAGTTACTGAAGCTACGGTACGATTCACTGTACCCATTCCCCGCCACAAATTGTCTACTGGTTAGGCAGAGTTTTCCTAGGCTCTAGACCTGTAACCAAAAGTTCCAGACAATTGGATCGTCACGTCCTGGGCTACTGTGCCTTTCTGATTGGCCACGAATGTCACGGTGCGGCGAATGCAGGCTCTCTTTTCCCATGTCTATTCAGCACGCGCTGGTTCCTTCCTAACCCCAGAGGGTGCTGTTTCCTTCCTAACCACAGAGGGTGCTAGTTCCTTCCTAATCACAGAGGGTGCTGTTTCCTTCCTAACCACAGAGGGTGCTGTTTCCTTCCTAACCACAGAGGGTGCTAGTTCCTTCCTAATCACAGAGGGTGCTGTTTCCTTCCTAACCCCAGAGGGTGCTGTTTCCTTCCTAACCACAGAGGGTGCTAGTTCCTTCCTAATCACAGAGGGTGCTGTTTCCTTCCTAGCCACAGAGGGTGCTGTTTCCTTCCTAATCACAGAGGGTGCTGTTTGCTTCCTAACCACAGAGGGTGCTGTTTCCTTCCTAACCACAGAGGGTGCTGTTTCCTTCCTAACCACAGAGGGTGTTGTTTCCTTCCTAACCACAGAGGGTGCTGTTTCCTTCCTAACCACAGAGGGTGCTGATTCCTTCCTAACCACAGAGGGTGCTGTTTCCTTCCTAACCACAGAGGGTGCATGCGTATTGTCCAATAGGAGACCCATTTCTATAGATGGGTTACTGGCAACGGTTTAAGAATACAATCCTCATTATATAGTACCTCATCTACTAAGTTATACTGTAGCATAGTGTTAGTTCTGATAGGTCATGGGAAAGGCCATCAGAGCTGTTCCATGCTGAAGTGTGTCATATCTGAAAATATCAACCCGTGTCAGTGGTAAAATCGTCCATTGTCTTCTCACTTTCCTCTCGTCGGTTGGTCTCTCGCTAGAAAGCCGAACAGTCGGGCATTGTAATCTCGCAGGGAAGACTGATCAGGGCGTGTTCTCGTGATATGCCAGAATCATCTCATCTTCTGTCTGGACACGTATAAGAAGGAATGGAACCGATCGTTTTGCAAATGTTTCCGTTTCTCAGTCTATTTCTTCTGGAGATGCCGGCGGCCATTCTTAGGTATCTCATTTTACAATTGAAGATTTTGTACTCAAGTACCTTGGGCATGGTCTACGATTGGCTATGGTAGCACAGGGTTGGCAGGAAGACGATCTGAATCAGTTTTTGCTTCGTTGCCAGACTAATGGGGACATGTTTGAGCAGTTGTGCCAGTTGATGAGTTATTTCTGCTGTTCGCTGGCATTTCCGAAGAAATCTCTCGGTGATTGCAAAAATCTCTGTAACACTGTCCTCTGTAAGTAGTACCCTCTCGTTCGTTCGGCACATAGACCTGACTTTGTTAAGTTATTTAAACCTCGTATTCCACACTGCCTGTGACTATTGGGAGTATATTCCTGTCAACTCTTGAAAGCCTTCTCTTGGTCGATGAATGTTAAGTTCAGATGCACGACGTAGTCAATACATTTCTCACACATCTGCCCCTGACGAAGAGTAAATCGGCACACCTCTTGCCCTTGCGAAAACTGAACTAGTTTTGCATATTGATTAACCTAATGAATAAATGCACTGTATTCACATGGTGGCATTCGATATTCAAGTGACTTTATTGCTTAATAGTTATTACGGCACCAAGGGCCTACATTTTTGTAATCTGTGGGGGGGGGGGGGGATATAAAAAGCTGTTCTTCATACCTCCAGGGGTCCACCTAAAGGTAACGGCTAGACTGGGAAGCTGGAATTTTAAAAAAACTTATGAATGTATTAAGAAGACCCAATATAAAAACAAGAAATGATGTTTCAAGGTTTTGAAAAACATTTCCTCAACTTGAATCTATTCCCACAGCTTCCAAGAAATAAGCGCCCTAGACCCGTTCTTAAACTTCTATCTGGTTAACGCTTTTTTTAATTAGACCTCAATTCCTGTGTCTTATTTGGCTGTGAAAACAGAGGCGGTAATTAAGACTCGCCTGAGACAACATAGTAAATAGCTGTGCTATACAAAGACGATATACCGAGTGTTCCGCAGGGTATTTGTGTATGCTAAAGACAAGAGTAGCACCAGTGTCCCACAGAGAGCATGTAGTAAGTGGCGAATAACTGTGTGACATGGCATAACACCGGGCATGGTTAGGTGGTTTGTTAAGAGCATCATAGATCGCACCTAACATGCTGCAGGTCTACTTTGATCTAGTGTTTGAGTCTAATAAGATGGACTCGCACATTGCTTAACTACCCTCCGAGTATTTGAGAAGCACTCAGAAAACATACAGCAGACAACAGTGAAGAACGTGTAGTAACACTCAATCAGGACTCGAACCAGGTAGATAAATGTGCCTTCAACAAAGAAAGATATGAGATGGAGTATTAGACTAACAAGTCACCTTAAAGAGGGCTATGATTAACATATCCTGTCTTGCACCAATCAATTATAACATTGGAATATAGAGCAAAGGTCAATGGTTCAAACCCGGGTGACCTATTTCGTCACTTTCTTTACTGTTGTCTGGTGCTTATAAAAAAACATGTTGTCATTATTGTTGTCGCAAAATTTTTTTTTTACAATTTACAAGATACAATTTATAAGTGTCAGACTAACAGTGACTCGTCTGTGTTAATCAACGTTTAGGTAGGACATGTTAACACAACGTTTCATTTAACATTTTGTTGCGTTTGATAGACTTGTTCTTACATTGATGACTGACAATAGTCATCTACCGTATATTTTGTGTCTGATCTCTGTTAGGGCGAGGTTGTCATCTACCGTATAGTATATTTTGTGTTACCAATGCCAATCTTGGTCCTTACAAGCAACCCATCAGAGTATGACCCAGAGCTGTGAGATGCACTGTGTGAGAAGTGCTTCCGGAAAGACAATCCGTGACCGAATCTGCAACATCACGCTGAGGCAGGCTGTGGGAACAAACCCAGTTGATGCCTACATTGGCTCTCAACAAAGCAAGTGGTTTGATCATTTGTTTAGAATGCATTATGACCAGCCTGCATCAAGAGCACATCATACGCAAGTCTCCAGTCCACGAGGAAGAGGCAGACCACGACGTCGATGGATGGAGAGTGTCTCTGACACTCAAGAAGTTACACCTTACGACATCACAAGCTTCCCACTTAGCGATAACACGAAATCTAGGTATCCCACCTCTCTGCGACGCTGTATGGCAAGGGCAGTAGGACAAACAAAGAAGAGGAATATGTTGTGTCTAATCTTTGTTAGGGTGATACTGTTGCAGTGATGGCTGCCAATTGTCGTCTTCCGTATGGTATATTTTATGTCTAATCTCTGTTAGGGTGATACTGTTGCAGTGATGGCTGCCAATTGTCGTCTTCCGTATAGTATATTTTATGTCTAATCTCTGTTAGGGTGATACTGTTGCAGTGATGGCTGCCAATTGTCGTCTTCCGTATAGTATATTTTATGTCTAATCTCTGTTAGGGTGATACTGTTGCAGTGATGGCTGCCAATTGTCGTCTTCCGTATAGTATATTTTATGTCTAATCTCTGTTAGGGTGATACTGTTGCAGTGATGGCTGCCAATTGTCGTCTTCCGTATAGTATATTTTATGTCTAATCTCTGTTAGGGTGACAGTGTTGCAGTGAAACAAGTGCACGTGCATAAACTGGACATCAGCCGAGCAGTTTTACTGGAACTCAAATTGGTGAGGGTCACATACGCCTACCTCTTGATTGTCTAACTCTGGTCACTGTTTAGTGGCATTGGCATTTCTGCTGTCTCTGAAGACCTATAGGTGCTCTGTATTTTTATGACAAAAAGTTATTGATGCTAATCGTTCCTGTAGCTCGTATGTTATACACACTTCTGATTCAGCCTCTCACGCCTTTTTTTACAGCTTGGCTTTTTCTGCAGCATATTAGCTTGAAAGATTCCATTTTCTGTTTTAGTGTTCATGTGATTGGTCCATGTGATGATACGTGTGTTGGTCGATGTGATGGTCCATGTGATGATACGTGTGTTGGTCCATGTGATGATACGTGTGATGGTCCATGTGATGATACGTGTGTTGGTCGATGTGATGGTCCATGTGATGATACGTGTGATGGTCCATGTGATGATACGTGTGATGGTACGTGTGTTGGTCCATGTGATGATACGTGTGTTGGTCGATGTGATGGTCCATGTGATGATACGTGTGATGGTCCATGTGATGATACGTGTGATGGTACTTGTGTTGGTCCATGTGATGATACGTGTGATGGTCCATGTGATGGTCCATGTGATGATACGTGTGATGGTCCATGTGATGATACGTGTGATGGTCCATGTGATGGTCCATGTGATGGTCTATGTGATGATATGTGTGATGGTCCATGTGATGATACGTGTGATGATCCATGTGATGGTCTATGTGATGAAGCGTTGGTACGGGAAAGATGAATGACCACAGAATTGTTGTTTTTGTTGTTCTACCATTAATATTACCAATTTGGAGTCTCCATCGATTTCTTCATTTTATAGGCTAATTTTAGGCCTATTTTGTAGGTGTTAATTATCTTGGCTGTACTCTACAATCAACCTAGCGCCACATGAGACACAAAGAACTTCCAGGTCAGAGAAAGAAAGAGAGAAGCAGGTAAACGACCAAAGTCACCCAATGTTTGGACATCAGGTGCTGCACGCAAAACTAAAATAAAAACGAAGTTTCTTACAGTCAACCCACTCCCCGTGAAACCTTGTCTTGGAAAGCGCCGCATTGAAAGATAAAAAGAGCTGAGCAGGTCCCCTGAATCGAGTTACAGGAGGAACCTGCGACTGGACATCACCTGTCTTACGCAACATGGAATTCGCTAAATGGACTTTGAACTGGCGTATCACGATGCAGGAAAAACCTAAAAAAATGGGGATACAGAGAGGATGAATCTTGCGAATGTGGAGCAACATAAGACCAATGCCACCTGATGATCTACTCAAACCTCCCGGAGACTTGTAGTAAGACGACCGGCAACGACACGCCAATCTATGGGACTAAATACTGGAAGAATGAAGTGTGGCGTATTGCATTAGATAGGGGAAGTAAGAATCTTGGCTGCGTTGGTGTTCTGGCAGAGTTTTCGTTTTTCGCTATGTTGTTTAAATACAGTATCATTCATGAGATGTGTACACATACACACACACACACACAAACACACACATATATACATACATACCTACAGATAACTATAATCGCGTCGTTTATTTGCATTTGTAAGCTAGGAGGATTTATAGCACTGAGGAATAAGGACCGTTTGTTCTTCCAGTCACTAGACACTGTACAGGCAAGGTTTGTTTCTTCATCTGTTACAGAAAGAAATATATAACTTACAAAGATTTTGAACGCATTTCCTAGTGGTCAAAAGACCGATATCCCACCGCTCTGCCAATCTCTCCTCTTTGCTGTGTCCGTACATTTTATATTTATGTACTAAAATCCTCCAGAAAATCTACACTTTTCACAACTTCTTTCTCTGACACTTTCTCAGCTCAGAATCACCTCTTTGTCAACCACCAACACAAAGCACACATACCACCCTCCACACAGAAACAACCCGGCACATATACCACACTCCACACAAAAACAGCCCGGCACACATACCATACACCACACACAAACAACCCGACACACATACGCAACTTCACACAAAAACAACCCGGCACACATACCACACACAAACAGCTTGGCACACATACCACCCTCCACACAAAAACAACCCGGCACACATACCACACACAAACAACCCGGCACACATACCACACACAAACAGCCTGGCACACATACCACACACAAACAACATGGCACCCATACCACACACAAACAATCCGGCACACATACCACACACAAACAGCCTGGCACACATACCCCCCTCCACACACAAACAACCCGACACACATACGCAACTTCACACACAAACAACCCGGCACACATACTACACAGAAACAACCCAGCACACATACCACCCTCCACACAAAAACAACCCGGCACACATACCACACACAAACAACCCGGCACACATACCACACACAAACAGCCTGGCACACATACCACACACAAACAACCTGGCACCCATACCACACACAAACAATCCGGCACACATACCACACACAAACAGCCTGGCACACATACCCCCCTCCACACACAAACAACCTGACACACAATACGCAACTTCACACACAAACAACCCGGCACACATACTACACAGAAACAACCCAGCACACATACCACACTCCACACACAAACAACCCGGCACACATACCACACACAAACAACCCGGCACACATACCACACACAAACAACCCGGCACACATACCACACACAAACAGCCTGGCACACATACCCCCCTCCACACACAAACAACCCGGCACACATACCACACACAAACAACCCGGAACACATACCACACACAAACAGCCTGGCACACATACCACATACAAACAGCCTGGCACACATACCACCCTCCACACACAAACAATCCGGCACACATACCACACACAAAAAACCTGGCACACATACCACCCTCCACACACAAACAACCCGGCACACATACCACACACAAACAACCCGGCACACATACCACACACAAACAGCCTGGCACACATACCACCCTCCACACACAAACAACCCGGCACACATACCACACACAAACAACCCGGCACACATACCACACACAAACAGCCTGGCACACATACCACACATAAACAGCCTGGCACACATACCACACACAAACAGCCTGGTACACATACCACCCTCTACATAGAAACAACCCTGCCCACATACCACACAGAAACAACCCAGCACACATACCACACTCCACACACAAACAGCCCGGCACACATACCACACACAAACAACCCAGCACACATACCACACTCCACACACAAACAACCCGGCACACATACCACACACAAACAACCCGGCACACATACCACACACAAACAACCCGGCACACATACCACACACAAACAGCCTGGCACACATACCACCCTCCACACACAAACAACCCGGCACACATACCACACACAAACAACCCGGCACACATACCACACACAAACAGCCTGGCACACATACCACACATAAACAGCCTGGCACACATACCACACACAAACAGCCTGGTACACATACCACCCTCTACATAGAAACAACCCTGCCCACATACCACACAGAAACAACCCAGCACACATACCACACTCCACACACAAACAGCCCGGCACACATACCACACACAAACAACCCGGCACACATACCACACTCCACACACAAACAGCCATTAATAATATTCATATGACACATACATCTGAGATACTATGTAATTACAGCGCTTGGTTCTCATGATCTTCATTCACTTCAGTCTACCCAACAGTACATTGGTACTTGATAGACAGAGAAGACAGTTCAGCGTTGGAGAGAATTAGTCACCATATTAAAAAATTAGACTTTGTCAAATGAGATATCAAAACTTTATACCGTGTTTCTACAAGCTCATATCTACCCATATGTAAATTGGTACCAGACTTACAGATAATGACGTCAAGATGGCAATGAAGTAAAGTGGTACCCCAAACTAGAATAGAATTAAAACTAATACATTGAAATCCATAACACTTTATCTCCGATGGCAGTTTCTGCTATGGAACTACATTCACATTGTTTGATACCACACACAGGTACGAGAAATGCATCACGAAAACATCACCAGGTTTGTGGGCGCGTGCGTTGAACCAGGTAAGATATACCTGCTACAAGAGTACTGCAAGAAAGGAAGTCTCCAGGACGTGCTGCAGACCGACACACTCAAGCTAGATTGGTCCTTCAAGATGTCGCTGCTCAGGGATATTGTCAAGGTCAGACATCTAATTTCCCAGTTTATATGGTTACTTTGTTCTGTCCTGTTCCTAAGGATTGGTCTCACTGCATTCCAGGAATACCCATAGGTGCACAGTCTGTCTCAGTAAATGTCAAAGGGTGTGGATACTGATGGTTCCTCCAGCTCGTTGGTTGTACACAATTTTGCTCCTTCATTTCTTATACCCAAGTTCGTTCGAACATCGATCGATTTCAAAGTTCTGCAGTCTGTGAATTGTTGATTCATCTATTGATGTGTCATCATCCAACAGGCTTACAATGATATAGTTCAAAATGTCACCCCTACAAACATCAAGTGTACCTATAATGGTTGCTAGTGAAGTCGGCATTGCAGCTCTTTCGTTGCTATGAACCCCAGCATGACCGGGACAGTATATTCACACCAGCACCTACTGCTTTGTGGCCTTTACAGCTGTCATCCACTCATTCCTTGGCCCGCCCTTCTCTACCTTCTAAAGTAAGGATTGAGAGTCTGACATGCTCACTGTCCCAAGTAAAGAGGTGTCAGACAGCTTTCTTGGAGCTGCATTCAGTGCTTCCATGTTTTATGTCTATTGATTTCATGATGTGGGGTAACTCGTCAAAGGAACAAAATGTTGAACTACGTTTCTGTAATGAGACAGTTGTTTGAGATGCATTGTTGTTTCTGTTGTTTTAGATATAGGAGCTTCTTTATGTAGTGTTGATATTGCACATGTATTGTGTTATTTGGTTATGCCGATGGGATGTTAGGATATAATGTAGCAGTTTCTTTCCTGTGACTGTACGTTATATTAGTTTTTGTTCATACGAGGATATGTTTTACCGTAATTTTGCGGCTGTGTTTGTTGTTGCTGCTCTGAGCCAGTCTTGCTGAGGTAAGTTAAGTCTTGCTTACGTCTCTTTGGTAGTGGGTTACAATGGCTCTTCTTGCAGCCCGAGGCGCACTTGTGAAAATGGATCGCGGATCTCCTGGTTGTAGAGGAATACGTAGCTTCTCATCACGCTCACCACTTTTGAGATTACCGTGTTTATCCCTCGATGACCAAAATGCTGTGACGCAGCCTATTGTCATGGTGACTGGTGGGGACGTAAGCTGGGGTATGGATCAGTATGATTTACCCACCCCTGACGATAGTCTTTCTAATTAGCTGTTTTGGTAGCTTGTGTTGTATTTCTGTAGATAAGATTTTTGCTTGTGTTGTATTTCTGAAGATAAAATTGTAGCTTGTGGTGTATTTCTGTAGATGGGATTGTAGCTTGTGATGTATTTATGTAGATAGGATTGTCGTTTGTGTTGTATTTCTGTAGATAGATTGTAGCTTGTATTGTATTTATATAGACATGATTTTAGCTTGTGTTGTATTATGTTGATAAGATTCTAGCGTGTTGAATTTATGTAGATAAGATTGTAGCTTGTGTTGTATTTTTGTAGAGACGATTGTAGCTTGTGGTGTATTTAAGTAGCTGTACGGATGTATGTTGTTGTATTTCTGTAACTGTGCAGATGTATGTTGTTGCCCAACTATAACTCTACAGATGTAAGTTGTTGCCCAACTATAACTGTACAGATGTAAGTTATTGCCCAACTATAACTCTACAGATGTAAGTTGTTGCCCAACTATAACTCTACAGATGTATGTTGTTGCCCAACTATAACTCTACAGATGTAAGTTGTTGCCCAACTATAACTGTACAGATGTATGTTGTTGCCCAACTATAACTCTACAGATGTAAGTTGTTGCCCAACTATAACTGTACAGATGTATGTTGTTGCCCAACTATAACTCTACAGATGTAAGTTGTTGCCCAACTATAACTCTACAGATATAAGTTGTTGCCCAACTATAACTGTACAGATGTATGTTGTTGCCCAACTATAACTCTACAGATGTAAGTTGTTGCCCAACTATAACTCTACAGATGTAAGTGTTGCCCAACTATAACTGTACATATATATGTTGTTGTCCAATTATAATTGTACAGATGTATGTTTTTGTATTTCTGTAACTGTACAGATGTATGTTGTTGCCCAACTATAAACTGTTCTCGTATTTACAGTCGTGTTTTACGTAGCCGAGACTACTAAGGGAGCTTATTCCGCGCATTGTAAGTGCACAGAACACAACGTATAATCTCACGTGCGAGGCTGAAGAACGAGTAGGTCAGACAATCAAAATTCTTATCGTCTTTTATTTCATAATATTGACATGTCTACCACATTATGAATTTATTATCGGCTTTTTGTTGCTTGTGTCAGCCTTGGCCCTTTAACGCACGAATATTATAAAGTTTGGAATGAAGTGTCTGAGGAAAAACATACATGTCACCAATAAAGACATAATAGGACATTTGACATTGCCAAAATTAGTTAGTTAGTTAGTTAGTTGTGCCTAACATATAGAAAGATAGGCACATGATGTTGCATCCTGTATAGCTACCACGAGGCACTTGTGATAAAAACACATCTAATTACAAGACATAATGAAGGTAACGTGGCAGAGAGATAGATGATACAATATAAATCCTACAACAATGGCTTATAACAGCCGACACACTTGGCCCAAGATAGGAAACTGCAGCTCCCCACATCGCTTAACGACTCAACTGAACCGAACAAGTACAATAAAGTATGTGCATGTTCCGTATAAGTATGGATCAAAGCTGTCTACAACAACAACTGTTTAACATGCAAATTCTACCAATTTGTAAGTAATTAACTAGTGCACAGCTTATATTCCTTTTATATTCTCAACATTTGGAAATTCATTTTAGAGCGAATTAGTTTCAATTGCAGTTTTTGTTTTGTTTTAAACTATACATTAGGGATCAAGATGCTGAGCAGCGCATGAGCTGCAATGATCAGCGACTCATAGCTGACTGCTAGCGTCAGGGCTAGCGAACCATAGCTGCCAAGACCATTCTACACCTCCACGCGGTGATCCTGGATAACAGGCTGCAGCAGGGCAGACAGGCTAAGGAGAAGGGATCGAAGAGGGAATGCTAACCCGGTACTCAAAAAATGCTTGCTGAAGTCGGATGTGTTAGACCGAAAGGTGCAAATATCGCAGTCAAGCTGTAAACTACGACACAACGCATTCCGTTCTCTGGACTACATTCCGCTACTTAAGCCTTTTCAGGGTTTGGTAGTGGGAGATTGAGAATGAACGAAGAAGAAGAAGAAGAAGAAGAAACTATACATTAAACAATATAATGCAATCAAGATCATCAGACTAGTCAGTTCGGAGACGGTTGTTGAAGTCTTCTGATGATGTCACGCCACTGTGTTACAGTTTCTGTGACGATGTTTGACGTGAACGAGGAAGCGAGACTAACGAAATTGCTGAAAATTATGTGCCCTCCCTTGTAAACGGCTCGTAATCTTTGCCCTTGGTCGAAATTGTTGGCTCTACCATGTTTTCCTGTTCACCCTTGACTCGTTCAGTGCACTTTATGTCTTTCGCTCTTTCTCTGTCCCTGATGTATCTGCTATATGGTGTAAAACGTTGGGCATTCGATTCCTTCTTACTACATGACCATGCCAGTGAAGTGTGGGTGTGTTTACAACTGGCAGTAAGTCTCCATGTCTTCCGATATGCTTTTGAAACGTAGTTTATAGGTTGATATTGAGTATTTGTTCTGAATAGGATAACTTTTTTTAAAGAACACGTGATTATTCTGTGGTCAATAAAACACGATGTCTTTCTGTACACAGGGCATGATTTACATCCACCATTCAGAGCTGGGTTTACATGGGCGTCTCACATCAGCCAATTGTGTGGTGGACGGCAAGTTCAATGTCAAGGTGACAGATTTTGGTCTTCCCAGTTTCCTCAATGTGGACTCGGACAGCGAGAAGGGAGACATAGACAACACACACTCAGAGCTGCAGAGTATGTTCACCATACCTTTGTTGGAGTTGTTGCATATATCTGTACATGGCACGGAGATGATGATAGTGATCATTTTACCAAGGATACTCATGGTGGCTGTGATACTCATGGTGGCTGTGATACTCTAGGTAGCTGTGATACTCATGGTGGCTGTGATACTCATGGTAGATGTGATACTCATGGTGGCTATGATACTCATGGTGGCTGTGATACTCATGGTGGCTTTGATACTCTAGGTAGCTGTGATACTCTAGGTAGCTGTGATACTCATGGTGGCTGTGATACTCATGGTAGCTGTGATACTCATGGTAGCTGTGATACTCTAGGTAGCTGTGATACTCATGGTGGCTGTGATACTCTAGGTAGCTGTGATACTCATGGTGGCTGTGATACTCATGGTAGCTGTGATACTCTAGGTAGCTGTGATACTCTAGGTAGCTGTGATACTCATGGTGGCTGTGATACTCATGGTAGCTGTGATACTCATGGTGGCTGTGATACTCATGGTAGCTGTGATACTCATGGTAGCTGTGATACTCTAGGTAGCTGTGATACTCATGGTGGCTGTGATACTCATGGTAGCTGTGATACTCATGGTGGCTGTGATACTCATGGTAGCTGTGATACTCATGGTGGCTGTGATACTCATGGTAGCTGTGATACTCATGGTGGCTGTGATACTCTAGGTAGCTGTGATACTCTAGGTAGCTGTGATACTCTAGGTAGCTGTGATACTCATGGTGGCTGTGATACTCATGGTAGCTGTGATACTCATGGTAGCTGTGATACTCTAGGTAGCTGTGATACTCATGGTGGCTGTGATACTCTAGGTAGCTGTGATACTCATGGTGGCTGTGATACTCATGGTGGCTGTGATACTCTAGGTAGCTGTGATACTCTAGGTAGCTGTGATACTCATGGTGGCTGTGATACTCATGGTAGCTGTGATACTCATGGTGGCTGTGATACTCATGGTAGCTGTGATACTCATGGTGGCTGTGATACTCTAGGTAGCTGTGATACTCATGGTGGCTGTGATACTCATGGTAGCTGTGATACTCATGGTGGCTGTGATACTCATGGTAGCTGTGATACTCATGGTAGCTGTGATACTCTAGGTAGCTGTGATACTCATGGTGGCTGTGATACTCATGGTAGCTGTGATACTCATGGTGGCTGTGATACTCTAGGTAGCTGTGATACTCTAGGTAGCTGTGATACTCTAGGTAGCTGTGATACTCATGGTGGCTGTGATACTCATGGTAGCTGTGATACTCATGGTGGCTGTGATACTCATGGTGGCTTTGATACTCTAGGTAGCTGTGATACTCTAGGTAGCTGTGATACTCATGGTGGCTGTGATACTCATGGTGGCTGTAATACTCATGGTGGCTGTCATACTCATGGTGGCTATGATACTCATGGTGGCTATGATACTCATGGTGGCTTTGATACTCTAGGTAGCTGTGATACTCATGGTGGCTGTGATACTCATGGTGGCTGTGATACTCATGGTGGCTATGATACTCATGGTGGCTATGATACTCATGGTGGCTTTGATACTCTAGGTAGCTGTGATACTCATAGTAGATGTGATACTCATGGTAGCTGTGATACTCATGGTGGCTGTGATACTCATGGTGGTTATGATACTCTAGGTAGCTGTGATACTCATGGTAGATGTGATACTAGTGGTGATAGTGATGCTAATGGGTAAGTGATAATAATGGTGGTAGTGATACGTTTGGGGATACTAGCAGTAATACTAATGGTTATAGTGATACTAATTGTGATAGTGATATTAATGGTGATAGTAATACTTATGGTGGCAGTTATACTATTGGTGATAGTGATACTAATGGTAAAAGTAGTGGTCATGATTACAGTTATACTAACGATGATTGTGATAGTAATTGTGATAACGATACTCATGATAATAGTAATACTCATGATGATAGTAATACTCATGAGGATAGTAATACTAATGATAATAATGCTAATGCTGTACTGCTACTGTAGTTATTACTAACTTGATAATGAAATAACTCCAGAACTTCTATGGACGGCACCGGAGCACATCCAACACCTACGACGGCATGGCGGATCCAAGAAAGGTGATGTGTACAGTTTTGCCATCATCATGGAAGAGACTATCACAAGGTCTGTTCCATTTGATTCACAGAGGGCTTTTCTAGAAGTTGAGGGTGAGTCAATGTAACACGGGTTCTCAGCCAATTATCAACATGCTTATGGGTTCAGTGGGGTTCCGTGGCGAAGTGGTTAAGCCGTCGGCCTCATGATCAGGTGGTGTCAGTTCAACTCCGGACTCCGCCTTCTTTTTCACGGGTGCTTGATGCGGAGTCCCCTGCATCTCGTAGTCGTCCGCTAGTAGTCTTGTCCTTGACTTGCCACTGGGGTCTGGCGGCACGAGACGAGAGAGTGAAGATAAAAAGTAGCACAGTTAATCCTTACTAAAAATAGCGCTAGCAAAATTAATTATGCCATCATCGTCTACGTGGGACGGCGGCCTTTGCCTTGTGGGTTCAGTAAAACGTATATAGGGGATACACTAGAGATCTCTAGACTAGAGGGAATACACAAGAGATTTCGAAACTAAGGCACATAGGAAAGGTCTCTACATGTCTCTGGGCTGTAAGAATTGCTTGAGCTGGTCCTGCAACAGCGAGCTGGTCCTTGATTAGACAGTCTGTGAGCGAGGACGTCATTTTGTATTTTCACTGTGCTTGTATGGGGTCATGACGATAGATTGACACTGTACCAGACTGATATGGGGACATGACGATAGATTGACACTGTACCAGACTGGTATGGGGTCATGACGATTGATTGATTCTGTACGAGATTGATTTGGGGACATGACGACAGATTGATTCTGTACGAGATTGATATAGGGACATGACGACAGATTGATTCTGTAAGAGATTGATATAGGGACATGACGACAGATTGATTCTGTACGAGATTGATATGGGGCCATGACGACAGATTGATTCTGTACGAGATTGGTATAGGGACATGACGACAGATTGATTCTGTACGAGATTGATATAGGGACATGACGACAGATTGATTCTGTACGAGATTGATATGGGGCCATGACGACAGATTGATTCTGTACGATATGACCACTCTGAGAACCACTCTGTTTTCTAGTTCGTGTTCTCTTCAACATAGACTACAATTACCTCTCCAGAAATCATTTCTCGGGTATGCGCCAAGGAGAACCCGCCATTTAGACCGGAAGTGCTGGAATGTGACTCCCGCGAGAGCTATATCAAATTAATGGAAGGCTGCTGGAGAGAGGACCCCGAGCATAGACCAACTTTTGACATGATTCTGAAGGTCATCAATACTTTTACCGGGTAGGATGTGTCTTAGTGTTTCTTGTATATCATTCGTGTCCTTTGTTTAGCTCTCTGCGAAGTATTGAACTACCGCAGAGCAATTTCAGAGTGGAGGCAGAGGCACTGAGGGTTGCAGGAGAAGAAATGTTGACAGGCAAAAGAAATGAAAGCCATATAGTCCTGTTTACAGATGCTCTGGCCGTAGTCACAGCACTAAAAAGCCAGAAAAATACTGAACTTAATGATTTAAGAGCAGTACTCTGTCAACTATGCCAGCAGTCCGCACCAAAAAGAGTAGTGGTACAGTGGGTTCCATCCCACTGTAACATCAAAGGCAGCGAGGAGGTAGACAGACTGGCAAAAGAAGGTGCAAGACTACCACAACCAGATCCTAGTGTAATGTACGAAGAGTCATAAAGGCTAATTAGAGCTAGATACATGACCAAATGGGAAACAGAACATACTGGCTACACAAAAAAACGATACCTATTACCAGTTGAACAGAAGAGAGCAGGTCGTGGTCTTCAGACTTCGCACAGGCCACAATAGACTGAGGTACCACCTATTCAATAAATTGAAGATAGGTGGCACTGACGAATGCTCGTGTGATAGCGGGAAAATGACCGCTGAAGATTTGCTGCAAAACTGCCCGACATACGAGGATCAGAGAAAGCAGATGTGGCCATCACCAGTGGCAACACTAGACAAGCTCTATGGCAGTGTCGACAGCCTCAGGATGACCGCTGCTTTTTTTCGAAAAAATACAGGTTGACGTCTGACAGCGTACGAAGAAGAAGAAGAAGAAGAACCACCGCAGGAAGTCTGTGCAAAGAGAACCGTGTTTTTTTTAGAACAATTTATTATTAATTTGATAGCAAAAGTTCCCCATGTGGATATCGGGTATTCTTACTGCGAAAGACTACACATCCGTGCATTTTGTACAATATGAAGCACTACTATTAAGCGAAATGCTTTGGTTCAAGTTTCCACTGAAACAGTCAAACTTCAGTGAAGGTAATTGGTCCACGTTGAAAGGAATATGACAATGCTGAAGTCGGATGCACTGGGCCGACAGGCGCAAAATAAAAACGTAGTGCAATGCACACCGCCTTGGGGATTTGTGAAATAAGGCGAACGCAAAAAAAAACCAAAAAAAAAAAAAAAAAAAACCAACGAAGGAACAACAAACATGAATTGTCTTTTACCATATGCTTGGTAGGGCGCTGTCGTCATTTATACTTTGCTTTTCAATTTCGAATATTGGGATGAGCGTGTGATGCGTGTACTATTCGATTATTCATTCTATTATTCATATATTCCTTCCATTCACATCTAGTGTGTTGTTTCGTGCGTTAGAATGTCGTGTGCTATGTAACAGTTCCCGCCGGAGCAAGGGGAGTTTAGGATGCCTGAACATGTTAAAGCTTAAAGCTACATGAATGCATGTCAAGGTCACTCACTGTCTCAGCAAAGGAGAACAGAGTTGGGTTAAGGAATGTGGACAGGTAGAAACTGACCACTGGCCTTCCGATTTTGGTAGGGGGAGATTGATTGACAGACGAAATTGGCAACGGGGCTTGCTGCGAGAGAATGAGTGACAGGTGTGCAAAGTGTTTCGTTCCAATTGGAATTGAAGATGACCATACCTGAGATCGATTGGTCAAGCTCTGGCCTTGCTTGAGGATATATAACTCGAGACAAAGTTTAGCTCGGGAGGCTGGATGAGAGATGGAGAGGGGGAGAGAGTGAGAGAGAGAGAGAGACTGAATGTAGATAGTATGTTTAACTCACCGACTTAGATAGAGGAGCGATTGATAGACTGTTGGACGAATGTTTAGTGATAGAACAGGATCGCTCAAATAGGTGAATGAGTTTTGCATTAATAGATAATCTGAAAGTGTGTTTGTAAGCAAGGACACATTGTGAACGAGTTATGTCGAGATCGCCCGCCTGAGGGGATTTCAGTGAGGAAGAGTATTTGATAAGGTGTGTTGAAGACGCAGTTAAGGCGATGTGTGTGTGATGTAATTGCAAGGCAATAGAACTGGGTTTTTAGATAGTTGGGAATTCCATCAATAGCTAATGCTTACAATTCCCGTTTTAGTATAATGTTTAGTTAAGATATGCATTATATTGTGTTTGTAATTTCTCTACTCATTCTATGATATGAGTATGATATAATAAATATGCCACCTGCTGTGTGATATGTCATTTACTGAGTATGGTCATGATGATGTGGATGAGTGTGAGAATGGTCTAAGTTAGATCACGGCCAGCAGAGGGTCTGCTACAGCTGTTTCATGTGTTGGGATCTTGTAGGTTGTTTCGTGTGTTAGGATATCGTGTGTTGTTTCGGGTGTTGGGATTTCATGTGTTGTTTCACGTGTTGGGGTCTCGTGGGTTGTTTCGTGTGTTAGGATATCGTGTGTTTTTCATGTGTTAGGATCTCATGTGTTGTTTCATGTGTTAGGATATCCTGAGTTGTTTTGTGTGCTAGGATATCGTGTGTTGTTTCATGTGTGGGGATATCATTTGTTTCATGTGTTTGGATCTCGTAGGTTGTTTCGTGCGCTGGAATCTCCTATAGATGCGTGGCCACCAATCCATTTGCGCCTACTTCTACGGCTTGCACTTTGGCTATTGGGGCAGCTTTGTAACTAGGTGACCGGACCACTGTACTTGGTCATTTCGAAAGCGAGCTACTAATTTAATCTAGTTTCGAATGCCTCAATTTATGATCAGAAGCCCTGTGTCTGCCATTTATCCTATTTGCTGCACTGCCCTGCTTTCATGTCTCCTAGTGAGGCATCTTATATCATATCAATGATTTTCCTTGTTTCCTCACTGGCCGACTGAACGTGATAGTGATATATTAATTCATTAAAGTCAGACATATTTAGTTTATAAATATTTTAAAATTCACAAATCTTATATATTTATATATTCCATACAATTGTTACAGTTATATTAGCATGTCACATGCAATTGTTAGCGATATTAGCATGTCACCATACAATTGCTACAGTTATTGTACCATTTCATAATACAATTATTAGTTATATTAGCATGTCACCAGTTACGATTAGTAGGTACAATCGGCAATTATTTTAGATTCACATCTTACATTACAATCTGTTGCATGGTTGCTGATATGTAATGAATCACATTTACCTGATGTGTCAGTTGTAATATAATTGACCAGAGGTAAAGAAGTTGCGTTCGTGGACAGGCTACTAGCCCGGCTGGAAGATTATACGACCAACCTCGAAGAGCTGGTTCAAGACAGGACACAACAACTGGCTCTAGAGAAGAAAAAATCTGAGATGTTACTTGACGAAATATTGCCCAGGTAATTCATACCTTGTGTTGTCTATAAATTCCGTTTATGTTTGCTGGTGTTTTTATGTGCCATGATAGTACACTGTCTAACATCTTTCCTCTGTATGTGTGCCAAGACTCGAGTCGTGGTGAGGTCAAACATGCTGACCAAGACTCCCCCTTCCCGTCACATCACGTCTACGACATGCACATGGAAGCAAGCTGTGCAATAGCAACTTTGGCAGCGAGTTGGGGGTGGACAATATGATCCCCGTTTCGCTGATCCAGCTGAAAAGCTTTGCAATGCACTAAAGCGAGAAGGACCCAGATCTACCTTCTTCAATACTCTCCTGGATGGAAGTAGAGCCACTGCATATCCACTCCCAGAAAACACATGTCAAAAGTTAAAATCTCAGAGATAATATAAACAAATAATTCCCTTTTTGTCATCCTCTGACTCTTCTTACTATAATATTACATTTATGTTTCCTGCTGCAACAGACAGCGTCGACATTTTCGACTAATCCGTCTTCATCATGAGCAAGACAAAGTGAATAAGCAGAATAAGAAAACACAAAGAAAAAAATAATATAAGACACAATTAAGTTAATGTAGAAGTATCAGACAAAAATAAGATAAGAGACACAAGTTAACTCGCTCTGCTACTGTAGGTATGTAAACCTTCCCTTAAGGGGACAAAACATCAAAAGACTGCCTGACTAACGAAACAATTCCCTTAAGGGGACTGATGATCAAAAGACTGCCTGACTAACAAAACATTTCCCTTAAGGGGACTTCTTCTTTCTTCTTCGTACGCAGTCAGACAGTAACCATTATTTTTTCGAAAAAAGCGGCCATCCTGAGGCTGTCGACACTGCCATAGAGCTTGTCTTGTGGTTCCACTGGTGATGGCCACATCTGCTCTCTCTGATCCTCGTATGTCGGGCAGTTCTGCAGTAGATGTTCAGCGGTCATTTTCCCGGTACCACACGGGCATTCGTCGGTTCCACCTATCTTCAATTTGTTGAATAGGTGGTACCTCAGTCTATTGTGGCCAGTGCGAAGTCTGAAGACAACGACCTGCTCTCTTCTGTTCAACTGGTAATATGCATCGTTTTTGGTGTAACCAGTATGTTCGTTTTCCCATTTGGTCATGTATCTGGCTTTAATAAGCCGTTTTGACTCTTCGTACGTCATACTAGTATCTCTTTGCGGTAGTCTTGCGCCTTCTTTTGCCAGTCTGTTTGCCTCCTCGTTGCCTTGGATGTTGCAGTGTGATGGGACCCACTGTACCACTACCCTTTTTGGTGCGGACTGCTGGCATAGTTGACAGAGTGCTGTTCTTAAGTCATTAAGCTCAGTGTTTTTCTGGCTTTTTAGCGCTGTGACTACGGCGAGAGCATCTGTAAGCAGGACTGTATGGCTTTCATTTTCTTTATGTGTCACCATTTCTTCCACTGCCGCCCTCAGTGCCTCTGCCTCCGCTCTGAAATTGCTTGTGTACTTACCTGTAGCGAATGACAGTGTTATTTTTCTGCCATTTGGTAGGTTCAGGAATGCTCCTGCCCTTCCGTTCTGTGTAGTGTTTGTTACAGAACCGTCGGTGTATGCATGGGTCCAGTCCATGCTTGGGTAGTTTTTCGATATAAAGCTTAGGGTAGTGTCTCTCCTTTCTTTTTCAGTCTGGCAGTTTTTGTTTCCACCTTAAGGAAACAAATCATCAATAAACTGCCTGACTAACGAAACAATTCCCCAATGTTGTTTAGTTATTGATTTTGTCCTTAAACTGTTCCAGATCAGTGTCAGAGAAATTGAAACAAGGTCAGCCCGTGGATCCTGAGTGCTATGACATGGCGACCGTCTACTTCTCAGATATTGTAGGCTTCACTTCGCTATCAGCCATGAGTACACCGATGGAGGTCAGTCAAATTTAACTTCCTATTGACCTATTGTTCATTTCATTTTAAACACAATCAGAAGGTGCTGGGTTTGCTCTCCATTACAGCACCGGCGTTACCACGGAGAAGTAAATCCTTAAACAATACAGGAGGAAGCAGACCCCTTCATAAAATACATGCCGAAGTCGGATGCATTGGACCGACAGGCGCAAAATAAAAACATAATACGACGCACACCGCCATGAGGAATAGAGAAATAAGACGAACGCAAAAAAGAATTTTTTTTTTTTAATGGCATTCTAAAATAACTGCAAACACTACCCTAATTATGTTGGGCAAAAGGTCAGGAGCCCATAGACTGCTGGATTCAATAACCAACAACCGTAATTCCTCCAATCCATCATTTTCTCCAATGATGACCAAGATCATTCATGCCGCGATCGTAAAAATATACACCAGTGGAGATGGTCGACTGTTTCAGAGCTGCTATGACTGCGTTGTTGCTAAGAAAATGTTGCCCACGCAGTCTATCTTTCATGGGCCCGAACAGATCTAAGTCAGAAGACGCTAAATTCACACTTCTTTTTCCACGTTCGTTCTCAATCTCCCGCTACCAAGCCTCGAACAGGCCTTTGCAAGTAGCAGGATGTAGTCTGGAACGTAGAACGGAATGCTTTGTGTTGCTAGTTTACAGCTTGATTGCTATATTTGCATCTATCGGTCCGACCCACCCGTTTTCGACAGAATCCGCACTATGCCGTGCATGTAGCAGGACATTCCCGCCAAGATTGGCAATGTGTCCCACCATCTTCAAACTGGTGTGGTGTCTACCGCTAGATTATTGCAAGAAAAAGTTTCTCTGGCCTGTGCCTGAAAATTCAAACCTTCAGCTTAGTCAGTATTTCGGTGAAGTGGTCAGAGTTAATGGCTTTTCCAGGA
This sequence comes from Ariolimax columbianus, assembly GCA_036924085.1. Taxonomy (NCBI): domain Eukaryota; kingdom Metazoa; phylum Mollusca; class Gastropoda; order Stylommatophora; family Arionidae; genus Ariolimax; species Ariolimax columbianus. The sequence continues at coordinate 8,715,333 of JAVGWX010000017.1, read as the reverse complement.
ATTACAACCTTCATCAGGAACAACAAACAACACAAATATTCATATTTCTGTTTTCGTCTTAGTGCGGTCTCTGACCATATCTCTTTATGCTTTTTTTTTACATTTTATTTTAATTCATAGTGTCACCTGAGCCTCTCTTTATTTTTAATTTTACAACATAATTGCAATCCAGTGGATACCAGTCCACTGCACCACCCGAGACAACGAAACGCAGTCAAACTACAACATAGTGACAGCGACCACATATGGAGAGACAGAAGCGATTAATAAGGCCACGTAAAAACTAAAGTGGAAAAGAAACGGCCCTGACAATATATACAATGATGCCAATAACTCTCTAGACGAGATCAGCTGATCATCTTCCGACTACGCACAGGACACAACAGACGGAGATGTCATCGTTATAATAAATTAAAGATTGACACTACGGACTTTGTACCTGTAGCACATCTCCTATACTTTGTACCTGTGGCACATCTCCTATACTTTGTACCTGTGGCACATCTCCTATACTTTGTACCTGTGGTACATCTCCCATAACAGCGGAACACCAATTGGAGACTTGTCCCATCATGCACTAGTAAAAGGAGTAGCATGTGGCTGCAACCAATGTCCTTACGTTAAAAAATGAGCAGAAGTGTACAGTGTTTTGAGGTTACTGCTGCCTTAAATAGAGTCATTGATGTCAAAGTCTGAAGATGAACGAAGAAGCTGAAGAAAATGTAACAGTCTACAGTATACTATGATCACTACCCAAAAAGTTCCCAGGTTTCAAAGAATATTGTCAGTATAAACTTCCAATCATATCGTAAAAGATGACTAAAGAGAAATGTCCGTCAGCCTAGCAACCTTTTCATTTAAAAACAACTTTGTACAAAAACCACAACCTGATGATCGTACGTAAGTGATTTGTTACAGGCTTCCTGTCAGAAGGAAAGCTTCCTATGGGAAAAATAGGAGAAAAGCACGTGAAGAGGAAGGGTTATACTAGCAATCGTGAATATATGTTTTGTTACACAGATACAAATCATACCAGAGCTGCCAAGACCCTTCTACACCTCCACGCGGTGATCCTGGATAACAGGCTGCAACAGGGCAGACTGGCTAAGGAGAAGGGATTAAAGAGGGAATGCTAACCCAATACTAAAAAAATACTTGCTGAAGGATGTGTTGGACCGAAAGGTGCAAATATCGCAGTCAAGCTGTAAACTACGACACAGCGCATTACATTCTGTGGACTAGATTCTGCTACTTAGGCCCGTGTCAGGGTTTGGTAGCAGGAGATTGAGAACGAACGAAACCAAGCTAAGCCATATCATTTGTGAGATGCTATTTTCCATCCTACAGTAACTGTTATTATTCCATGATAACCTAACCACATTAAAGAGCCTACTGACTTTTCTAGCATTACACTACAGCCAGGAGGACACATGCCCACCTTCTACAGTACACGTGGGGATATCAGAATGCACAATTCAACCAACAAAGACAATCAAGAGTGAGGAGCAGCTGTTACAACCACGGCCTTGAACTTACTTCGCACACATCTCCCTTTCTCTCTCCAGCCGCCACCCCCCCCCCCTAATCCTGATTTGCTAGGTATGAAGATGATTGACATCTTCTGTTACATCCGCTGGCCCCTTTGTATGAATCTCTCTAAAAATGTCAATTTGTTTATGAGATGGGGTGGCCATTTCCCAACGTCTCTTCCCTTCCTTACCTAACAGTAAACCAGGAACTCTTGTTCCACTGCGCCATATTGAGACTATGGATCAAACCTGGTACCTGGCATGAGCTGCAAGCGCTTTAACATGCTACTTCTCGTCTCCCCACCCCCCACCCCCAGAGGCAGCAGAGAGAGGAAATATGAGATGTCTCTACTCATTTAAAAAAAAAAAATGGTAAATAGAAATATACAGACAGACAAACCAATCAAAGATAGAGAAGGAATGATATTGACTTCATCCGAGGAACCACAGAAACGATGGGTTTGAGTATTTCAAAGAAAGTCTAGACCTCTACCACAAGAAACACCAAACATCCTACCAACAGAGGAGACCCTGAACTTGAACGTCAACCCACCAAATAAACCGGGTAATGGACATAAAGGGGCAGGACATGATGAGGAATGAAGACTTGTGGGAACGGAGCCTTCAACAGCCATTGGAACAACAAATTAAGCGAAGAAAATAGGGCTGGATAGGACATACGCTGCGGAAGTCACAGTCTAGCACAACCAGACAGGTTCTTATATGGAATTCTCAAAGGAAAAGAGAGAGAGAGAGAGAGAAGAGAGAGAGAGAGAGAGAGAGAGAGAGGTAGACCCAAAAATACGCGGAAAAGAAAATGGAAGAAGGAGCTAAATTATAAATAATTACACCTGGAGACGCAGAAAAAGCAGTCCAGGACCGTGCACGCTGGCAAGATGTTGTCGATGGCCTATACACCCAGAGGAGCGACGGGCATTGATTGATTGATTGATTGACACCTGCGAAGTATATCCTTGTTAGCTCCCATGGAAAGCTAGCCTTTTCGGGCGCATGCATCATGATGATATTGCTATTGTGTCCAAGTTTGTAAAATGACGCTGCCGAGGGGCGACAAAACACTCTAGTTTTACTAGATATTTAAAAAAAACGTTTTAATTTTTTTCAGTTTAAATTACATCTAAAAATGTCCGTCACAGTTTATGGTTTATTGCTAGTGCTTAGTTTACATGTCCTTAACAGAACAATATAACACTGTCTTACTCACAGGTCGTGAAACTGTTGAACGCTCTTTACTCCAGATTTGATGCAGCCATTCAAAACTTTGATGTATACAAGGTAGAGATTTGTGTATTTGGTATTGGTCATTTGTCTTCTGATTTACTGTAAGGGAACATATGTCTCGCTTCTGGCATGCAGACCATGTAAGGACAACGATCGTAAAGACAAGTATATCGCAAGAACTCTGGAAACATCAGGCAACAGAACATCTGAAGATCATTCAACAGTCATATGAAAACATCAGGCAGCAGAACATCTGAAAACATCAGGCAGCAGTCATCTGAAAACATCAGGCAACAGAACATCTGAAAATATCAGGCAACAGAACATCTGAAAATATCAGGCAACAGAACATCTGAAAACATCAGGCAGCAGAACATCTGAAAACATCAGGCAACAGAACATCTGAAAATATCAGGCAACAGAACATATGAAAACATCAGGCAACAGAACATCTGAAAATATCAGGCAACAGAACATCTGAAAACATCAGGCAACAGAACATCTGAAAACATCAGGCAACAGAACATCTGAAAATATCAGGCAACAGAACATATGAAAACATCAGGCAACAGAACATCTGAAAATATCAGGCAACAGAACATCTGAAAACATCAGGCAACAGAACATCTGAAAACATCAGGCAACAGAACATCTACAGTGGTATAGTGGGGGTTAGTGGCGTGGGGGTTAGTGGCCCAGTGGTATGGTGGGGGTTAGTGGCACAGTGGTATGGTGGGGGTTAGTGGCACAGTGGTATGGTGGGGGTTAGTGACACGCGATGTGGAGGAGATTAGCAACACAGTGGTATAGTGGGGGTTATTGGCACAGTGGTATGGTGGGGGTTAGTGGCACAGTGGTATGGTGGGGGTTAGTGGCACAGTGGTATGGTAGGGGTTAGTGACATGCGATGTGGAGGAGATTAGCAACACAGTGGTATAGTGGGGGTTAAAGGCACAGTGGTATGGTGGGGGATAGTGGCACAGTGGTATAGTGGGGTTTAGTGGCACAGTGGTATGGTGGGGGTTAGTGGCACAGTGGTATGGTGGGGGTTAGTGGCACAGTGGTATGGTGGTGGTTAGTGGCACAGTGGTATGGTGGGGGTTAGTGACATGCGATGTGGAGGAGATTAGCAACACAGTGGTATAGTGGGGGTTAAAGGCACAGTGGTATGGTGGTGGTTAGTGGCACAGTGGTATGGTGGGGGTTAGTGACATGCGATGTGGAGGAGATTAGCAACACAGTGGTATAGTGGGGGATAGTGGCACAGTGGTATAGTGGGGTTTAGTGGCACAGTGGTATGGTGGGGGTTAGTGGCACAGTGGTATGGTGGGGGATAGTGGCACAGTGGTATGGTGGGGGATAGTGGTACAGTGGTATGGTGGGGGTTAGTGGCACAGTGGTATGGTGGGGGATAGTGGCACAGTGGTATGGTGGGGGTTAGTGACAGTGGTATGGTGGGGGTTAGTGACAGTGGTATGGTGGGGGTTAGTGGCATGAGATATGGCGAGGATTACTAGCACGAGATATGGTGGGGATTACTGGCACTGTGGTATGGTGGGGGTTAGTGACACAAGATGTGGTGGGGATTAGTGGCACAGTGGTATAGTGGGGTTTAGTGGCACAGTGGTATAGTGGTGTTTAGTGGCACAGTGGTATAGTGGGGGTTAGTGGCACAGTGGTATGGTGGGGGTTAGTGACAGTGGTATGGTTGGGGTTAGTGGCATGAGATATGGCGAGGATTACTAGCACGAGATGTGGTGGGGATTACTGGCACTGTGGTATGGCGGGGGTTAGTGACACAAGATGTGGTGGGGGTTAGTGGCACAAGATGTGGTGGGGGTTAGTGGCACAAGATGTGGTGGGGATTAGTGGCACAAGATGTGGTGGGGGTTAGTGGCACAAGATGTGGTGGGGATTAGGGGCACGAGATGTGGTGAGGGTTAGTGGCTCAGTGGTACGGTGAGGGTTAGTGGCTCGAGATGTGGTGGGGGTTAGTGGCACGAGATGTGGTGGTGGTTAGTGGCACAGTAGTATGGTGGGGGTTAGTGGCACGAGATGTTGTGGGGGTTAGGGGCACAGTAGTATGGTGGGGGTTAGTGGCTCGAGATGTGGTGGGGGTTAGTGGCACGAGATGTGGTGGGGGTTAGTGGCACGAGATGTGGTGGGGGTTAGTGGCACGAGATGTGGTGGTGGTTAGTGGCACGAGATGTGGTGGTGGTTAGTGGCTCGAGATGTGACTTGAAGGGAATGTGTTTCCAAAATTACATAATTTGATTTTAGCGTGCGATGTAGTGTTGCTAATCTTTTTCTTCTTCTTCTTCTTCTTCTTCTTCTTCTTCTTCTTCTTCTTCTTCGTACGCTGTCAGACGTCAACTTGAATTTGTTCGAAGAAAGCAGCTGTTATCCTAAGGCTGTCGACACTGCCATAGAGCTTGTCTAGTGTTGCCACTGGTGATGGCCTCATGTGCTTTATCTGATCCTCGTATGTCGGGCAATTTTGCAGCAGATGTTCAGCGGTCATTTTACCTGTACCACAGGTGTATTCGTCAGTGCCACCTGTCTTCAATTTATTGAATAGATGGTACCTCAGTCTGTTGTGGCCTGTGCGGAGTCTGAAGACCACGACCTGCTCTCTTCTGTTCTTCTGTTCAACTGGTAATAGGCATCATTTTGTGTGTAGCCAGTATGTTCTGTTTCCCATGTGGCCATGTATCTAGCCCTAAAAAACCTTTTGGACTCTTCGTAGGTCACACTAGAATCTGGTTGTGGTAGTCTTGTACCTTCTTTTGCCAGTCTGCTTGCCTCCTCGTTGCCTTGGATGTTACAGTGGGATGGAACCCACTGTACCATTACTCTTTTTGGTGCAACTGCTGGCATAGTTGACAGAGTACTGCTCTTAAATCATTGTTCAGTTTTTTTCTGGCTTTTTAGTGCTGTAACCACGGCAAGGGCATCTGTAAACGGGACTATCTGAATTTCATTGCTTTCACCTGTCAGCATTGCTTTTACTGCAGCCTTCAGTGCCTCTGCCCCCGCTCTGAAATTGCTTGAGAATTTTCCAGTTGCCACTGACAGTGTTATTTTTCTACCGTTTGGTAGGCTCAGGAATACCCCTGTCCCTCCGTTCTGTTTTGTGTTTGTTACAGAACCGTTGGTGTATGCATGGGTCCAGTCCATGCTTAGGTAATTTTCCGCTATGTACCTCAGGGTTATGTCTCTTCTTTCTTTTTCAGTCTGGTTGTTCTTGTTTCCAATACCTGGTATATTTTTTACCACCTCCGGAATGATATGCTGCTTCCATGTGGGTGTGCGTACAGTAGGGATGGGCTTTGGTGTTGTTATGGTGTTCAAAGGGTCTTCGCTCATCGTTGCTTTGGCTATTTCTGCAAAGTTTCTCCGTTTTAGTTTCCCTTTTCCAAATCTATTTAGTCTCTGATGCATTGGATAGTCTGTCAGTCTTCTGAGTTTCTCTGCTTGCTGCTGGACTCTGCAGTCTCTTCTATTGGTCATGGATTGCAGATTTGTAATCTTTTCAAGTTCTACAATTGGAGTTGACTTCATGCCTCCTGTTATAACTCTCATGGCTTGGTTTTGAAGTTTGTTAATTTTATCATAGTTCGCCTTTGTTGCTATTGTCCATGCCGCAATGCCATACTCGAGAACTGGTCTCACTCTTCCAGTGTACAGTTTCTTCAGTATTCTTTCGTCTGCTCCCCAGCTTGTTTCTTCATGATTACCATTCTTTGTCTGGCCCTCATTCGGTTTCTCTCAATCTGACTTTTCCATGTCATGCGCCGATCAAATGTGACGCCCAAGTAGTTTGGGTTGTCGTTTGGCCGCAGATATTTGCCGTTAAGACTTATTTTGGTGTTCTGTGGTTTATTTGAAAGCGAGAATATCGTACATGTTGTTTTTTTCTTTATTTATTTTAACCAGCCATGATTTCACCCACTCCTCCAACGATGTAAGGGCCTGCTGCATCCGATTGTTTGCTACGGTGAGATTTTTTCAGAGGTCCACATAGCCAGATCGTCTGCAAACATGGAGCTGTGGACTCTTCTTGGTATATTCTCTGTCATGTTGTTTATATACACCAGAAAAAGTGTGGGTGACAGTACCCCCCCTTGGGGTACTCCTTGCTGCAGTGTCACCTTTTTACTCATCTGCCCTTGTATGTGAACTCTGGCTGTTCTGTTTTCAAGGTAGTGGCTGATCCATCTGTACATTTTTCCAGATACTTCACTTCTTTGTAGCTTGACTTTAAGTCCCTCTTTCCACACCTTGTCAAATGCCTTCTCTAGATCCACCCAAACCGCTACTGTATGCTTTTTCTCTTGGTAAGCATCCTCTATTTCCTGTACTATGAGAGTGATCTGGTCCTCAGTGGATCTGTGTTGTCTAAATCCTGCTTGCTATGGAATTAGTATGTGTTTTTCTTCCAGATGCCACATCAGTCTGGTGATTATCATACGCTCCATTAGTTTGCCTACACAGCTCAGTAGACTGATAGGCCTATATCCATTTGGATCTGTTTCAATCTTTTTCTTTCTTTGGTACGGGTATAAGTACAGCGTCTTTCCATGCCTGCGGTACAATTCCCCTTTTCCAGCTTTGGTTCAGGACTGAAAGTAACTTCCTCTTTGCTGTTTGACCCAACCCCATCAGCATTTCATTTGTTACCCTATCTTTTCCGGGCGATTTCTTTTTCTTTAAAGTTCTCATGGCCTCTTTCATTACATTCATCGTGTTGCTAATCGAAGCTACTCCTCCTGGGATGATGTTTTCTTTGTAGCGGATTAGTAGCTCTTCTTATATCCCGGGAAGGGGGTGAGATTTCAGAAGGAAAACTGAAATCCCTCTTACTGTAGTGCAATGGCAGGATCCTCAGTAAGCTCATCACTATAGAGATTATATTTTTAATCTCAATCTCATTGGCCAGACTGCGTTAACACATCCTGTTTCCTGGAGCACGAGCGAGGACCTGAAGTGGGAACTTGATCAATATGTTTCACCTGACTATGATGTTAGTTTTCACCTGACCATGATGTTAGTTTTCACCTGACCATGATGTTAGTTTTCACCTGACCATGATGTTAGTTTTCACCTGACCATGATGTTAGTTTTCACCTGACCATGATGTTAGTTTTCACCTGACCATGATGTTAGTTTTCACCTGACTATGATGTTAGTTTTCACCTGACCATGATGTTAGTTTTCACCAGACTATGATGTTAGTTTTCACCTGACCATGATGTTAGTTTTCACCTAACTATGATGTTAGTTTTTACCTGACTATGATGTTAGTTTTCACCTGACTATGATGTTAGTTTTCACCTGACCATGATGTTAGTTTTCACTCCAGCGATGCGATGTACAGACATTTAAGAATAGATTGGATACGCAGAGATTTTAGATCAAGGAAATGTAAATGAAACTGGTTGTATACAGACTCTGCAGAGTCTTCTATACCAGTATAAAGACCATGGGTTAAGTCATAAGGAATGAATACATTTGTATACTTGATCAATTAAAGTAGACATTTTTTATTTTTATTTAAGCAAGTGAGTAGATAGGGTGATAACACTAAACTTGGACACCTACTCGTGACTTACCAACAGACAAGTCCTATATTGTTCGTCTATTTATTGTACACGTCTATTTATTGTACAAACGTTCTTTGTCTGCTTGGTTCTTTGTCAAAATCTGTTACAAATGTTGACTCGTACTTTACATTTGGTCTATATTCTTTACAGATATTGACTCGTACTTGACAATGTGTCGATATCTTTTACATATGTTGACTCATGCTTGACATTTTATCGATATTCTTTACAGACGTCGATAGTACTTGTCATTTTGTCGATATTCTTTACAGATATTGACTCGTACTTGACATTTTGTCAATCTCCTTTTTAGTTTTTCGTTGTTTTGTACACACCATGCTAATGTTTGATTGTTCTTTATCTTTTACATAATTCTCTCCTTCTGTCTCTCTATTTCTCACTCTCTCTCTCTCACTTCCCATTCTTCTCCCATATTCGGTCAACTCTTCCAGGTTGAGACAATCGGCGATGCCTACATGGTGGCCTCCGGCCTGCCGCTGAGGAACGGGAAAGACCACGTGTTGCATATTGCCCGGCTGGCACTTCAACTATTGCTAGAGGTGGCCAACTTTACAGTACCTCACAGGCCGGAGCACAAGCTACAACTCAGAATCGGGTTGCATTCTGGTATGTGTTATGTCACAGGGCTGATATAAGTTATGTACCGGGGACAGGTGATACACATGTCATCCATAAAGATATCAGTAAATGGTATAACAAAGCAAGTTAGATTCGATTAATGAGATGGAGCCGCAGGTTAAGAAAGAAGTGAAGGATTTAATGTCACATTTAACCAAGGTGTAATGCCTGAACGAATGATTTGTGTAGTGTTAGAGCAATCACTTTCACAACAAAAGTACAGAGTTCAACTACTGTTGTCGGCACTCTTCAGTCGACCCAGCTGTAACTGGGTACCTAGTTTGCTGGTATGGAAAGGAATGGAATTATAAAACGGACCAACCAACCTCAAAAATAAACTGTGCCCTAGCACAGTAAAGCCTTTAACACTTCTTCCTTGACAACAGTGTCTGCATGAGGCAACCTTTTTACTGCAAGGGTTCTGTATGTGTGACTGAGACAAGAATAGGCCCACTTCCACACTGAGAGTATCCGATAAGAGGCAACTAGCTGTGGGCTGCAACTCCTCCAGTGTATGAGCTCTCTAATTCATCACCTAGCGCACTGCATCATTCACACGAGCCAAACTCTTGCTGAGTGCGGAGTGTCCTTCTGGATTTGAAGGAATGTTCGAAACAATACACGAATAATGATGCAGAGAATATCTTGTTTTTTTTCCCGGGATTGGATGAAGAAGAAAGAAGAGCAGGACCGTTGACCTTACATTTAAAATGATTTTTAAGAGAAGTTAAAAACTAATTTAAAAGATATTTGTAAAACAAGGTAGACAAAAACAGAAGATCGAATTATTACAGCCATCCTGATAACTAGTTTCATCAGTCCTTTCATCACCCTAAACCATTATCACCCGAATCATCATCTTCATACCATCATCACTACATCCCATACTATCACCACGCCCATCTCCATCTCATCACCATTACCATCTCCATCATGATCCCCAATTCCATCACTATCATGATACCCTATTCCTTCTCCATCATGATCCCCAATTCCATCACTATCATGATACCCTATTCCTTCTCCATCATGATCCCCAATTCCATCACTATCATGATACCCTATTCCATCTCCATAATGATCCCCAATTCTATCACCATTCCCCTTCATATCCCTATCCACAACTCCATCACCATCACGATCCACAATTCCATCACGATACACAATTCCATCACAATCCACAACTCCATCACCATCACAATCCCCAATTCCATCACCATCACAATGCTATCACGGTCCACAATTCCATCACCATCACGATCTCCAATTCCATCACAATTTCTATCACCTTTATGGTCCACACTTCTATCACCATCCCCATCACCTTGCACAACTCCATCCCCATTTCCATCACCCTTCCTATCACCACTACGATCCACAAGTACATCACCATCTTCATCATTCTCTTCAGCATCATTCCCACCCCCCCCCCCACCACCTCTATCCTTATCGCTATCCCTCGTACCACCGTTCCCAACAACATCACCCCTGTTGTTGATCCATTCTAAGGTCCTGTTGTTACTGGAGTTGTGGGTTTGAAGATGCCCCGCTACTGCCTGTTTGGTGACACAGTCAATACCGCCTCCCGAATGGAGAGCAATGGCCAAGGTATGTCTTGTACATACATATCATTACAGACAAAGTTCCTTCCATCACCATCGATTTTCCTCACTTCACGTTATTTGGCTTTTCGATGGAAATAGTTCTTGTATATCATAAACGTTCAATTTACATTGTGTATTTCTTTGCAAACATCTTACCCAGACATGGGTAACCTTTGCAAACATCTTGCTCAGACATGTGCAACCTTTGTAAGCATCTTGCTCAGACATGTGCAATCTTTGTAAGCGTTTTGCCCAGACATGTGCAACATTTGGCCCACATGCTATGTTTGATCTGCCACGTGATTTCATCCTGTCCAATGGAGGTACTTGAATTAGACCACAATCAGTCTCGAGAAACGTTTTGTCAACATCCTTTAGACTTCAGTTATGTCCGATGATGCAACAGCCAGCCACTCATATCTGACAAATAACATATTTGTTTTTTGTTTAAATACTGTCATAACAAGAGAGAAAAATTACGTGTGAAATGAAACGCTCGGAAGGCTACCAATATCACCAGCAAAGACAGAATGATAAACGATGACTCGAGATAGTATGAGAACTACTTCAGGTGATGAATACGCAGAGAGACAGAAAATACAATGTTTCGGTCATTTCATGATAATACAACCTGACCAACCAGCATTGCTTCCAGGACCGCCATTTGGCGATGGAATATGGTCTTGGTCAGCTCTGGTTCACAGGCACATATGAAAGCAGACATCTATAGTTAACAGATGCAGACACCCATCTATGGTTCATAGACACAGACGTAAACACCCATCTATGGTTCACAGACGCATGCACCCATCTATGGTTCAAAGACACAGACGTAAACATCCAGCTATGGTTCACAGACACAGACGCATGCACCCATCTATGGTTCATAGATGTAGACGTAAACAGCCAGCTATGGTTCATAAACACAGACGTAAACATCCAGCTATGGCTCAAAACAGCAGACGCAAGCAGCCAGCAATGGTTCACAGAAGCAGACGCAAGCAGCCAGTAATGGTTCACAGACACGAGCAGCCAGTTATGGTTTACAGATGTAAGCAGCCAGCTATGATTTACAGATGCAAGCAGCCAGCTATGATTCTGAGGCACAAACTGCCAGCAATGGTTCACAGATGCAAGCAGCCAGTTATGGTTCACAGATACAAGTACCCAGCTATATCTTGACACTTATGCCAGTTTTTCTCTTTCCTCATAACTATGATTTCAGTTTTGTCGCTCTTCTCTGCATCCTTTCCAGCATGTTTATATCTCCTCTACAATAAGGACTCCACACCTGAACACGGTACTTCAATCTAAGTCTAACTAATGCTTTATACAGTTTGACTATCACTTCCTTGCTCCTGTGTTTAATATTTGATTTTATCATGCCTAACATTGCATTTGCCTTCTTCACTGCTACCTGGGCGCTCACTCATCTTACCTGTATGATCTATTTTAACCCCTAGGCCATTTTCCTTCTTTCTAATACTGTTCTCTCCCACTCTGTAATTATGTTCCATATTGGGTCTACCCACATGGATGACTGTATATGTATCTATATTTTCCAGCTCTCAGACCATTCCCAAATTTGATCTAAATCCGACCTCAATATAACCACCTCTGCTTTAGATGAGACATTTCTACATAGTTTAGTGTCATCTGTGAATTTTGCAATCATGGATCTGATATAATTGTTCAAATCGTTTATATTTATCAAGAAAAAAATTGGTCCCAACTCAAGCCGTGTAGCACTCTACTTTTTACTTCACACCACTCAGAGTAATTCTTATTTATGCCCACTCTCTGCCTTCTTCCTGTTAACAAATTGTCAATCCATTTGGCAACTTCGCCACCTATTCCATGTGATTTTAACTTTCTGAACAATCGTTTATGATGTACCCTTTCAAAAGTTTTTGCAAAAACTTGATAAATAACACTGAACTGAAGCAAAAAAATCTAAGCAATTGGAGAAGAAATTACTCCGAGAGATCATCTTGGCTTTGCGTGCAAGTATTGTGTTTTAAAATGGCAGCTCACTAAATACTGAACTACATAAATATCTACTAGCAATTGTGAAAACATGCCAACCCATTTATGTAACCATGTGTCAAGGTCATATGAGAAGTTCAACACTATGTAATAATCCAAGGAGCGAGAAACATGGGAAAATCTCAGACTTGCTGGACAGATGATATTTAGAAACTGATAGAAAATATCTTAAGACAAACAGAACCACTGACAAGGTCAGCCACAAATAGACAATTCATAATACAAAAAACGACAAAGTAGAAGTAGTATTCAAAATAACTTTACAAATATAAATTGTTGTTGAAACATCTTCCATACTTGAACTTCTGTTGTAATCCCCAGCTCGGAAGATTCACATAAGCCACAGCACGAAACGGTTGCTAGACGAAGTTGGTAGCTTTCAAACTGAGCTCAGAGGTGACATTGAGCTAAAGGTGTGTATATTTTGTTTTTTATTCTAAGCTAAATCACTGGTAGTTCTATATTTAGGTTGGATAGTCATTATCGGTTAATATCGTCAGTTGTATTGAATGTTCAACAGCCAGAATGAACTTTGATACTTGCATTACCCAAGATGCAGCAGCGAATGAGCTGACATCAGACACCTACTTGTACTGACTGTTTGTATCAGGGTCAGCGAACCAGAACTGCCTAAGACTCTATTCCGTCTCCAAGTGACGGTGCTGGAAACAGGCTGCACTAGTGTAATCTGGCTAAGAAAATAGGGATCGCAGTGGGAAGGCAAGCTCAGTCCCACCAAAACGTCCGCTGAAATCGGATGTGTAGAGTCAAAAGACTCAGATATCGTAGTAAACTGCGTCACAACGTACTTTTCTGGGCTAACGAAGTATTGCACAGGTGGCGATCTTTACAATTGGATGGTTGACAAAACTGTTAGAAGCATCAGGCATGCTTGTTGAAAGTATAGTAATTGTCTTTGATAAATACATTGATTTGTAATGAATTCTTTATACAACATGCATGTTTTTGGCAATTTCCATGATTAGAGCTAACCAAAATATAACATATATATATATATGTCTATGTCAAAACAGTGTTCAATGATATTCTAATAGCTGAGAACTGACAAATACGGTTGCTCTGTCCACAATTGTGAGCTAAGTTTTTAAAATCAGAATTCTTCCTGGAACCCTAGAGTTACGGCGAACACCGGTTAAGAAACCGGACACTACCAATATATCTTTCGATGAGAACTAGATAGTGCCACATACAGACTTTATGAGAACTAGATAATGTCACATACAGACTTTATGAGAACTAGATAATGCCACATACAAACTTTGAGGACTAGATGGTGCCACATACATTCATACAGACTTTATGAGAACTAGATAGTGTCACATACACCCATACAGACTTTATGAGAACTAGATAGTGCCACATACAGACTGTATGAGGACTAGATAGTGCCACATACACCCATACAGACTTTATGAGAACTAGATAGTGTCACATACACCCATACAGACTTTATGAGAACTAGATAGTGCCACATACAGACTGTATGAGGACTAGATAGTGCCACATACACCCATACAGACTTTATGAGGACTAGATGGTGCCACATACAGACTTTATGAGGACTAGATAGTGCCACATACACCCATACAGACTATGAGAACTAGATAGTGCCACATACAGACTTTATGAGGACTAGATAGTGCCACATACACCCATACAGACTTTATGAGGACTAGATAGTGCCACATACAGACTTTATGAGGACTAGATAGTGCCACATACACCCATACAGACTTTATGAGGACTAGATAGTGCCACATACACCCATACAGACTTTATGAGGACTAGATAGTGCCACATACACCCATACAGACTTTATGTACCCGTTACGTAACTAATGTTTAAACGTATTCTATCTAGGGGAAAGGTATTCAGACTACCTACTGGCTGTTACGAGAACTAGAAACTACCGCTAGCCAGGAGACTCATGAACAGGATCCGTCTCGCTTAGCGCTCGCTAGTGATGTCCACCAGGTTGGTCACTACTTGCTGAGTACCCACGAGATGAATGAGACAATGAGACCGCCATCAGCTCCACCAGTCGCCATTGGTAATGTTGGTACAGTTAATCGAGCCTATGATTGGTCAACCCATGACACGCCTGTAGGGATATCTGCACAGCCGTCTCTTGAACAACAAAAACAACTCAGCTTCCGTCTGTGACAGTTTCCAGTGCAATAACAGACAATATCGAAGAAACTATTTCATGTTAAAGTGAATAGGATCTTTGTAGAGCAGTGGCTCTCAACCGACGTGCAACGAAATATCTGAAGTGTGCCACAACATATCACAAGATTGTAATCATCTTATCACCTACATACAAGTGTGGCATTAGACGTCCAGGGGAGATGCAGTTTTCTCAAGTGTGTCACCTGTGTGGTCGTTGATATTTTCAATCCTTGCCTATTTAGTACTTCTTTAACATTATCAACCATTATTTATGTAAATATCCTCTTGCTCTAAAGCCACGTTAGCTGTCTGTTGTTGTAGGCGGGCACGACGGAAAGGTTTAGAAACATTCTTACTGTGGTCAGACAATTTCAATCTCCTTCCGCCATGCATACAGTGGTGGACTAATCTGGCACGTGCTTAGGGCACTAACAAAACAAGGACACGCAAATATGAGAAATGTATTTTTAGTTTTAAAAAAAAATGGAAATCAATGTGTGAACTCTACCGAATTTCGATCGAAAAAAAGATGCAAACTATACATACCTTCCGAATGTTAAGTGGCACTGACATGTGACAGAATATGGAAGTTAAGTTTTCTGCTAAATGTGTCAAAAGATTTTCTCTAGGCTTATCAAAACTCCAAAACTGGAAGTCAACAATATTGACAGATGAGCGTCTGCTGTTCTGGGGCTTGATTAAGCAATAAGTAAAATAAGCACGTGCTTAGGGACACACCTTTACTTTACCTTTAGGGCACCGATAGAAAAACGGCACGAGACAACAACAATAACAAATTCAATTTTTTTTTAGAGAAGAGTCGAAGAGGAAATAGGGCACCAGTCACTTGTCTGTGCTTATCGTACCAGATGTCATTAATCTGGCCTTGCATGCATGTAGTTGCTTCCAGCTTCTTTAGAATTTCTTCAAGTCTGTCTGTCCAAGTTAGTGATCCTGACAACATTTCTAGGGCATCAAGTCTGTCCAAGTTAGTGACCCTGACAACATTTTTAGGGCATCAAGTCTGTCCACGTTAGTGACCCTGACAACATTTCTAGGGCATCAAGTCTGTATGTCCAAGTAAGTGACCCTGACAACATTTCTAGGGCATCAAGTCTGTCTGTCCAAGTAAGTGACCCTGACAACATTTCTAGGGCATCAAGTCTGTCTGTCCAAGTTAGTCACCCTGACAATATTTCTAGGGCATCTCATTTCACATGTTGTCATCTATCGTTCTTGCACCTGAACTATATCTCATGCCTGACACTGATCAGATAGAGCTGGTATTAACATACTGTTGAGCCTTCCTTTCCATTGAAATGTTTGAATGTCTTAGTATGATGATATTATATCACTGCATTTACTTTTTAAGTCCCATCTGTCTGTCCATGTTGCAGCCGTCTGTGAACATGCTCTACAGGCATATGGATTACCTGACCTTAATATAGAGCTTAGGGTGGCTATTCCATTCTGCTGATTTTCAATATCAGTTTCTGCAGTGTTTCTGTTACTTTTGTTAGAGATTGTAGTACCCCAATATCTTCTTCTTCTTCGTACGCAGTCAGACAGTAACCATTATTTTTTCGAAAAAAAGCGGCGGTCATCCTGAGGCTGTCGCCACTGCCATAGAGCTTGTCTTGCAGTTCCACTGGTGATGGCCACATCTGCTCTCTCTGATCCTCGTATGTCGGGCAGTTCTGCAGCAGATGTTCAGCGGTCATTTTACCAGTACCGCACGGGCATTCGTCGGTACCACATATCTTCAATTTGTTGAATAGGTGTACCCCAATATAATAGAGCACATATTAATATTGCTATATTCCAATATAAAGTAAGGAAGTGATAGTCAAACTATATAAATCATTGGTGAGACCTAAATTGGAGTACCGTGTTCATGTGTGGAGTCCTTATCATAGAGTGCATATACACATGCTAGAGATGTTACAAAGAAGAGCTACAAAACTGATCATGGGTTTCCAGAATTATAGTTTTCATGAAAGAAAAACTGGCCTAGTGTCTAGAACAGAAAACAATTAGAGATGACTTTATACAAGTTTATAAATTAATCAATGGGATAAATTACACTAAACCAAGTTTTTCAAAGTACAACCGGCTAAAAGAACGAGAGGAAACAGCTTCAAATTGTATAAAGACAGGTTCAAATTGTATAAAGACAGGTTCAAATTGTATAAAGACAGGTTCAAATTGTATAAAGACAGGTTCAAATTGTATAAAGACAGGTTCAAATTGTATAAAGACAGGTTCAAATTGTATAAAGACAGGTTCAAATTGTATAAAGACAGGTTCAAATTAGATACCAGGGTATAAGAAATATTGTTATTAATCAGAGAATGGAGAATGATTGGAATGCATTGTCACATGATGTGTTGGAGGCAGGGTCAGTAAATGCATTAAAAAAATTGATTGGATACTGAGTTATTTTTAGTATCAGTGGAGTGGAATAAACTGGTTCCATACAAACACTGTAGAGCCTTCTATATCAGTATAATGAAATCAAGTTAAGTGTGCCCAGAACAAATGTTCTACCCAGTGTTTGCCCAGAACAAAAGTTCTACACAGTGTGTGCCCATGACACATGTTCTACCAAGTGTACCCAGAACAAATATTCTACCTAGTGTACCCAGAACAAATATTCTACCTAGTGTACCCAGAACAAATATTCTACCTAGTGTACCCAGAACAAATATTCTACCTAGTGTACCCAGGACAAATATTCTACCTAGTGTACCCAGGACAAATATTCTACCTAGTGTACCCAGAACAAATATTCTACCTAGTGTGTACTCAGGACAAATGTTCTACCTAGTGTGTGCCCAGAACAAATTTTCTATAAAGTATGTGCCCTAAAGTGGGAAAGGTTGGAAGTCAATATTGTAGAACTGAATTCACTGACTGCAGCTCCCACAATTCCAGAGTGGTACCAAACTGAAAAGAAAATAACAATTATAACTTCCCAAGTATGTCCTAAAAGGTTACTATATAGGGATGATCATAGAGCTAACACATGTATCGTGTCAAACTAATGCAAATACTCGGTTACTGGCTTCCGGTTAAGGAGCCAGCTATAGTAGAGGTCATATGCTTCACGGAGCAAAAAGATCAGTCAATCAACCAATTCCTAGAAGTCTACATTTGTGACAATGTTAGACAACACCTTGAACAGACGTTTATTATAGCAGATGATATGCCAAGTAGGGTTGTATCAAATATTGGTGTTTATTGTTCAGTCATTTACCAATAGAGACATTAAACTATTTGGCCAAAAACGGATACAAGCATTAAACTATTTGGCTGAAAACGGATACAAGCATTAAACTATTTGGCTGAAAACGGATACAAGCATTAAACTATTTGGCTGGATACGAACAGCTTATTGAATTCAATCACTATTGAGGGAATGCAGAGTGAATATTCAGAACAGATGTAATGCTCAGTTATGAAATTCACATAAGTGTAAGTAACAACAGATGATGTATAGTCCTTCTTATGAACATAGATACAATGTTTGACTTTGGTTAGAAATATCAGATTCAATGTTCAAATGTGGTTAGAAATATCAGATTTAATGTTCAAATGTGGTTAGAAATATCAGATTCAATGTTCAAATGTGGTTAGAAATATCAAATTTAATGTTCAAATGTGGTTAGAAATATCAGATTTAATGTTCAAATGTGGTTAGAAATATCAGATTTAATGTTGGCCTATGGTTAGAAATATCAGATTTAATGTTGGACTGTGGTTAGAAATATCAGATTTAATGTTGAACTGTGGTTAGAAATATCAGATTTAATGTTGGACTGTGGTTAGAACTATCAGATTTAATGTTCCAATGTGGTTAGAAATATCATATTTAATGTTCAAATGTGGTTAGAAATATCAGATTCAAAGTTCTGATTCCTGAGCAAACAAGTAACTCGCTCCTTATTCCAGCATCGAGGACAAGGTATTGTTTCTGTCACTTGTACCATTCCACATTCAGAAGCTTTTATACTCTGTGATCTGCGTAAAAACCATATGCCCTAAGGGCATTAGACTGCACAGTTAGTCGCCACTTATGATCAGTATGACAGTGGGCATATTCAATCATTTGTCATTTGAAATGGCACATTGTTAGAAAACCAATGTTCTTCATTACCTCCAGTGACCACCTTACACTTACGACTGCAAACATAACAATCACTCATCTAGAAGAGTCAACAAGGTTGACTGACCGTGGAGACTTTTTCCCCAGCGAATTTAAATAATTCAATTACCTGTAGAGAAAACATATAAAGAGTGCTACAAGACATAATGATATCAAGGACAGGAAAGTCCTACTGTCTTGGATGTGCCACTCTCCATCAGTCTCCCACACAAGCTGTTTGAGGGCACACAAGTATTTTTCCATCAGAAACATTTCTTCAATGAAAACAATGGTATGGAGAAGGAAATATTATGCTGGATCAAAGCAAAACACATGTCCATCAACATATGGAGAAGGAAACTGTAAGCTAGATCAACCCAAAACAATATGAACCCATCAACATATGGAGAAGGAAACTGTAAGCTAGATCAACCCAAAACAATATGAACCCATCAACATATGGAGAAGGAAACCTTACACTGGATCAACCCAAAACAATATGAACCCATCAACATATGGAGAAGGAAACCTTACACTGGATCAACCCAAAACAATATGAACCCATCAACATATGGAGAAGGAAACCTTACACTGGATCAACCCAAAACAATATGAACCCATCAACATATGGAGAAGGAAACTGTAAGCTGGATCAACCCAAAACAACGTATATCTGTCCGTAGATGGAGACAAAATTTCATGCTGGATTACAATTATTTTCGCAAGCTATTTGTACTGAGTTCTTGAATCTTGGCATATGCTCTTCTCTGGTATTGGGTTTTGGTGACTCTTCATATAACGTAAGGTGTACTGTAGAAGGTGCACCTAGATTCCCCAGCTCTAGCGCAATGCTAAGTTTCTCAGCAGGTTCAATGCTTTGATGATCCTCATCTCATTGTCCAGGCTGCTGTAACAGAACCTGTTTCCAGGTGCACAGTCTGAAAGTGAGGTGTGGTCTGCATGCTGCATCTGACCCTGTAAAGAACACTGTACAATTGCCAGCCACTTCAATGGTCCTGAGCACCGGGGTAAGGCTGACATTAGTGTCACTGACCTAGTTTCTTGCTTCTCTGACGATCATCATCGATTCGCTCTTGAGAACAGCATGGGTTGCCTCCAACAAAATGGCATTAATATCTTCCATAATAAATCTCATACTGGCCCCATCTATTTGCCCCCTCCCCTTTCTTATACCAGGCTTCTCTCTCTAATTTTGATTAAACTTAACTTTATTTATTTTTTCTACCCTGAAATAAGTGACTTCACACCTACGCTGCATCAATAAAACTATGAAATAACCACACAAAGAAATGTATTAATAAATGATACAAAATTCTGGAGTCATGAAAAATGACATATTTTGATTAAACATACATTCAACAATTTGTACATATCTTTTCATTCAGTGTTCTTTATTATTACAAAAATTCAAGTGTCTGCACTTTTCAAAGTTTAATTTTTTTTAAAAGCAATAAAAGACGTCCTGTATTTTTAAACAAAAGAACTGATGGTGTGTGTTCATTGTTTGAAGAAAATAAAAAAACATTGATATTATTTTTAAAAAGCTTTACATGATGATTGTAGAGCTTGCATTTGTCAAAATGACACAAAAGAACCTTATCAAATGTAGTCAAACTATAACAGTATGACAGCATAAAATTCGAGCATGAGGGACAAGGGCAGAAAACTCATTATTGTACATTTCACATTGCTGGGTATCAAAGAGAGATGTTTATAAGGCTCAGGAATAAAGGCCTCACCTCCAAGAAAAACCACAGACCAATACTGAGGTTCAAACCCTAGTCCCCAGATTAGATGACCTATATCCTTACTGTTTGGCCTACCCCTCCTCTGGTTTGAAGAACTCTTAAAATTGATTAATATAGTAGTCGTAACATGTTTTTAGAAATCTAACTGAAATATCCAAGAAGCTTACCAAATGGTCAAAGGATCACCAAGGAATCTTTCTATTGAGCTTAGCACCAACACTTTCTCCTTATAAAAACTGTCATACGACTGTATTCCCATTGCTGGGGTACTCAAGGGGGGTTTTTAGGCTGAGGCCTATAGGCCGCTTCGCCAAGTTATGTGCTGGCTGTTGGTTGATGTATCAAAAAATATATGCCTTACTGGGGATTCAATCCACTGGAAGAAACTGCGCTGGTAAACAGCCTTACTCTCTGGTCCAGAGCTACATTGGACCAATGACAAGATGATAAGTAGAGATGACTGGAGATATCTCAAGATGCAGACACTCTGGTCTCCCTTGAGACCAGGGGTCACAAGAAACCTGCAGGACGCGATCGACAACCATTCTGCTATTACTCTGAGGCGAGTGCCTTACTTTTCAACCACATCTATTCCTACAATTTTCAAAATATGCACACAGCAAATCCCTAACATATTTAACATATACACACAAGATATTCCTAGAATATGTAACATACACACAAGATAACCATGCAGACACAAGAGACATTAACAGAAGCTTAACAATGAACAATGGTCTCAAACAACCCACAATATCATTATTACTGACCACCAAGACTACCCCAGTACGATAACACAATTGTAGAATCATAAGTAGCTTGTCTATCCATCATGAGAGGACTAGAGTAACACTGCTTAAGAGCAGTGGATGATGAACAGGTAAGTTATTTTTGGACAGCTTAACACAGGCACAATAATAAACGAAGCAAATAAATGAGAATATTACAAGCAGTGATTAAGGACAACCTAAAGTTAGGGTCAGTTCTTGTGCAATAGAGCAGGACACACTCAGAAAGATGCCGGATAGTATAACCAGACAAGTACTGGATTGGATCCCACAGGAAAACACCTGGTGATGAATGATCAAGGAGGAAGTCAGTTCAATCGATGTCTTGTTGGCGAAACTCAAGAAGATGGCACAGAATAGGAACAGATGAAGAGCATTTGTTGCGGCCGTATGTTCCAAGAGGTAAATTATGATTGTGAAATACTTGTAACCATTTATGTGTAAGGAGCAACAAATAATGAATGGCAATTGTAGGACAAGAGAATGCAATGGTTTGGACATAGAAGAATCCTCATAGACCTATCAGCCAATAACAACAAAAAACACGGCCACAAGACAGAGAAGGATATGAGGAGAAGATTGATTGTTGGTGTTAAAGATACACTAGAGGCATGGATTGAAAATGGCACACAGATGGTACATGGAAGAAGACTGCACAACATCAATGATAATTAATGACAACGTATGTGGATAGATGAGGTGAGATGGTGACGATTCTTGACAACATTTGTTGCTGATCCATCTGTGTAGGCATGCAACCACAATTGTTATGAGTAGTTGTCTCAAAAGTAGGACTGAAAAACAATGTATCCAAGACGAAGGTCATGAATTTCATCAATAAGCCTGCTAGTATCCAGTTGCATGTAGAAGTATTACAAACAGTTGATAGTTTCACCTATCTAGACAGAAAAATGATTCAAGATAGAGATACATCTACGGAAATTTTCACTCACATTGCTATAGCAGCAGGTGTTTTTACTCAACTAACAAACATCTGGAAATCGAAATCATTGAGCGCCTATACCAAGCTCAGATTGTTTAACTCCAACATATTACCAATACTCATCTATGGATGTGAATGTTGGAAAATAACAAAAGCATTGGAAAAGAGAATAAATGCATTTGAGAATAAGTGTCTTAGAAAACTGTTTGACATTGGCTGGAGCAATTCATAACCAACAAAATGATAAGAGAAGTCACCAATCAACAATATGTTTCATCGCTCATCAGGAGAAAATGGTGGTTATATATACTTAGAATGGACAGCAACAGACTCCCTCTGCAAACATTTATGTGGTCACCATCTGGCAGCATGAAAAGAGGAACACCAAAAGAAACTCTCAGCAGAACAATCGTTAGAGAGGGCTCCACTATGGGCTTGAGCAACATTCATGAACTAATACAAGTGGCGTCACACAGATCAAACTGGAGAGCACTGGTTTCTGCCTTATATGCCGTGTATGATTTATTGATATCATGGCTTCAGTGAGGTAGACTTCAGTGGAATGGGGTGGGCTTAAGTGGCGTGGGCTTCATGGATTCTTGTTAAAGGTTAAAAGTGAGGGCTCGACATCATCACCGTGAGTTTTCCCATATGGTTCGTTCTCTCTCTAAAGAACGGTAGACCATCTGCCTAGAGCATCGCACAAAGCACAAACTCCGTACCTCCAGCAATGAACCCAGGAACCTCCTGAAAAAATTGCTATTGTGAATTAATCGCTGTAGCTCGAATTCAAACTTCGACCGTCTGAACGCGAGGCAAAAGGCTTGACCACTTTGCCATGGAGACCCTGGATTCTTGTTATTATGTAGTCAACCTTTAATTTCTGTTTCCACAATTTTGGATGTTATCAGTGGTGACATTTCTTAATATTCTAAAACCTTACAAACTCATCACACACAAATAACTCATGTGATAAAGGTGCTACTATCAGCGATGAAGTGTTAGGGACTTTTTTTAAGATCTTTTTTTTTATGTTGTGGGCATCTTCTTATTTTATTTAGAAGTGTGATAACCAGCACTTCTTTGCTGCCTTGTGTCCTCTGATATCCAAGTGTGATAACTAGCACCCTTCTTTGCTGTCTTGTGTCCTCTGATATCCATTGACAGCTGGAATGTATCGAGACCAGAGATGGGATCTGGCCCCTTTGACACAAGATTGTAATGCAGTGCCAGATACAGGCAATGCCAGATGTATGCTATCCATTGATGAAGTTGCTTTAATAGTACAACATAAATCAGTATCCAAACATGTACTCCTTCACCTTAGACAAAAGACTTGAATCCAATTTTGGTATAGGCTTGCCTTTAAACACCTGTGTGGAAGACAGAAGCCTTCACTAAAAAAAAGACTTCATAGACTTTTTAAACATTGACTAAATATTGACATTTCAACAAAAATATGTTTTTTAAAACTAAGTATTTTCAATAAACACTTTCATTTATCAGAAGACTTTTTTTGTTTTTTTAACTTTATGGGCAAAACTCGCCACAAACTTCAGCCCAAAACTTTCTAAAACTACAGCGTGACTAGGGGTCACGAGACTATGTGTGGAATTTAACATATGTATATAAAAAAGTAAATATAAGAAAAACTACATTTTCTATAAAACTTCTGAATGACCTGTCCAATATTCATCATCATTTGATAGATTAACAGGTCCAACTAGTGGAGTGTATGTACAAAATTGCAGGTCTCTGGGTTATCAGGAAGTTGGTTAAAATTGAAAAAAAACATAAGGACATGTATTTGACACACATTCGGACAACGGTCATATCAAGTTAAATAAAAGCGTTTAAAAATAGCATTCCCCATTAAGACACATAGCTGGATGTTCAGTAGCGACTTAGTGGAAAGAGCACTTGTGTAACAAGATAAAGTTACCTGGTTGGCTCCTCAGTAGCGATAGTCTAATTTCTTTTTTTTGTCCCCTTCTTAAACCATATGAAGTATAGGGCCCCCACTACAGCTGACTCTTTCAGTAAGCCTGATGAGGTTGCAGGCTCCATGCACAACCTTCTTTAAGTACCTTTTATTACATGCTTTGAAGTTTCAGTGGTGAGATCCTTTCCACCCCTGGTACCACTCAGTTGACAATCTAGTGTACACAGCTGTAAATGAACACCTGATTTACAGTTAGGAAAGCCAATGTAGAGAAAAAGGGAAGTGGCCAACTCACCCCACAAAAATAAATCTGAGAACAAGTACAATGAAGTCTTTAACACCTCATCCTCGATGGCAGTGGTTTCTATGGTTCTATCATTACATGTTATATTTCTGATAATCTTTCCAATAATCTCCCAGAGTTGAGAACAGTATCAAACAATTCAATGGGATCAAGATGCTGAGCAGCGCATGAGCTGCAGTGGTCAGCGACCCATAGCTGACTGCTAGCGTCAGGGCCAGTGAATCAGAGCTGCCAAGACCCTTCGACACCTCCAAACGGTGATCCTGGATAACAGGCTGCAGCAGGCAGACTGGCTAAGGAGAAGGGATCGCAGAGAGAGAATGCTAACCCGGTACTAAAAAAATGCTTGCTGAAGTAGGATGTGTTGGACCGAAAGGTGCAAATATCGCAGTCAAGCTGTATAACTACAACACAATGCATTCCGTTCTCTGGACTACATTCTGCTACTTAAGCCCTTACAGGGTTTGGTAGCGGGAGATTGAGAATGAGCCAAGCCAAGCCAAACAATTCAACTAATCAGATCGTACAAATCTGGTAATTTGGGAGGAACAATGAAAACTTCACAGAAGAAAAATCAAATTGACAACCTTAATTCTTAATTTGAACATATCATTAACATTAGATTAATAAAAGAACTAGTTAGAAAACAATTGTCATCAATCTTCTGGGAGTCGATTCATACTTTCCACACACTTCCTCTGTACCTCCCAAGGGGAGGCATGCACCAGAGGTTAAGATCTCCTGATGGCAGTGAATCAAGACTCTGTGATCAGTCATTATGCAATATACAAGCTTCAAAGCT
Organism: Ariolimax columbianus; assembly: GCA_036924085.1. Taxonomy (NCBI): domain Eukaryota; kingdom Metazoa; phylum Mollusca; class Gastropoda; order Stylommatophora; family Arionidae; genus Ariolimax; species Ariolimax columbianus. The sequence goes on along the minus strand of JAVGWX010000017.1, from coordinate 8,689,788 downwards.
AGGAGAGTTGAATGCTTAAATCAAGGATTCCCAACTATCCATGTGTAACTGGGTCCAAAATGGGAGAATAGAATAGTAACACTGTACCTGCCGGGCAACTAAAGATGATTGGTCATGGGGCTGACTACCCCATTCTGTACAAACTAAAATCACAACAACAACAAAAGAAAAGAAAAGAAAAGAAAAGAAAAGAAGACCACTGCACACCACAGTAGAAGATGAGCAACTAATTAAAATCAAATTGCCAAGCTTTTGTAATTTTGAGCACCCAAAATAAAAATGTTATCTCTTCTTAATTATTTTGTTTAGGAGTTGCTATAGCCGAGAGGGACTGTGGTCTAGGGACTGTGAGCTTTCCTTACAATTCCAACGTATTAGGTTCAAATCACATCGTGTTCGGGCTGGGCATGTTGTAGGTTTATTTCAAGGTCTGACAGCTTCTCCCAGTCAGTAATGAGGTCAGTGGAAAATTGTAAAGCTGACACAAAATCTATGAATTTAATGCCCTGTCATTGGCACTTTCAGCGATGCAAGGAGCTGATAACAGTAAAGGTGGAAGCATCCAGGTACAATGAAATCAGTTCTATGATCCATTTTCTGTTGTTTTTTTTCCATTTTGATTTCATACAAAGTCTTTTCAAAGATTCGCATTTTGTCCTGAATGCACATAGTTCTCAATTAATGCATTTTTCAAATCAGATTTAAACATTCTTTGAGTTCCATCATCCTTACCATGTGTTATGACTGGTAGAATTTATGATCAATTTCTTGCACAACTATCTGTCTGTTATTTGATATTTCAGTTGTCATAGTTGTGGGTGTTCAAATCCCTTAAGTTTCAAGCATCTCCTGGTCTCAAAGGTGGTGAGATCAGCAACCTAGTCCTATTGTAGATGGATGATACACTCTGAGGTCCAGTGTACTCGCTTTGCTTGTGAAAAACCAATGTCAATTGGGAATTTTAAAAAGTAAGCTGTTAGCCGCTGTCTGGGACAAAATTGTAAAAAAGCTAACAAAGGTCCTGCCCAAAAGGAGCCTGCATAAAGGCCAAAAGAGGCAGCTCCTCCATCATGCAAAGACACAATAGGCCAGTCACCTTTTTGTCTGCACACTCGATTGCAAGTATATACAAAAAGGACCTAAAAAAGTTTGGGTAGAATGGATCATTGAATTTATTTGAATGAATAAGACAATATGTTTGCATTGATAATAAACCAATACCAAATTTATCTGTATGCTTCTAAGTAATCTTGGCGCACAGGTTAGAAATCCCTGGTTTCAAAGCACAAACCTCATAATCCCTTTGAGTAGCAATATAAGCAGATGTCAAAGGTCGAATGTGTGTCAGTGAGCCAAAATGTTGGTTAGATGAAGAAGCAGTCATACTGCCCATTGACTGGCTCTTTCTCTCTTCCATTACAATCTAAATATGGCAATTAATTGAAGTACTGATTACAGATTGTTAATACACAAAGCTGTCCTAAAACAAGGATAGAATCAATGCACAATGTGTTATTATGTAGGTGATTTTATCTCAATCATGTGGGCTATACGTTGTCCAGAAAGCACAGATGTTTTAATAAATTTTCATATTTTATAATTAAACTTGAATGGCTGGTTGAGTCGTTTAGATGTCAGCCTTCATACCATAATGACCTGTGCTCAAAACCTCATTAACTCATTGGTTTCTTTCTGGATAAGATATACAAATTTGCCTGCACAGTGTGTGATAACTCGAGGGGCAAGCTGCCTTTATAAATCTCCTGATGGACCTCAACAATGGCAATAAATGGCCTAATAGTTTTTCTGTGTCTTATTATAGTTCAGCTTACAGGAAATATTTTCTATTTTAAATTTATTAAGAAAAAGTGACATACAACTGCATGATTTTATGAAGTAGTCTCCATTGTGTTTGATACGTCCACCAGTGCATGGATTCCCCTAGAAAAAATAATCTTTTGGTCGAGTGTGTAGCACTTATACATCACGTCATTTCAATTCTCGAGGCTGTTGCAGTGGTTCCCATCTCGCAGACTTTTTGGAACTGGAGCACATCATGGACAATGCGGTGCGCTGAACCTTGAATGATGTTCAGAAGTGTGGCTATATCATTCAGTCACTCTTTGATTTTCATTGCAATGAGTTCAACTGCTACAATCGACTATAGTGTTACTATTCAGATTGCCTGACATGGTCAAGAACAGCATATCTCCGAAGCCATGCCCCTTTGCAACTTCCTACTCCACTCATAGACTAACTAGAGTGACAGGTATGCTTCACCATACTGAACGTTCTTCTTCTTCTTCGTACGCAGTCAGACAGTAACCATTATTTTTTCGAAAAAAGCGGCGGTCATCCTGAGGCTCTCGCCACTGCCATAGAGCTTGTCTTGCAGTTCCACTGGTAATGGCCACATCTGCTCTCTCTGATCCTCGTATGTCGGGCAGTTCTGCAGCAGATGTTCAGCGGTCATTTTACCAGTACCGCACGGGCATTCGTCGGTACACCCTATCTTCAATTTGTTGAATAGGTGGTACCTCAGTCTGTTGTGGCCAGTGCGAAGTCTGAAGACAACGACCTGCTCTCTTCGGTTCAACTGGTAATAGGCATCGTTTTTGGTGTAACCAGTATGTTCGGTTTTCCATTTGGTCATGTATCTGGCTTTGATAAGCCGTTTTGACTCTTCGCGAATGACAGTGTTATTTTTCTGCCATTTGGTAGGTTCAGGAATGCTCCTGCCCCTCCGTTCTGTGTTGTGTTTGTTACAGAACCGTCGGTGTATGCATGGGTCCAGTCCATGCTTGGGTAGCTTTTCGTTATGAAGCTTAGGGTAGTATCTCTTCTTTCTTTTTCAGTCTGGCAGTTTTTGTTTGCAATACCTGGTATATTTTCTACCACCTCTGGAAATATATCCTGCCTCCAGGTAGGTTTTCGTACAGTAGTGATGGGTTTTGGTGTTGTTAGTGCGTTTATGGGATCTTCGTGCATCTTTGCTTTGGCTGTTTCTGCAAAGTTTCTCCGCTTTAGTTTCCCATTTCCCAAATTGTTTACTCTCTGGTGCATTGGATGGTCAGTCAGTCTTCGGAGTTTCTCTGACTGCAGCTGGGCTCTGCAGTCTCTTCTATCGGTCATGGATTGCAGTTTTGTAATCTTTTCAAGTTCTACAATTGGCGTTGACTTCATGCCACCTGTTATAATTCTCATGGCTTGGTTTTGAAGTTTGTTAACTTTATCGAAGTTCGCCTTCGCTGCTGTTGTCCATGCCGCAATGCCATACTCGAGAACTGGTCTCACTCTTCCAGTATACAGTTTCTTTAGTATGCCTTCGTCTGCCCAGCTTGTGCCAGCAAGTTTCCTCATGATTGCCATTCTTTCTCTGGCTTTCATTCGGTTTCTCTCAATCTGACTTTTCCATGTCATGCGCCGATCAAATGTGACTCCCAGATAGGTTGGGTTGTCGTTTGGCTGCAGGATTTTGCCATTTAGACTTAATTTGGTACTTTGGGGTTTTAATGAAAGCGAGAATATTGTGCATGTGGTTTTTTCCTCGTTTATTTTGACCAGCCATGAGTTCGCCCACTCTTTCAGCGATGTTAGGGCCGTCTGCATCCGATTTCTTGCTATGGTGAGATTCTTTTCAGAGGTCCACATAGCCAGATCGTCTGCAAACATTGAGCTATGGACTCTTCTTGGTATATTCTCTGTAATATTGTTTATATATACCAGGAAGAGTGTGGGTGACAATACTCCCCCTTGGGGTACTCCCTGCTCGAGTGTCATCTTTTTGCTCATCTGCCCTTGTACTTGGACTCTGGCCGTTCTTTGTTTGAGGTAGTGGTTGATCCACTTGTACATCTTCCCACAGACATCACTTCTTCTTAGCTTGACTCTAAGTCCATCCTTCCAGACTTTGTCAAATGCCTTTTCCAGATCCACCCAAACAGCTACTGTCTGTTTCTGTGCCTGGTAGGCATCTTCTATCTCCTGGGCTATGAGGATGACCTGGTCCTCAGTGGATCTGTGCTGTCTGAAGCCGACTTGCTGTGGAATTAGTATTCGTTTTTCTTCCAGATGCCACATCAGTCTGGTGTTTATCATCCGTTACATCAGCTTGCCGACACAGCTCAGTAGGCTGATGGGCCTGTATCCATTTGGATCTGTTTTATCCTTTCCTGTTTTTGGTACTGGTACCAGTATTGCGTCTTTCCATGCCTGGGGTACAATACCCCTTTTCCAGCTTTGGTTCAGGACTGATAGTAGTTTCCTCTTCGCTGTTTGGCCCAGCCCCATCAGCATTTCGTTTGTTATCCCGTCTTTTCCGGGAGATTTCCTTTTCTTTAGTGTTCTCATAGCCTCTTCCATTTCGCGCATTGTTAGTTTGGCCATCATGTGCTCTTCAGGAGCCATATTTATGTTTTCGTGTCCCTTTAGCTCTTCGCTAATGTCTGTATGCTTATCTGCAGGGACCTCGATGTGGTTTGCTCTGGCATAGTGATCGACAAAGGCGTTAGCGGCTTTCTTACCTGTGATCAAGTTCTCGCCCTGCTTGATAATAATTTGTTTATTTGACGGGGTTTCGTCGTTCATGGCTCTGACTAGCTTCCATAGCTTGTTCCCGTCTTTGTCCAGGTTTAGACTTTCCGTTTTATTTTTCCAGCTTTCTCTTGCTGTTTGCCTGAGAGTGTGTTTGTACTTCGCCGCGGCGGCTTTGAGGGCGATGTTTGCCTCCATGGATTTTTCTCGCTCTGCCATGTTCCTAGCATTTGTTACTGCATCTTCCACTTTCTGCAACTCATCATTCCAGTAGGGCTTATAGTTTTTCCTAGCTCCTCTTGGGATGGTTTCAGTGGCGGCTTGCATTATTGCCTTGCTTAGGCTCTCTACCATGGGCTTCATTTTTGAGTGTCGTGTGTTGATGGTTTCACACAGCCCATCTGTCAGGATTGCAAATCTGTCCCAGTCGGCTCGTTTGTAATTCCAACGTGGGAGCGGTTTTGTTTCCTGTGGGCCTACTTCCATGTCAATGGTTAGTCTGATCGGCCTGTGGTCGCTACCTGCCAGTTGGTTTAGCACCTGGCGGTCTATTTTATGGTGTATGTCCTGTGTGGAGAAGGCCAAATCTGGAGTCGAGGTGGTATGCCATGTTCTTGAATAGAAGCTAGGGCTATCCTCCGGCCTATTGATTAGGGAGAGATTTGCATCTATCTATCTCCCAATCTTCCACTTCGTCACCTCTGCTGTCTGTGTCAGAGTATCCCCATCTCTCCGAGTGGCTGTTGAAATCTCCAACTACTATGCAGTTGGAGTCTCTGACCTCCATACTCGAGAGCGATAGGTCTCTATTTGGTGGTCCGTACAGATTGAAAATGCGGAGCTTCGTCTCTTGGGCCATTATGTCAACTCCTACAATTTCTGCTTGTCCGGTGTGATTGACAGATACCGCGCTACTCGGTATGCAGTTTCTGGTCAGTATCAGGACCCCTCCTTTGTGGCCTTCTCTATCTAGACGGAAGGTCTGGTATCCTCTGATTGAGAATTTATGGTTATTGTTGAGGTGCGTTTCCTGGATACATGCCACGTCAATCTTACCTTCATGCAGGTGATGTGTTAGGGAAAGTTTTTTGTTAATGACATACTGAACGTTCATTTGTCTATGAATTTCAATAGCCCTCTGCCCTTTCCCAGCTGAAAAAAAAGATAACAGAATACTGCTTCTCCTGGTGCATGTCACTAGCGAGGCTGCCATCTTTGAGTGACTACTACAGCATCACGTGGGTCATCTACATCCTGACTCCACATGTCCACTCTTGAAGCCCTTAGCAGCGATTTTGCCAACTTACATGACAATGGCACGGTGCTTGTAATTATTATCACAATTAAAAGTTTTTCGTTTGAACCCCTCGTAGTTTATACATCAAGACCTATCTATCTATGCAAATGTTTCCACCCCACCACAAGCAAACAACAAATTCCATGAAATAAGACATATACAAGCTTGTTCTTTTTACGTACTTTCGTGTTTTTGTCTAGTGTTTTTGCATGGTTTGGTGTCGAAGTTTGTATCTGCTATCAGTTGATGAGTATGCATTATTAACATCATAAAAGGTCAGTCCCATGGCAATAATAATGTTAATAAAAATGTTGTTTGTTTGCGTTCGCCTTATTTTCTTTAATCCCCAAGGCGGTATGCGTTGCACTGTTGTTTTTATTTTGCGCCTGTCGGCCCAGTGCATCTGACTTCAGCATGCATTTTATGTAAGGGTCTGCTTCCTCCTGTATTTTCTAAGGGTTTGCTTTCCCGGGGTAACGGCCGGTGCTGTGATGGGGATCGAATCCAGCACCTTCGGTTTGTGAGCCGTGTCACTAAACCACTAGCCCACGCCGTCCCCACCGTCGGGGTTGAATTTAATTCTTCACGTACTAAGCCCCAGCCTATGTCATGTGGGATGACCAGTTCCCTTCCTTGCTGTTTATACCTTTCCCAACTCATACATCAGGTACCGATTTACAGCTGGGTCGACTGTAGAAGCGGTGATACCAGGAAAGAAGCACATCTTTATTTTTTTCTGGCGCGATGTAATCTGTCTTAGCAAAACAGCTGACTGTCGACTAGCCTACACGCTCCACATTAACATTATACCTGACACAGAATTAACCAATAATACCTTCTCTGTACACAGCGTCACTCCAATTTTCATACATCCTCCATAAATCTTTCCATCATTACTGAGAGCTTTCTTTGCTTGTATTTTGGATAAATAATGGATATGCATCCAGTTGCATTCTGGTGTAACCTGAAATGAGATCATTTATAGTTTGATGTCTGTGACAAGTCGATGACATTTCTGTCAGACAGGTGGTGATTGAGACAAGAATGTCAAGTATGTCAAAGCTTTCAGGTGATTCAATGTTTTTATTTTTGGATAGAAAGTTATCACATTTGTTTACACACTTGATCTTTCTTAAGTGATTATCTTCTTAGCTTATCTATTCAGGTGTTGTTGTTATCGAGTGTTCACAATGAGCATATTTACTCTTTTGTGCGTCCTGAAAAGGATGTTTAGTGGCGGGTTGTCATAGCTTTCCTCACATCCCGAGCGTACTGATGAAGGTTCCTTCAGGTGGCTTTGCTATGCTTGGCTTCATCTGCGTGTCACTCACTTTTACGGGGATCATATCACTTTGTTAGCCAGGCTGCCATGACAACAGCCTGCTTCCAGGAAGGAATGAGGGAAAATGAAGTGAGGGTCTTGGCCAGTATATTTTGCCTGACGCTAGCTAACAAATCTGATCAGCGTGTTTTCCATGACCAGATGCTGGTTTTCCTCGCCCATATCTCCAGGTAAAAAAGGGCAAGCTGGTCCAAGCGAGAACACTGCCATGACGGATGAAGTGTCAGAGACTTTATTTGACTAGGTTTCGGCTGGTCTTTGTGTGTTTGATTTTAGATAGGTGACCAGTTCTTTTTCAGTTTTTTTTCAGATTTATTTAGAAAAGCTGACAGAACAAGAGCATGAGAATCCAATAATCCAGACTAATTGACCTTGGCTTGCCAAGTCTATTGTATAACCAATAAAGGAAATGGCAGAGACATTCCCTGATATTAACAGATAAATTAAATGACATAACATTGCACTGGCCATCATAGTACCAGGTGACGCTGATGACTTAAATATTCCTTTTTACCTAGATAAGATAAATGGCACTTTCAAAATGACCAAACAATGACCTGTCCTCGGATTCACAAGATACAATGGATCTTAAGTCATAGCTGTAGAAGTAGGTGAAATGATCTTGTGACCACATCTCTATCTGATCTAGTGACACAATTAGTAGACCTGAAAGGCAATTTAGAACAAGAGCAGGTCAAGACCTTCAGTAGTGGCTGAGGTCCTATGCTGAGGTAAGGTCTGTTAGAAAGCACTGGTGTTGAGGATGAGGTGTTAGAGACTTAGATACTTTATTGTTCTAGATCAAAGCTTATTTATGAAGTAGGTTGGCCAGTTTTATGTATTGTTGTCTTTTCTTCACTAACAGTATGCCAGGCAACCATTTCCTGCTGGGTTGACCTAGCTAAGTACCGTTAAATGTTCATCGTTAACTCTCATGATTTGTTAACTGTTTTTTTGTCCCTGATGAAAGTTTTTTGGTTGTAACACAGATTTTGTTCCTGTTCTTGTTCTGAAATGGTATTTGAGCTATACTTGTTTATATTTTTATACTCTTTATTTTTACTTTCAGTAGCACCGCAGCCTTGCAAAATTACCTTGAAAAAACCAACAAAATGCCCAGCCCAAACACGATGTGATTTGAACCTAGTATGTTGAGATTGTAAGGAAAGCTCACAGCCCCTAGACCACACTTCCATTCATATCAAAATGATTGCGGGGACGCCGTGGGCTAGCGGTTAAGTGACACGGCTCACAAACCAAAGGTGCTGGTTTCGCTCCCCAATCACAGCACCTGCCATTACCCCGCGAAAGCAAGTACTTAGAAAATGCATGAGGAAATAGATCCTTACATGAAATGCATGCTGAAGTCGGATGCACTGGGCCAACAGGCACGAAATAAAAACATAGTGCAACGCACACCACTTTGGAGATTAGAGAAATAAAACGAACATTTTACAAAATTTTAAAATATCAAAATGATCATCTGTAAATCAAATTATGAAATTGTTGAACTCCTTGTCACAAGCAGCAGTTGTTGGTACCCTCAGCCCACAAGTAGGTAGTCATCACAGGCTTTTAATGTCACTAGCAGCATTTGTTGGTACCCTCAGCCCACAAGTAGGTAGTCATCACAGGCTTTTAAAGTCACAAGCAGCAGTTGTTGGTACCCTCAGCCCACAAGTAGGTAGTCATCACAGGCTTTTAAAGTCACAAGCAGCAGTTGTTGGTACCCTCAGCCCACAAGTACGTAGTCATCACAGGCTTTTAAAGTCACAAGCAGCAGTTGTTGGTACCCTCAGCCCACAAGTACGTAGTCATCACAGGCTTTTAAAGTCACTAGCAGCAGTTGTTGGTACCCTCAGCCCACAAGTACGTAGTCATCACAGGCTTTTAAAGTCACAAGCAGCAGTTGTTGGTGCCCTCAGCCCACAAGCAGGTAGTCATCACAGGCTTTTAAAGTCACAAGCAGCAGTTGTTGGTACCCTCAGCCCACAAGTACGTAGTCATCACAGGCTTTTAAAGTCACAAGCAGCAGTTGTTGGTGCCCTCAGCCCACAAGCAGGTAGTCATCACAGGCTTTTAAAGTCACAAGCAGCAGTTGTTGGTACCCTCAGCCCACAAGCAGGTAGTCATCACAGGCTTTTAATGTCACTAGAACCCACGACTGTTAAATCACGTAATGTTTGTACTGAAGCAAGTTGACTTACTATATGTTTAAGTATGGTCCCATACTGACAAAACTGCTGTAAGATGAATGACGTAGCACAAGGGGGAAATCTGAAAGATAAAAGTAAAATGACATAAAGTAATAAAGTATAATACTACATTTGTCATAAAGAGGTTCATGTGTTACCTGGGAAAGAAAGAATAGAGCCATTGTAACTTTACAAGTATGTCATAAGCAACTAAATAGTGTTATGCATAGGGTAGTAAAATTATCAGGTCAATGAATTGCTACAGAACTACTGCATGTGCACACATCCAGGCTTTGATATACACAATTCATGTAAGGGGAGCATACTCTGTTTCATGTGGACAACGAAGAAAGAATTACGAGGATAACTCAGTTGACAATCCAGACTTTTAAAGTTATTCTCACTTCGGTGCAGATTTTTTTCTGTGAGCTTTTACTTCCCCTGATATTTATTATTTAGAAAAGGGCAATAACCCTAAATATCCATGAATTATAAAGAGTTGCATAAACCTCCCATTATTCATTTTATAACAGTGTGTAATCAGTGCTGTTTGGCTCTAATGGTATTACAAGGCAGCACTAAAGACATACCAAACTATATAGTAACGAAAGAATTAATTGTGGTGCTCCGACTGTGAAAATAGCCCAATATTCGGATAGTTTTAAAAGTTGAGATGTGTTATTATTTTGAAATGGGGAAAACCAATCGAAATGAGAAAGTTATTTCATTTCAGCACATGTAGAGTAGACAACTGAAACAGGATTGAAATACTTGAAATACATATTGTGTAGTCAAGGGAGAAGAGAGGTGACTATTAAGATGAACAATATATCGGCTATTGTTTGTGTCACAAAAAGTGTCCTGAATAATATAATCCCCTGTATGGATTATGTTATGACAATATAATATGAAAATCTCTTTGGTAATTTAACTGAGACATCCAAAAATAAAGGATGCAATAAATCATCATCTATTTTTACAATTTATTTACGGTACAGTACATTTTGTAAAAATCCTTTTACTGTATAAACAAATTTACCTCTTAGCAAAATGTCTTTAGCTGCCAATATAAAAATTAACCTTATTTAAGACAGTGACAATGTTACATTCCACAAATAATTAACCTTATTTAAGACAGTGACAATGTTACATTCCACAAATAATTAACCTTATTTAAGACAGTGACAATGTTACATTCCACAAATAATTAACCTTATTTAAGACAGTGCCAATGTTACATTCCACAAATAATTAACCTTATTTAAGACAGTGACAATGTTACATTCCACAAATAATTAACCTTATTTAAGACAGTGACAATGTTACATTCCACAAATAATTAACCTTATTTAAGACAGTGACAATGTTACATTCCACAAATAATTAACCTTATTTAAGACAGTGCCAATGTTACATTCCACAAATAATTAACCTTATTTAAGACAGTGACAATGTTACATTCCACAAATAATTAACCTTATTTAAGAAAGTAACAATGTTACATTCCACAAATAATTAACCTTATTTAAGACAGTAACAATGTTACATTCCACAAATAATTAACCTTATTTAAGACAGTAACAATGTTACATTCCACAAATAATTAACCTTATTTAAGAAAGTGACAATGTTACATTCCACAAATAATTAACCTTATTTAAGAAAGTAACAATGTTACATTCCACAAATAATTAACCTTATTTAAGAAAGTAACAATGTTACATTCCACAAATAATTAACCTTATTTAAGACAGTAACAATGTTACATTCCACAAATAATTAACCTTATTTAAGAAAGTGACAATGTTACATTCCACAAATAATTAACCTTATTTAAGAAAGTAACAATGTTACATTCCACAAATAATTAACCTTATTTAAGAAAGTAACAATGTTTCATTCCACAAATAATTAATAATGTCATTATCTCATTATTGCAATGTGACCTAGACATACGCAAATTTTAATAATGAATATCTCATGACAAAAAAAGAACATCCCACATGTTAAGTTAACATATCTGCTCCTCTATTTCCAACAATCATGGACACAAACACTGGAATTCTATTTTTGATAAAGAGGACTATTGTGTTTGAGAATTGGACAAACATACAGTAGTTATATGTGTCTATGACATATTTTAATTCTATGATTTGATTTTTAGCACCCGTGCCCTTCCTTACACAAGCTTCTGTCTGTAGCATGTCTTCCCCATTTATATTAATCAGTCATGGGTAAAGTTGACTTTATTTTTAACACTTAATTATATTGTTTTATCAATCATATCTTATTTATCCTGTGCAAATTGAATTTCACTGTAATGCTTCTTCTTCTTCTTCTTCTGCGTTCGTTCTCAATCTCCCGCTACCAAGTCCTGAACAGGGCTTTGCAAGTAGCAGGAAGTCGTCTGGAGAACGGAATGCGTTGTGTCGCTAGTTTACAGTTTGACTGCGATATTTGCACCTTTCGGTCCGACACATCTGTCTTCAGCAGGCTGTAATGCTAAATAGGATACATTTACATTGAAAGATCAGAAAGAACTACATTCGGGTTGAAGGTAGTGGCTTTAACTGATGTTTAATTGTGTATACAACTAGTAAATTTTATTGTAATAAATTCCTACACTGACCTTGTTTGCAGTAACTGCAGGATTCAATAAATTCAGTTTTTTACTCACATCTGCAACATATCTAGCACTTTCTACAGAAACATTACCTGGATGTTTTTTATCTAAATCATTATGAATGCCAGCCCCAAAACTAAATATATTATCTGTATAATGTGTACACTGGACTTGCTCCTGCTAGGACTAATTCAGTAGCTCTTTCAGTGCCATTATATTCAAATGTGCAAACTACTGCTTTGTCATAACATACTAAATTTTTTTTAAACCACGCTCCATGTTAAAAAAATACACATTTGATGTTAAGATGGATTTTTTAAGTGCATCCCAGTGATAGAGCAAAAATGAAAATATGCTAAATTATTATTATTAAATAACTATATTACTGCAGTTGTTGTTGTTTGCGAATGCCCACAATAAGTGGGTTACTCTTTTGTGCGCCCTGAAAAGGACGTTAAGTGGCGGGTTGCAGTAGCTGTCCTTACATTCCGAGTGTGCTGATGAAGGTGGACTGGGATCTTCCAGACGGTTGTGCTATGCCTGGCTTCATCTGCATATCACTCACTACTATGAGGATCACATTGATCCCTCACCTCGTTAGCCAGGCTGCCATGAAAACAGCCCGTTTCCAGGAAGGCTACTAGGAAGCCGAGGTGTGGGTCTTGGCCAGTATGTTTTGCCTGACCCTGACTAACATGTCTGATCAGTATATTTTGCCTGACCAGACGTTAGTCTTCCTCCCCATATCACTGCAGTAATTTATACTAACCACACACTGACTTAATGTATATCTGTTAAGAATATTTAAAAGTTTAAATTTAACAGCGCAGAAGCTGTATCAAATAAATAAACACATATTACAAAATAGCAATCTATATTATGTCAGATCAGCTATGGAATCAAAGTAGGAGCTACTACTTGAAACGAAAATTAAACTACAGAAAACACAACTAAACAGGCTCTCAATATGACATTAGCAGAGGGATTATTGCAATACTTTATTACTTTCTCCATTATTTACAAAACATGTTTTGAAATAATATGACACTTCTCTTATGTCACACAAAGACCCTGACAAAAATTTTACAAATTAAGACTGCCTTATATGATATACAAGAAATTAATACTGCCACATATGATATACAAGAAATTAATACTGCCACATATGATATACAAGAAATTAAGACTGCCACATCTGATATACAAGAAATTAAGACTGCCACATCTGATATACAAGAAATTAATACTGCCACATATGATATACAAGAAATTAAGACTGCCACATCTGATATACAAGAAATTAAGACTGCCACATCTGATATACAAGAAATTAAGACTGCCACATCTGATATACAAGAAATTAAGACTGCCACATCTGATATACAAGAAATTAAGACTGCCACATAAGATATTTGCAAAAAGCAGTCAGAGTATTCTAAACCTTCTTGAGCCTTTTTGGGGGGGGGGGGGGGTCGCAAATATATAATTTCACATATTGCAGTCTTGATTTCTTGTACCTCCATCAGGGCCAACATCAGCGTGAGCCTGTAACAAAATTACATGAAAATAAATAATGGTCTCATGGATAGCGCATGAATGAAGAATGCACTTGCCTCATGATGTCTGACATGACAAGTGAGCAGATGAATAGTAAATATAATTACAGGATGGGAGAGAATAATATTAGGACAATAAAAAAGGAAAGAGACTTAGGAGTTATGATAGATCATACAGGTAAGGTGCGGGAGCCAGTGCAGGTGGCAGTGAAAAAGGCTAATGCCATGTTGGGCATGGTAAAAAGAAACATTTGACATAAGAGCAAGGAAGTAATAGTCAAACTATATAAATCAGTGGTAAGGCCTAAATTGGAGTACTGTGTTCAAGTGTGGAGTCTATATCATAGAGCGGATATAAACATGCTGGAAGGGATACAAAGAAGAGCTTCAAAATTGATCACAAGGTTTCAGAATTATAATGTTGAGGAAACACTAAAAAAACTGGTCTTCAGTGTCTCGAACAAAGACGAATTCGAGGTGACTTAATTCAAGTTTATAAATGAATAAATGGAAAGGATAAATTAGACTATGCCAAGTTTTTTCAAAGTACGACTAGCTACAGGAACAAGAGGGCACAGCTACAAATTGTTTAAAGACAGATACAAATTAGATAAAAGAAAATATTTTTGTAGTCAGAGAGTGGAGAATTCTTGGAATGCATTGTCGCAGGATGTAGTGGAAGCAGAGTCAGCTAATGCATTCAAAAATAGATTGGATGGTCACAGTATTTTCAGTATCGGTAAAGTGAAATAAACTGGTTATATACAGAGTCTGTAGAGCCTTCTAAACCAGTATAATGAAGTTAAGTTAGGATGAGATAAGATCTTCTCGCTTCAATAATGTTCTTGTCTCATGATGTCTGACACCACAATTTTACGGTTATGAGGAAAGACTCAGAAAAACTTGCCTACAGTGTCTAGAAAAGAAAAGAATTTGAGGTGACAGTACAGGTTTATAAGATAATCAAAGGAATGGATAAATTAGACTATAACAAGTTTTTCCAAATACAACCACTTACAAGAACAATAGGGCAAATCTACAAATTAACTAAAGTAAGGTCCAGATTAGATATTGGAAAATATTTTATTAGTCATAGAGTGGTGAATGCTTGAAATGCATTGCCACAGGAATAAAGTAGTAGAGGCAGGGACAATTAATGCATTTAAGAATAGATTGTATGTGCATAGCTTTTAGAGCAAGGAAATGTACATGAAACTGGTTGTATACAGACTCTGCAGAGTCTTCTAAACCAGTATAAAGACGTTAAGATGTTAAGTTAAGTAACAACTGGACAGACGAGATAAGATCTCTCTTCAAGAATGCTTCCCATAGTGCAGTCATGTAACTTGTTTACATTTCAGAACATTTCCATTTCTCAAACTTTTCCTGTCAGATGTTCTAAAGTTTAGTAACAAGAATTCTCAACATTTTTCAATGATGTCAATCTCCCTTGACCAAATAACAATGGCTCTTATGTCACTTAACTCCTTGGCATCTGAGTTTCTGGGCTTACTCCTCAGTAGTGGACATACTCCAGTTTACCCAGCTGTAAATACGCACTTGATTTACTATTAGGTATGACAAGACTGTGAGGAAGCCCCATCTAAGAAAAAAGCTGACAATTGCTAGTAAGAGTAGTATTTCTTCTTGAGCCCTATAATTCCTCCCGACACTTTTGAAATGTTAAAAACACTGTAATGGTATGTTTTACAATAATGAAAAACTGCAACATTCAAATGTTTATAATGTCATTGATAATATGTGTGAGGATAAAAAGAGGCAAAGGCCGCCGCCCATCGTAGACGATGATGGCATAATTAATTTTGCTAGCTCTATTTTTAGTAAGGATTAACTGCACTACCTTTTATCCCCACTTTCTCGTCTCGTGCCGCCCAACCCCAGTGGCAAGTCAAGGACAAGATGACTAGGGGGCGACTACGCGATGCAGGGGACTTCGCATCAAGCACCCGTGAAAAAGACGACGGAGTCCGGAGTCGAACTGACACCACCTGATCATGGGGCCAAAGGCTTAACCACTTTGCCACGAAATCCCCTACGTGTGAGAACATACAAGTTATATAAATGAGGTGAATGCACAACAGAAACAGATATACAAGAATTAGAGAAGATACCTGGAAAGTAGCCAGTGATCAATGAATTAACATTAAGACTCACCCAAAAACGGTGACCCAAGTTTCATCAAGACTATTGTCGGAACTCAAATCACTGAAAAATAAAAATACATGAAAGTACTGATCAGCACAAAACAAGGAGCTGTGGCTGAGTGGTGTGCTAAGTCGGAAGGACGCGGTTCAAATCCGATAAGGACCTAAGATTTTTTTATATCAGGCTGGGGGTGAAGTGGGAGTTAAAAAACCTAGTGATCATATTACAAATCTCAGGAACAGGGAAAACCCACACAAAAAGTTAAAATTGTTAGGTGGAGCATAAAGCAAACAAAACATACTGAGCTGTTGGAGTGGTTGCTAGGAGGGTCCTGTGTTTGACAGAGATGAGAAAAGATCCACTGCCACACTGAAGACAGGTTGTTGGAGGTAGCTAACAGTGTTGTTACACCCATCTAGGGTGGAATACTCTCAAACACAGGGCACGGCACACTCTACCACTCTCACATTTCTTTAGCCCTTTCAGCGTGGAGTCATCTTGTGGATTTTGAAGAAGGCTCTAGAAACATGACACCATATGTGATTCAGAGAACAAAAATAAAAGATGCATCTCATCCGAACTCTACGTGTTAACTCATATACATTCTCTCTTCCAGTATGATTCATTCAATCCTCTGATCCAAACCATGCAAGTCATCTTTCAGTTACCTGATGTCATTTCTATTCACATCCACTTTGACTCGTTCAGTCATCTCATCAGGACCACAGATGCCATCTCATACCCATTCTCTGATGTCAATGTCACCTTTCCCTCAATCAACTGATCCCACAAATGTCATCTCATACCCATTCACTGATGTCCCTAATGTCTCCATCCACTTTGACTATCTTAATCAACTGATCCCAACCATGAATGTTATCTCATACCCATTCACTGATGTCACTGTCACCTTCCCCTCACTCAATCAACTAATCCCAACCATGTATGTCATCTCATACCCATTCACTGATGTCCCTAAAGTCTCCATCCACTTTGACTCTATCAATCAACTGATCCCAACCATGTATGTCATCACATACCCATTCCCTGATGTCCCTAAAGTCTCCATCCACTTTGACTCTATCAATCAACTGATCCCAACCATGTATGTCATCACATACCCATTCCCTGATGTCCCTAAAGTCTCCATCCACTTTGCCTCTATCAATCAACTGATCCCGACCATGCATGTTTAACAAGTAATTTCTTTATTAATTTTCCCCACTCGTCACGATTATTTGGCTATTCTCAATTGTGTTGTCCTTCATCTTCTTAGTCATAGATCAGGCTGCTGTTTCCTGTTATTTGTGTCCTCATTGAACTAACAAATTGTACTTGTTTATGTGTTTTTCAACGTTTTTTACCATGACATGTAGAGGCCTTCTTTTCTTTTTCTTGTCGCTAATAGTAGCTACAGGAGAGGGTAGCCAGTGCAATGCTCCAGCCTCTTAGTTGCTTCATACATCATGCCTGGTAGATTGCACTGCTACTATTTCTTCAGACACAGTATAACACAGGAGAGTAAAACAATGACAGGAGATGTGTTGGACTTGTTGTTTTTTTACAAATGACACCAAGAAACTTTATTGTGGCTGAAGTATCACAAACAACACGCAAAAACTATCTTGGGCTGAAGTATCACAAACAACATGCAGAAACTATGTTAAGCTGGAGTATCACAAACAACACCCAGAAACTATCTTGGGCTGAAGTATCACAAACAACACGCAGAAACTATGTTAAGCTGGAGTATCACAAATAACACCCAGAAACTATCTTTGGCTGAAGTATCAGAAACAACGCAGAAACTATATTGGGCTGAAATATCACAAATGACAGCCAGAAACTATGTTGGGCTGGAGTATCACAAACAACAGTCCAAAACTATCTTGGGCTGGAGTATCACAAATGACAGCCAAAAACTTTATTGAGCTTGAGTAGCACAAACACCACCCAGAAACTGTCTTGGGCTGGTGTATCACAAATGATACTGAGAAACTTTATTGGGCTGGTGTATCACAAATGACACCCATAAACTTTATTGGGCTGGAGTAGCACAAACAACACCCAGAAACTATCTTGTACTGGAGTAGCCCAACCGACACACAGAACCTATCTTTTAGTGGAGTATCACAAAGGATGCACAGAAACTATCTAGTACTGGAGTATCACAAATGACACACAGAAACTATCTTGGGTTGGAGTATCACAAATTATGCATAGAAACTATCTTGGGTTGGAGTATCACAAATTATGCATAGAAACTATCTTGGGATGGAGTATCACAAATGACGCACAGAAACTATATTGGGCTGGAGAATCACAAACGACACACAGAAACTATCTTGGGCTGGAGTATCACAATGGACGCACAGAAACTATATTGGGCTGGAGTATCACAATGGACGCACAGAAACTATATTGGGCTGGAGTATCACAAACGACGCACAGAAACTATATTGGGCTGGAGTATAACAAACGATGCACTGAAACTATATTGGGCTGGAGTATCGCAAACGACGCACTGAAACTATATTGGGCTGGAGTATCACTATGGACGCACAGAAACTATATTGGGCTGGAGTATCACAATGGACGCACAGAAACTATATTGGGCTGGAGTATCACTATGGACGCACAGAAACTATATTGGGCTGGAGTATCACAATGGACGCACAGAAACTATATTGGGCTGGAGTATCACAATGGACGCACAGAAACTATATTGGGCTGGAGTATCACAAACGACACACAGAAACTATCTTGGGCTGGAGTATCACAAACGACGCACTGAAACTATATTGGGCTGGAGTATCACAATGGACACACAGAAACTATATTGGGCTGGGAGTATCACAAACAACGCACAGAAACTATATTGGGCTGGAGTATCACAAACGATGCACTGAAACTATATTGGGCTGGAGTATCACAATGGATGCACAGAAACTATATTGGGCTGGAGTATCACAAACGACGCACAGAAACTATATTGGGCTGGAGTATCACAAACAACAAAACAAGAAATGGCGATATCCACATCAACATTAACTTAATCTCAGTTACCACTACTAATTGTTACTTTTAATAGATTATTTTGTCATTAAAAGCACAATAACTCAACACTTGTCTATGAAAGCTGTAGATCTTGTTAGTGATCTCAATGAAAGATGTAGATCTTGTTAGTAATCTCAATGAAAGATGTAGATATTGTTAGTGATCTCAATGAAAGCTGTAGATCTTGTAAGTGATTATGAAAGCTGTAGATCTTGTTAGTGATCTCAATGAAAGCTGTAGATATTGTTAGTGATCTCAATGAAAGCTGTAGATTATGTTAGTGATCTCAATGAAAGATGTAGATTATGTTAGTGATCTCTATGAAAGCAGTAGATCTTGTTAGTGATCTCAATGAAAGATGTAGATTATGTTAGTGATATCTATGAAAGCTGTAGATTATGTTAGTGATATCTATGAAAGCTGTAGACCTTATTAGTGATCTCAATGAAAGATGTAGATTATGTTAGTGATCTCTATGAAAGCAGTAGATCTTGTTAGTGATCTCAATGAAAGATGTAGATTATGTTAGTGATATCTATGAAAGCTGTAGATTATGTTAGTGATCTCTATGAAAGCTGTAGGTCTTGTTAGTGATCTCTATGAAAGCTGTAGGTCTTGTTAGCAATAATGCTATCACTAACATTGAACACACATTCAGGTTATATTGATTGTGTGCTGAGTAGCAGAATGGTAGAACATTCACTTCTCACCACAAAAGGACAGGGTTAAAGTATTGTTATTAAGATGCTCCAGTTGGCCTAGCTGCAAATAGGTACCTGGCTAATGTTCGGGAAGGAAAAGTAGCTAGGAAGAGTATTGGCCAATCCACCACCCTCCCACTCAAAAAAAAGCTGAGGCCTATCACAATGTGGTCTCAAACACTTCATCGCTAAGAACATTGTCCACCATGGTACTACCTGTATCTGATGCTTCAAGCTGATATAGTTCACATGTGGATCCCAGGTCCTACTACTAGGGAGGAAAGAATAGGTACATGCCCCCTGCCCTCTACTATGCATGTCATAAAAGGTGACTAAGTAGGGTTGTGCATGGGGCTAGCAATCTTATCATGTAATATGAATTTGTGCAGAAACTCTGATACAGGCTTCCTGTAATGAGACCAAATGCTCTATGTTTTGTAGGCCCTGATAGAAGGTCATGAAGAAGATTAAACTCACCCTTGAGTAAGGAATGAGGAATTCTGAACTGGTGAATCTGGTAGATTCTGGCTCTGATTGATTGTCTGGAGGCTGGAGCTGTCTGAAGTTCCCCCCAGCATGTGGAACAGACCTGGCAATCAACACTGCTTTATTTCACTGATCAAAACACTGACTGAAATTGGCAGTAGGAAATAGTAGTACAGGCACAAATGTCAGGAACTAAGAGACAAAGCAGTCTCTAAAACAGGTACGAGTTTGGTCGATGTGGCAGCTCAAGTATATTATATTTAAATTATTATAACTACACTATAACAACAAATAACATTAGGAAATAAAAGTTTTGTTTAAAAAAATTTATAATTTGGCTAGGCTTGGTTTCCTTTCGTTCTCAATCTCCCGCTACCAAACTCTGAAAGGGCTTAAGTAGCAGAATGTAGTCCGTAGAACGGAATGCGTTGTGTTGTAGTTTACATCTTGACTGCGATATTTGCATCTTTCAGTCCAACACATCCGACTTCAGCAATCATTTTTTGAGTACCGGGTTAGCATTCCCTCTTCGATCCCTTCTCCTTAGCCAATCTGCCCTGCTGCAGCCGCCTGTTATCCAGGATCACTGTGTGGAGGTGTAGAAGGGTCTTGGCAGTTCTGGTTTGCTGGCCCTGACACTAGCAGTCAGCTATGGGTCGCTGACCACTGCTCAGCATCTTGATCCCTATTTATAATTTAACATGGATGTGCATCCGTTTACGTTGCTTTGCTCTTCCCCATTAGACAAATGTCAGATGATTTATTAAAAAAAAATAATTTAATAAAATAAATAAGAATAAGAATAAACTTTGCAAAGTCTATGTTCGTACACACAGTGCTGCTCTCACAAATTTCATGAGTTACTTTTATTGTTGTCAGTTCCTATTCTCCATTTCCATCAAATCCTGATCGTCTTCTGGTGCAAACTTCATAGGAAACTCTATGAAGGAAATATTTGGAGCTTTATGCCACATATTGTGGTATTGGTAATTATTTAGTTTGAAGATCACTGAGTACAGGATGTTAGATTATTGTGGATATAACACAGCAACTATGGAGTGCTTGTTTTAGTTTAAGGCAGTTTAATAACTGACTCATCTCCAAATGTGGAGCCGCGTAGCACAGTGGTTAGCACGCTGGCTTCGCATCTGAGTGGTCCTGGGTTCTTTCCCCAGTTGAGACGGTAATGTTTTTTCAGACCGCAATAGCTCCCGGGTCGACCCAACCTTAAATGGGTACTGGTTCAGTCCTGAAAGTAAAAGCGGCGAGGGAGAGGAGATGGCTACCGCCCTCATATAGCCAAGCCTTTAAAATGTGAGATGGCTAACACCTCACACCCCTACGGCAGTAATGCTATGGGTTACTTTACTTTACATCTCCAATAATGTATGGCTCATGAATAAGCTGCTGGATAACTAAATGTAATGTGATTCTTGTCCATGTACTTAGAATGTCATCCGCATTTACAGGAAAGGCTTCAGGAGTGAACCCTGAGGTAGAATCTGTATACTGTGTTATGTTCAGTCATCCTGACAACGTCTTGCCACTGATTTCAGGTAACTCTGGACAATAGAATGAGGTTGCCAACAGCGCAAATCATCCTCACTTAAATCTATGTAAGTGCAAGTCATAGTGTCAGAAATACCAGATGTACTGAGCGATTGATACAAAATGAAGGCATCTACCTTTGACATGTGGAACGTGCACACATTACTGGACAACACCAAGGCCGATAGACCCTAAGAGAGGACGGCACTATTGGTCAGTGAACTGCCAGCCTATAATGTGGATGTGGTTGCTCTTAGTCAGACAATATTACCTGGGGAGTGCCAGATCACAGAAGCTGTGGGAGACTACATGTTCTTCTGGAGTGAGTTTGGCAGCAAAGAAAAACGCAGACGCAATGCTGTTGTCAGATATGTCAAAAGTTCTCATCTAGTCTGCGAGCTTGTTAGGCCTTCAGATGGCATCAATGACTGGCTAATGACTCTCCAAGTCTCACTTGGACATGGAAGGAGTGCTACACTGATCATCACGTTTACCACAACTATAAATAGCCATGAGGATATTAATGGAAAGCTACACTCCGTCATCTCATCAGCTAAAACATCAGTTAAGCTCGCTATCCTTGACTTCAATGCCAGAGTAGGGGCTGACCATCAGTCCTGGCAGGAGTAATTGGTGTACATGGCATCGGCAAGTGCAACAGCAATGAGCTACCACTGTAGAGCCTCTGTGACACTCACAATCCCATCACCAACACCGTGTTTCAGCAAAATGTTGAGGATGCATCCCTGCTCAAAGTAGTGACATCTTATTGACTATGTCCTGACCAGAATGTGTAACCAATTTGACAGTGAGCTGGCTTGCTAGACTGGGATTACAGCGTGCCAGGATTCAAAATCACGGATGGACAGAAACAAATTCAGGATGTGGTTCATGCCTAGTACGACTGCTCCTTCAGTCAACCCAGCTGTAAATGGGTACCTGATGTATGAGTTGGGGAGGGTAAAAACAACAAGGAAGGAAACTGGCCACCCCACTTCAAATAAGCTGCAGCTTAGTACATGAAGAGTTATCTTCATCCCCGATGGCAATTGTTGCTATGGGACTGACCTTTACATTTACCTGCCCAGAAGGAGGGACAGACGGATTGTTTGAGTAACAAGGACTATATGCGGTTCCGAGTGCTGGTTAGACTACTGACTCGTTGTGTCAAAGTTTAATCTCTATGTAGAATCCGAGCATATTAATCAAGATAAGAAACATGTGAAGAGACTTAACACCTCCAAACTGCAAAGTTGGTCTCTTTGTGGTAGGTTTTTCCAGGTTCTGGGCAGTCAGCTGAGGTATACACAGTTCTGCATAAATACAGTGCGGGATAAAGGGGCCTTTCTGAGGGATACTGTCTTCAGAGTATTTGGGTCATGTGGCTCACAGGAACCCTGAGTAGTTTGATGAGGCTATTAAGATACTGATGGAAGAAAAACATCACTTCTTAAGACTCAACCAAGATGAGCCCTTCTCTTCATTTCCAGCCTTCACCAATATTCACAGGTTTGTCATCTGACTTTGGCATGCATTTTATGTAAGGGCCTGCTTCCTCCTGTATTCTCTAAGGTCAGCTTCCCCAGTGCTGTGATTGGGGGGGGGCGAACACAGCACCTTTGGATTGTGAGCCGTGTCACTAACCACTAGCTCACACCGTCCCGTCATTACTTTTAAGACCTCAACACGCCAACATTCTAACAAAACCTAAACTGTTTTTGTACTATTCCAAAACCGTACATGGTTTAGAACCATTTCAAAACTTTATGTGGTTTTGCACTATATTCCAAAGCCCTAAGTGGTTTTGTACTATTTCCAAAGCCTTCGGTGGTTTTCTACCATTTCCATAACCTCAAGTGGTTTTGTACTATTTCCAAAACTGTAACTGATTTTTGTACTATTTTCAAAACCGTAACTCATTTTGCACTATTCCAAAATTTTGAGTAGCTTTGTACAATTTCAAAACCTTAAGTCCAAAAACGATGCCTATTACCAGTTGAACAGAAGAGAGCAGGTCCTTGTCTTCAGACTTCGCACTGGCCACAATAGACTGAGGTACCACCTATTCAACAAATTAAAGATAGGTGGTACAGACGAATGCCCGTGTGGTACCGAGAAAATGGCCGCTGAGCATCTGCTGCAGAACTGCCCGACATACGAGGATCAGAGAGAGCAGATGTGGCCATCACCAGTGGAACCACAAGAGAAGCTCTATGGCAGTGTCGACAGCCTCAGGATGACCGCCGCTTTTTTCGAAAAAATAATGGTTACTGTCTGACTGCGTACGAAGAAGAAAATCTTAAGTGTTTTGTACTGTTCCAAAACTTTAAGTGGTTTTGTACTATTTTAAAACCAAGTTTTTAACTATTTTTCCATAATCCATGGGCATCCATGTGTCATTATTGTATAAGCTAAGTGAGCCTAATGACCTAGTTATCATTTCTACATGTTTCAATTACTATATCGTGGTCACTTCAACATACATTCAGTCCTTACAAAATCTAAGCAGATAGTCTAAAAACTTAATTATTTATTCATAAATGTATTTTATTTCTGACTAATTCTAACAGACTGCTATGTCATTTTGTCACAAATCATAGGCATGAATGTCTTGTTGTGTTTGGGTTTAATTAAGTTTGTATTTCTTAATGACATAATGTAATTACCTGTAGTGGGTGGTGCTGCAGTGGACGATACTATCTTTCTCAAAACTGATGATGAGTAGTTGTGACTGTATCCTGGACTGTCACTCTGAATAGAAGGAATGTTTTTTCAACAATAGATGCGGATGTTAAGACTGATGTCAGCTGCACATCAAACATATTGACCAAGACCCCACACCTTATGTCCGTGTCATCATAGATATATATGAAGGTGATGACATGCATATCAGGTACAGGACGGAGGGTCAGCTGTTCCTCCCGAGGCGCCTGAAATCCTACACCAAGGTGCGTGAGGACACAATCCTAAATCTCCTATTTGCAGACGATTGTACACTTAACACTTGTTCAGAAAAAGATATGCAGTCCACCATGACGGAGTTTTTGGCGGCATGCACTAACTTTGTTTTCATGATCAACACTAGGAAAATGGAGGTGCTCTTCCAGCCTGCCCCTGGGGAGCTGTACATTGAACCAAACATTACTGTACAAAACCGTCTCCAGGCAGTCGCTAGTTTCACCTACCTAGGCTGTACCATCACCATTGAGGCGAATATTGACTGTGAGGTCAAGGACATGATTGCTAAGGTGTGCTTTGTGTTTGGGAGGTTCCAAGCAGACGCCTGGAACTGACAAAGCATTAGTGGCGTCACCAAGATAAAAGTGTATCGTGCTGTGGCATTATCCACTCTGCTGCATGCCTGTGAGACATGGACAGTGTATAGCAGACATGTTTTACAGCTCAATGGTTTTCCCTTGAGCTGCTTGCATAGGCTGCTGAAGATCAGGTGGCAGGACAAAGTGCCGAACTCTGAAATTCTTTGCAATACTAGCTTGTTGAGCATTCATACACTTCTGAAATTGGCTCAGCTATGATGAAAGAGACATGTTTACATGCCAGATAAACACATCCACAAGCAGCTGTTATATGGTGAGCTCAAAACAGGCAGACACTCATCAGGGGTCCAGAAGAAACGCTACCGAGACTTCTTGAAAGTGTATCTGAAATGCTTGAATTTTGATGTCACCTCCTGGGAGATACTTGCACAAAACTGTACCACCTGGCAAGCTAGTATCACTAATGATGGTGCTCAGATCACAGAGAGTACAGTCATCGAGGAGGTTCAGCGAAAGCATGCTGCCTGAAATCACAATGATTCAACAGCCGGCTCCCCACGGGTAGTATGAATGTAGTAATGTGTGCCATTCCAGGATTGGTCTTTACAGCTATCAGAGAGCACATATTTTGCAGCAATAGTCTGATGCTGTCGCCATCTTCGCTTGCAATTGGCTACTATTATTATTATTATGTCGTACACCTGAAAACAGACAGCGTCGCAGCATCCTGGTCAGCAAGACAGGGATTTACATTTATATTCCCCCATAGTGGTAAGTCTACTGAGAAGTCTGTAATTGCACTATAGACCGAAGGGCCCTGACACACCTTCTTAAGAATATCTCAGGATATAATAAGTGTCACTGTATGTGTGTCACCCACAAACCACACTGACACACCCACAGACAACACCCACAGACCACACTGACACACTCACAGGCCATATTAATACACCCACAGGCCACATTGACACACTCATATGCAACACTGACACACTTAGAAGCCACATTGACACACTCACAGACCACACTGACGCACCCACAGACCACACTCACAGACTACACTGACACACCCACAGACCACACTGACACACTCACAGGCAACATTGACACACTCACAGGCATCATTTACACACTCACAGGCAACATTGACACACTCACAGGCAACATTGACACACTCACAGGCAACATTGACACACTCACAGACCACACTGACACACCAACAGACCCCACTGACACACTCACAGACCACACTGACACACCCACAGACCCCACTGCCACACTCACAGACCACACTGACACACCCACAGACCACACTGACACACCCACAGACCACACTGACACACTCACAGACTACACTGACGCACCCACAGACCACACTGACACACACACAGACCACACTGACACACCCACAGACCACACTCACAGGCAACATTGACACACTCACAGACCACACTGACACACTCGCAGGCAACATTGACACACTCACAGACCACACTGACACACCCACAGACCACACTGACACACCCACAGACCACACTGACACACCCACAGACCACACTGACACACTCACAGACTACACTGACACACCCACAGACCACATTGACACACCCACAGACCACACTCACAGGCAACATTGACACACTCACAGACCACACTGACACACTCACAGGCCACATTGACACACTCACAGACCACACTGACACACCCACAGACCACACTGACACACCCACAAACCACACTGGCACACTCACAGACTACACTGACACACCCACAGACCACACTGACACACCCACAGACCACACTCACAGGCAACATTGACACACTCACAGACCACACTGACACACTCACAGGCAACATTGAGACACTCACAGACCACACTGACACACCCACAGACCACACCCACAGACCACACTGACACACTCACAGACAACATTGACACACTCACAGACCACACTGACACACTCACAGACCACATTGACACACTCACATACCACACTGACAGGCAACATTGACACACTCACAGACCACACTGACATACTCACAGACCCCACTCACAGGCAACATTGACACACTCACAGACCACACTGACATACTCACAGACCACACCCACAGACCACACTCACAGACCACACTGACACACCCACAGACCACACTGACACACCCACAGACCACACTCACAGGCAACATTGACACACTCACAGACCACACTGACACACTCACAGGCAACATTGACACACTCACAGACCACACTGACACACCCACAGACCACACTGACACACCCACAGACCACACTGACACACTCACAGACCACACTGACACACTCACAGACCACATTGACACACTCACAGACCACACTGACAGGCAACATTGACACACTCACAGACCACACTGACATACTCACAGACCCCACTCACAGGCAACATTGACACACTCACAGACCACACTGACATACTCACAGACCACACCCACAGACCACACTCACAGACCACACTCACAGGCAACATTGACACACTCACAGACCACACTGACACACTCACAGGCAACATTGACACACTCACAGACCACACTGACACACCCACAGACCACACTGACACACCCACAGACCACACTGACACACTCACAGACCACATTGACACACTCACAGACCACACTGACACACTCACAGACCACATTGACACACTCACAGACCACACTGACAGGCAACATTGACACACTCACAGACCACACTGACATACTCACAGACCACACTCACAGGCAACATTGACACACTCACAGACCACACTGACATACTCACAGACCACACCCACAGACCACACTCACAGTCAACATTGACACACTCACAGACCACACTGACACACTCACAGACCACATTGACACACTCACAGACTACACTGACACACCCACAGACCACATTGACACACCCACAGACCACACTCACAGGCAACACTGACACACCCACAGACCACACTCACAGGCAACATTGACACACTCACAGACCACACTGACACACTCGCAGGCAACATTGACACACTCACAGACCACACTGACACACCCACAGACCACACTGACACACCCACAGACCACACTGACACACCCACAGACCACACTGACACACTCACAGACTACACTGACACACCCACAGACCACATTGACACACCCACAGACCACACTCACAGGCAACATTGACACACTCACAGACCACACTGACACACTCACAGGCCACATTGACACACTCACAGACCACACTGACACACCCACAGACCACACTGGCACACCCACAAACCACACTGACACACTCACAGACTACACTGACACACCCACAGACCACACTGACACACCCACAGACCACACTCACAGGCAACATTGACACACTCACAGACCACACTGACACACTCACAGGCAACATTGACACACTCACACACCCACAGACCACACTGACACACTCACAGACAACATTGACACACTCACAGACCACACTGACACACTCACAGACCACATTGACACACTCACAGACCACACTGACAGGCAACATTGACACACTCACAGACCACACTGACATACTCACAGACCACACTCACAGGCAACATTGACACACTCACAGACCACACTGACATACTCACAGACCACACCCACAGACCACACTGACACACTCACAGTCAACATTGACACACTCACAGACCACACTGACACACTCACAGACCACATTGACACACTCACAGACCACACTGACACACTCACAGACCACATTGACACACTCACAGACCACACTGACACACCCACAGACCACACTGACACACTCACAGACCACACTGACACACCCACAGACCACACTGACACACTCACAGACCACATTGACACACTCACAGACCACACTGACACACCACACTCACAGACCACACTGACACACTCACAGACCACACTGACACACTCACAGACCACACTGACACACTCACAGACCACATTGACACACTCACAGACCACACTGACACACCACACTCACATACCACATTGACTTACTCACATATAATGTGTCCTGTGTAGTGTTACTTGTGTACAAGCCTTTCACTGGGGGTCCTCCAATTTTTCTTCCAGGCCACTCTCTTCTGTGGACAGTGTTACCAGTACCATAAGCACAAAAATGTGAGGACATCACGTACAGTGTCACGACTACTAACCCCACAAGAAAATAGAAACATCACGTACAGTGTCACCACTACTATAACAACAAGAAAGTGAGGACATCACATACAGTGTCACCACTACTATAACCACAACAAAGTGAGGATATATCATCCATTAGACACAGCGTCACTCTTCTCGTGACCCTAAGGAAATAGTTTAATGCCATAAACACTAAGAAAACTATGCTTCACACTTAGTAAAGAATAGCTACTTTTACAGTTTAAATTCTACTGACCAAGACCCCACCTCACTTCCATGAAGTTCTCCCTGAAAACAAACTGTTTCAGTCTAACTAACAAAGTAGAGATCGATGTGATCCCCAGTGTAACGCAGATGAAGCCAAGCATAGCACAACCATCTGAAGGACCCTGGTTCATCTTCATCAGCACGCTCGAGATGTACGGAAATCTACTGCAACCTGTCACCTCTCTTTTTAAGGCACACAACAGAGTAAAGTTACTCATCATTAGCATTCAACAACAGCAGTTTAAATTTCAAATAAATATCATAATTATTAGATTTGTGCCTTTCCCCGGGTGGTTTTAGAGCAGCTACATATGGCTTCTATCTGGTTGTGGGTCCACTTAGCTTTAGTGTGAGTCTATTTAGATGGACTCGCACATCGGTTAAACCACCCTCCAAGAAACTCGTTGTATACAAGCTCTGTAGAGTCTTCTAAACCAGTATAAAGACGTTAAGTTAAATTAAGTTAAGTTATTAGCATTATACAGCATAGATAATTATGTTAGAATGTCAATAAATTAATGGGCAAATTTGTGTTAACTGGGTTCTGTGACTGTGATCTTCGTTAACATTTCCTATTGGGTTTCCTATCAAATATTTTTGCCAGTCATGAGAGGTACATGAAGCAAATACTTATTCAGAAAAATACAAACTAAGGATACAACTTATAGTGCAGAATACTTCCTAAAAATAAAACCTGTCCATAGATTACAAACAAACAATGAATTCAGATTATTCCTTACAGACTAACCGAAACATGTCTAGTCCTGAAGGAGCCATGGACACAGATCCAGGATAACCCACTCCTTTCTGCCCTGGGCTATTATTCGTGCCTGATGACCAAAGCCGTGAGTTGGGCTGCACAGCAAAACACAAATTAATATGCATTGAAATATAGCTGCACTAGATCAGTGCTTCCCTTACTTAGTCGCTCCTCTTCTATCGTGAGGTGTAGAGGTCTCGCCTGTTCGTCGCCGTTGAGGTCAGTCCGGTTTTCTCTATGTTTTGACTTGTAATCATTTTTAAGACAAACAGGTGATTAGCCTGTTGTGTCTTTGCATGGTGGAGAGGCTGCCTCCTTACAGCCTCCATGCCTGCCGACCCGTTTTTGTCCACGGCTGCTTATTTATTCGCAGCTAACCTCCAAATTAGGAGGCCTTTCAGCAATCCGCAACCCTGCTGACGCGCCTGAGTTGAAATTTTGTTAATGATGCACAAGAACCTCATTTTGTAAAACCGAGTTTTGGTTCGTAGAACCACCGTAACGCCACTCTTCCACCCCTCCCCACTCTTTGGTAAAAACCACCATCTTCTTAGATCCTTGGTCAATGGTTGGTAAAATAAAAGTTACATGCGATAGAATTGATTTTTGCAATTAAAGCCTTATAATTTTAACATGACTTGGAACAAACCATCCATATAAAAATGGTGGGTGAGGGGATAGATGAAGGAGCTCTACCAACTGATAATTGCATTACATAGTTTTACTATATTGTGTAAGTTGATTCAAGTTGTTAATACACATGTAAATTCTTATAAACTTACTGACCCCAGAATGGTGATGAGAGTGACTGTCACCAAGAAGATAGCCTGGCAGGAATGGGGAGGAAAAGCCTTGGGAAGTGTTGCGATAGTGTATGGCGCTATCTGGTGGCAGGAATGAATCTGCAGGAAAACAGTAAACTCACTTTATGTGACATGGTGTTCAATTTAGACATCTTTCAATCACATTTTCACAAATCATACTGTCCTTTAAATAAAATGTTATTTTTGTTTGGTGTTCGCCTTATTTCTCTTTTCCCCAAGGTGGTGTGCGTTACACTGTGGTTTTTATTTTGCGCCTGTCAGCCCAGTGCATCTGACTTCAGCATGCATTTTATGTGAGGGTCTGCTTCCTCTTGCATTTTCTAAGGGTTTGCTTCCCTGGGGTAACGGCCGGTACTGTGATGGGAATCAAACCCAGTACCTTCTGGTTGTGAGCCGTGTCACTTAACCACTAGCCCAAGCCATCCCTATAGAATAGAATATATGTGTGACTGCAGTACAACTCATAAAAAACAGCGGAAATACAAATGAGGTTAAACAGCTGTTTTATGTAAGAACATTAACAGATGTGTTTTCAATAGATCATTTTTCATAAATACATTTTCTTGTCCATTTTGTTCAGATGATCACCAGTAAATCGAGTTATTGATACTTTTATTACTGCATTATGTGGTATATTATTTATAGAAGTTTATTTCAAACCATGAAGGCTACTGCACACAAGGCAGGTTTTTGGTGTGCGTGAATGGCAGGGTGTGTAAAACATTGGTTGTAGAGTCTTCTACCCTAATTCAGTTCAAGTGCCATCTCCGCATCGAAGGTCAGCTGCAATGGTTCTCCAGTGTACTCTGTATCTTGCCGTAATAATGTAATCTGACAGGCTTTTTCCAGTCCATCTCCTCTTATCCACTTACTTAAAACGCTGTCTGCCTCTTGAACGACAGCCTTCCACCCTATCCTCCAGTATGGCCTTCAACAAGTCTTGTTATATGACCAAAATATTGTAACTGTCTAACCCTGATTTAGGTCATTAATTTTCTTTACACCCCCAACTTTTTCAATACCTCCACATTTGTTTTCTTCTCTTTCCAAGAAATGCGAGCCAATCTTCTCTTTCCAAGAAATGCGACCCAATCTTCTCTTTACCCACATTTTGAAGAGTTCAATACTCTTTTCCAGCTTGTTATTCAGTGTCAATGTTTCTGCTCCATAAAGTAATGACAAGTATACATAACACCTGACAATTCTCATTTTCAAATTATGATTTATCTGTTTGGATGTCAGAATGTGTCGCATGTTGCTGAATACTATCTGGACCACACCTATTCTCTTTCTTATTTCTTTTTCCCAGCTGTCTTCTTCCATTATTATGTGACCTAGATAAGAGAAACTCTAGAAGACTGCACTATTACCTCTTAATACATGACAGTGGCCTTTCTCATCTCCGTTATACACAGAGACCTATTAAAGACCACATGAGCATTATTTCTCCACACAACCATACACATAGAAAGTTGAAAATATAGATAAATTGTTAATAACAAATGTGTTCTACTTTTGCTGGGAATGTTTTGAAATATTAATATCATGTAACATTGATAGTGATAAAACAGACTGAGAATAACACCGAACACAAGATATTAAACAGTTTATAAAAAATCAGTAAACAATAGAAACCATGCAGAAAACCAAGAATAAATAATTATAGAGAAATATCATCATACAAGTCTACACCTCAGTTAGAAGAAACATGTACTTAAAAGATTTCCCGTCACACAGCTTTAACTGATCTTGTCACCTGGCTAGCTGCGCTTGAGGCTACACCCATCAGCCAAGTGATACACTGGACATGGAATTGTACCACAGGAAAAGTTTATTTTCTCTATTCAGCCCCTGGTAGAAGTCAGAAAGAGACTGCTATATCACTAGGCGAATGATGAGGTATCTCTAGACCGAGCCAAGATACTGTAGAGTCATCTATGCACATGAAATGTCATCAATTTTCTGCAGATTGTGTCTATTATTTCTTATCTTTATACATATGATCAATCATTTAATGCAAAAGGACCAACTGGTGACAAAGAAATCAGTTCAAGTAATCATGGTGTAATAATTAATGTTGGTTTCCCACCAAAAGGACTTATTCAGTATCATTCTGACACCCTTCTCAAACACCAAATGTTGTTGTTTGCGAATGCCCACAATGAGTAGGTTACTCTTTTGTGCTCCCTGAAAAGGTCGTTAAGTGGCGGGTTGCAGTAGTTTTCCTGACATCCCAAGTGTGCTGATGAAAGTGGACCAGGGTCCTCCAGGCGGTTGTGCTATGCTTGGCTTCATCTGCATGCTGCTCACTACTATGGGGATCATGTCGATCCCCCACCCCATTAGCCAGGCTGCCATGAAAACAGCCCGTTTCCAGGGAGGGCTACTAAGAAGCCGAGGTGAGGGTCTTGGGCAGCATGTTTTGTCTGACACGTCTGATCAGTATATTGTGCCTGACCAGACGTTAGTCTTCCTCCCCACATCAAATGTTAAATGACTATTACCCCATATTGCACAGACCCAGAGCACGAACTCCTTAGTAAATCATACTCATATATAATGATCACTCCCGTACCTCAGTAACAACAGCAATCCCTGAACATTAAATGTGCAGAATCCAAAAATAAGTACACATCGGCTAAGTTAATTTATAAGCATTTTGTTTGTTGCCCTGTGCCATTCTGAAGCTACTTTAAACACCAATTTGTTGTGAGTGTATCGTGTATGTATCATTGTGCACTGTATTTTGTTGTTCCAGAAATAAAACAGCCAGGTTTACAGGGTCTTTAATAATCCTTGTAGTGGTGAGCGTGCTGATGAGCTTAGCATTGCACTACAGCTAGGAGGACCCCAATTCACTTTCTCAAGTACACCTTAGGATACAAAAAGAGTCACATCTGTTGAATTTTTGTTTCTGTTTGTCACAGGTGTCACTTCTGTATCTAGGCCGACATTTACTTGGCTGATGCTGATACAGTCACTCAATATTCCTATTGTCAGAACTGACGTACAATGGTCTTCTCTACTTCGTAGATCCTTGGTCAGTGACTGACAACAAGATCAGTGGCCATCATGCCTGTTTGCATCTTTAAGGACAACAACAGATTCCTTCCACTTCACCTAGTCTGCATTCCCCCTTCATACAGGGTTCCAACTCTGGTTCATGATTTCCATTGTGACTTCTATGGTTCTTCACCTTCACTGTGACATTTAATATGAACATAAGGATTGTGTGTGTGATGTACTTATGTAATCCTTGTATATCATACTTCTTCTTCTATGTTCGTTCTCAATCTTCCATTACCAAGTCCTGAACAGGGCTTTGCAAGTAGCAGGATGTAGTCCGGAGAACGGAATGCGTTGTGTCGCTAGTTTACAGTTCAACTGTGATATTTGCATCTTCCGGTCCGACACATTCATCTTCGGCAGGGTATATCCTACAACATTTGATAATCAAAATGGTGTAAGTAACGTAGAATTATGGATCACTAGCTATTCAGTTATCAGTGCTTGTGATGACAATGTGTGACTTGTACCTTTGTATTTTTATACATCATCACAATATTGCTGGAATACCTAGACTATCTCCTGAAAATTTAAAAGCAAAAATATTTGATTCTTCAATTGGAATGCTAATTCACTGGCAGCACCTTTACATTCTCTCTAACTTTTTTTTCATTATTTAAAATGAATGTATTTATGTATACAATACATGTTATATTATGTCTGGGTGACTGTGTCGGTGGTCTAATCCCTGCTGCCTTGTGCATCACCTGTTAACAGGAAAGGTTAAGGTAGGAGGGGATGAGAACATGGGACTGATACGGCACAAGTTTGTCCCACTTTAATCTCTTCAAACACAAGTCACAAAGTGTCTAAGTCTGAAAATCTTAGCAAGACTAACATATTGGGCATGCATACGCTTCTGCAAAAAAAGCCTAGATAAGATGTCAGGATGATCAACCAGCACATCTCTAAGAAGCTGTTATACAGCGAGCTCAGAACAGGCAGACGCTCACTAGGGGGACAGAAGAAACGCTACAGAGACTCCATGAAAGTGTCTGAAACGCTTCAACAATGATGTTACTATTGTTACCTCCTGGGAGTTGTTTGTACAAAACCGTCCCACCAAAGGTGCTCAGATCATAGAACTAAACTACATCGCGGAAGCTCGGAGTAAACGTGCCGCCCAAAAAGTAGAACACACAACTCAACAGCCGCCTCCTCATATGAGTGCCCTGGATGTGACAAAGTCTACCGTTCCTGGATTGGTCTTAATAGCTGAATGAGAAATTGATATTCATCCAAAATTGCTGTTTGAAATTAGAGACCAACTAGCAAAACCATTGGCTATATTATGTTCTCAGTCACTTGCAAAAGGGATTGTTCCACGAGATTGGAAAGATGCAGGAGTGATCCCTTTATTCAAAAAGGGCAAAAAATCTGATCCAGCAAATTATAAACCTGTGAGTTTAATGAGCATAGTCTGTAAATTGTTAGAGTCAATAATCAAAGAAAACACTGTAATGCATTTAGACAAGTTTAATCTAATCAGAAATACCCAGCATGTGTTTCCTAGAGGGAGATTGTGCTTAACAAAATAGAATTCATAGAGGACGTTACTAAAATGATAGATAAAGGGTGGACAGTGGATGTTATTTGTCTAGATTTTGCAAAGGCATATGATCAAGTACCGCATCAAAGATTATTTAAAGTTAAAATCACATGGAATAGGTGAGGAAGTTGCCAAATGGATTGAAAATTGGTTAACGGGAAGAAGACAGAGGGTGGGCATAAATGAGCATTCTGAGTGGTATGAGGTAAAATGTTGAGTGCTATGGGGTTCGGTTTTGGGACCAATTTTGTTCTTGATATATATAAAAGATTTGAACAATTATATCAGATCCATGATTGCAAAATTTGCTGATGACACAAAATTATGCAGTGGTGTCTCATCTAGAGCAGAAGTGGATATATTGAGATTGAATTTAGATAAAATTCGAGAATGGTCTGTATGCTGGCAAATGGAGTCTAATGTAGATAAATGTACAGTCATCCACATGGGTAGATCCAATATGGAACATACTTACAGAATGGGAGAGAACAATATTAGAAAGATAGAAAAGGAAAGGGACCTAAGGGTTAAAGTAGATCATACAGGTAAGGTGAGTGAGCAAGTCCAATTAGCAGTGAAAAAGGCAAATGCAATGTTAGGTATGATA
Organism: Ariolimax columbianus; assembly: GCA_036924085.1. Lineage (NCBI taxonomy): Eukaryota > Metazoa > Mollusca > Gastropoda > Stylommatophora > Arionidae > Ariolimax > Ariolimax columbianus. The sequence goes on along the minus strand of JAVGWX010000017.1, from coordinate 8,653,772 downwards.
AATAGAAATATTAAACATAGGAGCAAGGAAGTGATAGTCAAAATGTATAAAGCATTAGTTAGACCTAGATTGGAGTACTGTGTACAGGTGTGGGGTCCTTATTATAGAGGGAATATAAACATGCTGGAAAGGATACAAAAAAAGAGCGACAAAGCTGATAGTGGGATTTCAGAATAACAGTTATGAGGAAAGACTGAAAAACCAGCCTACAGTGCCTAGAAAAAAGAAAAATTCCAGGTGCTTAATACAGGATTATAGGATAATTAAAGGAACTGATAAATAGACTATAACAAGTTTTTCAAAATACAACCACCTACAAGAACAAGTCAGAGTGGTCCTTGTGTATGACAAGAACAAGAATAGCACCACTGCCTCACAGAGAGCATGTTGTAAAAGGCGACTAACTGTGTCACATGGCATAACACTGGCCCTGGTTAGGTTGTTTCTTCTTCTTCTTCTTCGTTTGTTCTCAATCTCCAGCTACCAAACCCTGAAAGAGCTTAAGTAGCAGAATATAGTCCAGAGAACGGAATGCGTTGTGTCGTAGTTTACAGCTTGGCTGCGATATTTGCACCTTTCGGTCCAACACATCCGACCAGCAAGCATTTTTTGAGTACCGGGTTAGCATTCCCTCTTCGATCCCTTCTCCTTAGCCAGTCTGCCCTAATGCAGCCTGTTATCCAGGATCACCGCGTGGAGGTGTAGAAGGGTCTAGGCAGCTATGGTTCGCTAGCCCTGACGCTAATAGTCAGCTATGGGTCGCTGACCACTGCAACTCATGTGCTGCTCAGCATCTTGATCCCGTTAGGTTGTTTGAATAGAGCAGCATAGATGGCGCCTAATAGGCTGCAGGTCTACTTTGCTCTAGTGAGTCTAGTGATATGGATTTGCACATTGGTTAACCACCTTCCGCAGCACTTGTCACAGCACATCGGAGTAATAAGCTGCTTGAGCTTAGTCCACCAAGCAGGAAATCCTCATCACGGCTTAATTCAGATCATACCAGAGCTGGGACCTGCAAAGGTCGACTTAGAACAAGAATAAGAGGGCATAGCTACAACAAATTAACTAAAGAAAGGTCCAGATTAAATATTAGGAAATATTTTGTTAATCACAGAGTGGTGAATGCTTGGAATGATTTGCCGCAGGAAGTAGTAGAGACAGGGACAATTAATGCATTTAAGAATAAATTGGATGCGCATAGCTTTTAGAGCAAGGTAATGTAAATGAAACTGGTTGTATACAGACTCTGCAGAGTCTTCTAAACCAGTATTATACTGAGTATAAAGACGTTAAGTTAAGTTTAGAACACATCTCGCAGAACAAGCCTGATACCAGATATACTGTTATCTTTGCTTGCGATAATATGCAACTATTATATTATATTTAAATTGGTGTGAAATTAATTTAATTTAGTGTCATGACTTCTGTCTTTTTTATATTTATGTTCAACTCCATTTGTTCTTGTTGGTTATAACTTACAACGTTACATAGATGATAGGGTAAAGTTCATTGATTTGCATGTGATGATTGTCAGGGGCTACTACTCAATAGTCAACTCATTACTGGCTTTTCGGCTGAGAACTAGATAACCATTTTACTTAACTAATTCTCAGATTGTTATACGATAATGTCTTGTTTTTATTTACCGCAGCCATGAAATCTGTCGCCGCCTGTTTCCGATGAAAACATTATCAACCGTTAAAAGTGGAGACAATAATAGATCACATTCGGCACAACAAACACAAAATCATACAAACTACCAAAATAATTTTCTAAACTTTAGAGTGGTATCCCCCAATCAAGCATTGAATTCGTACACAATATCCATCGCTTTCTTTTGATATACACATATAATTATTGAACAGACAAGTGGGCTTCAAATCATCATCATCATCAACAGCCCCGTAACCTAGAAGGTCGTCGAGGCACCGTTATTTCAGTGTGTCGAACCAGTTCATGCCATACGTCTCGATTTTTTGCCAGGGTATTAGTTTCAGCTATAGACCTTCCCGTCCACTCTTTTATATTGTCCCATCTTTGTTTTGGTCTCCCTCTCCCACGCTTCGCAGGCACAGTATCTTGTAAGACGGTCTTGGTCATCCCCACCGATCGTGATATATGCCCATACCATGTAAATTTTCGTGTTTTTACTATAGTCAATACGTTTTTTTATTGACCTAACTCCTTCCTAACAATTTCAAGAACACCTTCGTTTGTAACGTGATCCAAATATGAAATGCCAAGAATTCTTCGTAAGCATCTCATTTCCATTGCGCAAATTTTACGTTCTAGTGCAGCGTCAGAATTCAAGTCTCACACGCGTAGAGCTATACCGAGGTGACCATTGTATATATTAGAGTCAGCTTCGATTTAGGGCTAATGTTCTTATTTTTCCAGATTATTCGCAGTCTGGTCAGGGCGACCATGGCCATCTCAGTTCTTGACTGGATCTCCGCTTTCATTTCTGCTCCCAGATATTTGAACCGCGTAACACTTTCCAGAGGTTCACTTTTGACCAGAATCGGGTTTTAAATACCTCTGGGGAGTTGACTGTGAACTTACTCTTCTTTGCACTAATTTCCATCCCAAATATCTGGGCAGCATTGTCCAGGTTTGCGACTAGCCTTGCAAGTTCAAGCTCTGTTCCAGCCAGACCGGTAATGTCATCGACATTGTGGAGCGACCATCTTTTAAAAGCAATTATGACGTGATGTTGTTCGTCAGCACCGTGATGGCACGTGCTTAGCAGCCATATTAACAAGTTACAATGCAAACGCGTTTTATTCAAATGCCTATCCCACTTTTAAGGTTTTCATTTGAAGCACCCCTCATACAAGTAAAATATTGGCCTGGATCCCGTTATTGCCACGCTCCTGCTGTAATCGAGTACATGACTTACTACTATTAAAGGAGAAGCAAAAAGGAAAGGAACATGTCAGTACACCGCATAAAAAGCTGGGCCTAGTACAATCAAGTCTCTAACACTTTACCTCCGACAGCAGTATGTGCTATGGGACTACGTATACCATTTTTAAAATAGTATTAGCCTACTTGTTTATTATCAGCATCGATAGGGAAGGTGGATGACAAATCAGCTAGAGTGAGTGGCTGGTCATTGCCGAGGGGAGTGGCACATGAAACATGTCACCCCCATTATCAAAATGATGATTTAGATAGTTCAGTTCTGAGATTTCAATATTTCATTGCATTCATTGTGTCTGTCGGGTGTAATGTAGTGTTCTGAGTTAGTAAACAAAAACATTACGCTATATATATATGTATGTGTGTGTGTGTATACGAGGCGTGTTCAAGTGAAACCAGGCCTAACTGCACCAAGTGAACATACGTACGATGCGCATGATGACGTCACTTCAGGTGTAAACAGCACATACCATCCGTCAAGTTGGCAAAATTTAATAGTTTCATAGTTTCCTCGGCGGACTGTTGAAAAGATGATGGGTGTGATATGGAATCCGTCCAGAGTTGATCAGCGAGCGGTGTTTGGGTTTCTAACCACCGAAGGATGTCGACAAGTTGACATTCACCGCAGAATGCAGGCAGTGTATGGTGACAAAAGTGTGTCGAAGAGAACAGCGAAGAACTGGTCAACGAAGTTTTAAAAAGGACGTGAGTTAATGAAAGATCTTCTGAGACCAGGTCAGGAGCATATTGTTGGGTCAGAAAATGCCATCTCCAAAATTGATGCAACAATTCGGATGGACCGTCGCCGGAGCTTACCTTCGCTAGCAGAAGAATTCGCTTTTGTCGCTAGGGACAGTTCAAATGGTGGTTAGCAAGAAACTGAAGTATTGGTACCCATTGTGAACACTTTCCGCGTTGTTGTATTTATATTTAGGGTGGTATTTATATTTAGGGTGGTATTTAGCAGACATTCATATTTAGGGAGGTATTTAGAAGGTATTCATATTTAGGGAGGTATTTACATTTAGGGAGGTATTTATATTTGGGGTGGCATTTATATTTATAGTGGTATTTATATTTAGGGAGATATTTATATTTGGGGTGGTATTTATATTTAGGGTAAAATTTATATTTAGGGAGGTATTTATATTTGGGGTGGTATTTATATTTAGGGAGGTATTTATAAGGTATTTAGAAGGTATTCATATTTATGGAGGTATTTAGCAGACACTCATACTTAGGGGGGTATTTAGAAGGTATTCATATTAAGGGAGGTATTTATATTTAGGGAGGTATTTATATCTAGGGAGGTATTTATATTTAGGGTGGTATTTATATTTAGGGAGGTATTTATATTCGAGGTGGTATTTATATTTAGGGTGGTATTTATATTTAGGGTAGTATTTAGCAGACTTTCATATTTAGGGAGGTATTAGGGAGGTATTCATATCTAGGAAGGTATTCATATCTAGGAGGGTATTCATATCGACGGAAGTATTTATATTTATGGTGGAATTTATATTTAGGGTGGTATTTGGAAGGTATTGATATTTAGGGTGGTATTTACGTTTAGGGTGGTATTTAGATAACATTATATTTAGGGTGATATTTAGGTGGTGTTTTATATTTAGGGTGGTATATACGAGTAGAGAACATTTATATTTAGGGTGATATTAAATTGTTTTTTTATATTTAAGGTGACATTTAAATGGTATTATATTTATGGTAGTATTTATATTTTGTGTGCTATTTAGACGGCATTGATTTTTTTGGCGTATTTAAGTGGTTTTTATATTTAGGGTTGTATTAAGGTAGTATATATATATATATATATATATTTAGTGAGGTGTTTATAGTTAGGGTGGCATTTATCTGGCATTATATTTAAAGTGGTATTTTTCATCTATATGGTATTTGAGTTGTATTTATATTGAGGGTGGTACTTGCTTGGTATTTCTTTTTAGGGTGGGTATTTGAATTTAGGGCTGTGTTCAGGTGGTATTTATATTTAGTATATTTACGCATTGTTTATATTTATGGTGGTATTTATACTTATGATCATATTTAAATGATATTTATACTAAGGTGGCATTGCATTTACAGGTGATATTTTTACTTAAAATGGTATCTATGTTTAGGGTATTTGGATGGTATTTATTTTTAGGGCAGCATTTAGTGATGTATTGATATTTGGGGTAGCATTGGTATTTAGGATGGTATTTATATTTAGGGTGATATCTAAGTGAATGAGAGGAAAAATATAAAAGAAACATAAACTTCGAAGTATGAAGTTAGTAAACATACAACAGTTCATAAACAATTATGAATTTTTCATAATGGAAACTGCTGTCTTTTTTTTTTAAATGAAGAAAATTATCAGTCGTGCATACTATGCATGTTGCAAAAGGTGATTTATTGGAGTGGTGTGGGTGAGGCTGGTACATCTCACTGTGTTAAACTGTAGTAACCACATAGTAAAAGAACAATACCTGGGAAATCTGGATGAACAGGTGGGCAACGAGAACAACAGGTGGGCAACGAGAACAACAGGTCGCAATGTATTTAGAGAAATGTCACAGCCAAAAAGTAACGATGACATAAATAAACTACATAGAAGAGATCAAAGTCTCATCTTTCAGTTCAAAACTTGGGACGGCGTGGCCTAGTGGTTAAATGGCATGGCTCACAATCCGAAGGTGCTGGGTTCGATCCCCATCACAGCACCAGCCGTAACCTGGGGAAGCAAACCCTTAGAAAATGCAGGAGGAAGCAGACCCTTAAATAAAATGCATGCTGAAGTCGGATGCACTGGGCCGACAGGCGCAAAAATAAAAACCACAGTGCAACGCACACTGCCTTGGGAATTAGAGAAATAAGGCAAACGCAAATATAAAAAAAATTTTTAAAAAGTTCAAAACTGGACATACCATAGTCAATAGTGACTTGGGATCAAGAAGCTGAGCAGCGCATGAGCTGCAGTGGTCAGCGACCCATAGCTGACTGCTAGCGTCAGGGCCAGCGAACAAGAGCTGCCAAGACCCTTCTACACCTCCACGCGGTGATCCTGGATAACAGGCTGCAGCAGGGCAGACTGGCTAAGGAGAAGGGATCGAAGAGGGAATGCTAACCCGGCACTCATAAAATGCTTGCTGAAGTCGGATGTGTTGGACCGACAGGTGCAAATATCGCAGTCAAGCTGCAAACTACCACACAACGCATTCCGTTCTCTGGACTACATTCTGCTATTTAAGCCCTTTCAGGATTTGGTAGCAGGAGATTGAGAATGAACGAAGCCAAGCCAATAGCCACTTGAAACGCAACAATACCCAGCACCTGCCTTTATGCAGATATTGCTCTCATCCTTATGAAACAGTTCGACACCTACTCATTGAATGCAAGGCACCTGCGGACATGAGGAAAAGACTATTGCAAGCACTGCCGACAACTGCCAACACACTGTACGGAGCAGAAAAACAACTGAAGAAAACTTATATCTATATAAGAATGTAACGCTCACTAGAAACAGGTTGTTTTCAAGGCAATCTGGCTAACGAGATGTGGATCAACATGATCTCCGTAGTAGTGAGAATCACACAATGAAGTCAACAACAGCACAACCACCTGAAGGACCACGGTCCACCTTCATCAGTACCCTCGGGATATTGTGAGGAAAGCTACTACAACCCACCACATAAAGCCATTTTTTAGGATGCAGAAAAGAGTAAACATACTCATTGTGGGCATTCAACAACAACATATCCTTGTCATAACAGGCTTTATTTCTGTATGTCTCTAATCAGCTGTTTCAAGACAATTATCTGTACATCTTCCCTGGACACATTCACCCACATGCCAACATTCACCCACATGCCAAAATTCACCCACATGCCAACATTCACCCACATGCTAACATTCACCCACATGCCAACATTCACCCACATGCCAACATTCACCCACGTGTCAACATTCATCCACATGCCAACATCCACCCACATGCCAACATTCACCCACATGTCAACATTCACCCACGTATCAACATTCATCCACATGCCAACATCCACCCACATGCCAACATTCACCCACATGCCAACATTCACATACATGCCAACATTCACCCACATACCAACATTCACCCACATGCCAACATTCACCCACATGCCAACATTCAATCTGCTCATGTACATTGACTACATTAAACTCATTTTGTGTGTAATTTCTCCTCTGAGAAAACATGTAATATATCACAAACAACACATTGCAAATATGAGTTAGCTGCATCACCAAACAATAATACGGAACAGACTAGCACTAGCTGAAGCAGGTTTCAAGAAAATAAGAAACATACCAACAAACAAGTCCTTTGTAGTGAAAATGAAAGAGATTTTTGTCATTTAATGTAAAATCCATATGGCTTTATGGATATTAGCCATGAACTGGGCTTGGAAAACGCGCTCGTCTGTGAAGAGTAAAAAATTTTTGCTTTACGAGTAAAAAATATAAGTTTTTAATCGTTAATTATGTTTTTAATAGTTACTACATAACGACTATCGTACAATTATTAATGATATTACGGTTAGAATAAATTGTACATAAGCTAGCTTATGATGGTGAATCTAAATGAACATCCACTGTTCCAATTTAAACCTACTAAAGTCATCAATCAATGGTACTTCAGTGCTAAAACTACCAAGTATGTTCAAGGGCACAAACACCATGCCTCTGATAGCAGTGCATTTTTTCTTAAGAAAAAATACGTTAATACTGTGTAAGTAATACAATATATTTTGGTTTGGTATGCATTGTTATGTAGAATAAAATTGAATTACTGTCGAGTTTATCCCTTTGAACCTGTGATCCTGATGAATGTGTGTGTAAATAGCTGCGTCCCGAGTCACTGGTTTGGAGAATTTGCACATGTCTTCCAGAATGATACTTTAAAACGGTGGCGCCCATGAACTGATCACATTGCGACATATTTTTACAAAATTTTCATGATGAAAAAACATGCGGAAAAATCAGTAATTGATCGTTCTAAAAGACTAACAATGGAACAAGCTGTCGAGATTGTTCTCAATGATTCGGAGCCCAATGAATTAGATTTAGCTGGTAACTATTCTGAAAGTGACATAAAAATGGAATCAGATGAACATTTAAGTGATAACATGTGTTTATCAGACTCTGATGAAGCTACATCTTACCATGTTCTTGATTTTTTTGGCGATCAGGCTGTTTTACAGGGCGTGGAAGGGGGCGTCTCCCAGGTAGTGTCCCTAGTAAATTTGATGCAGGTTTGTCTTCAATAAATATATTCAGACCTGTGTCTGCAGTAGACACGACATTTATGGAGCAGATAGGCTCCAAGAACATTCCAGAATCTATTAATCCAGAGAGTAAAGCCAGTGAATTTTTTAAACTTTTCCTGGACAATGATTTCTGGCACAATTTGTGTAAGCAGACAACTCGACTTGCTGAGCAGGTGAGGAGCAAGAAACCAACCAGCTACTATGTCAAAAATGATAAAAGTGTAGCAGTGCCAGAGATGAAAGCAATCTTTGGACTGCATCTTCAAATGGAACACAGTCTGAGTAAACCACATTACGAGGAGTACTGGTCTAGCTCGTCTGCTAACTTCGTGTCTCATACTCCTGGTTTCCGCACTGTGATGAACCGTGATCGCTTCCTTACTCTCTGGACTTTTCTTTATCTTGTTGATGAGGAGGACCCCGCTCTAGATAAAGCAGATAAACTTTACAAAGTGAGGCCTATGTTGGATGTGTTGCTACCAAAATGTTGGCACTATTATTCACCTTCACAGCACGTGAGCTTAGACGAAGGTACGATCCCCTTGAAGAGCAGGCTTGCCTTCGAACAGTATATCAAGTCAAAGCCCATAAAGTGGGGAATAAAGGCTTACATGGCTTGTGAAGCAAGCTCTGGTTATATTCTAAATCTGGTAATCTACACTGGAAAAACAGACAATATTATTCCAGAACTTGGTGTTGTTGGTAGTGTCGGTATCACAATTTTAACTTTGGGCAAAAACCATATTGTTATTATAGACAGATTCTACAAAAGTGTAACTCTCTTTGACAAGTTGTACACTGATTATTGCACACTTGCTATAGGTAGAACAATATCAAATAGGAAATTTTATCCTAAAGTACTGGCAGGAAAGAAGAAAATGGACAAGGGTCGTTTAGAATTTATTTGCCTTAATAACATTGTATGCCTTGTCTGGATGGACCAAAGACTTGTAAATTGTATATCCAACTACCACAACCAAACAGAAATTGGAACTGTTAGAAGGCTAAGAAAGGATGGAACAGCTGTAGATGTTCCAACTCCTCAACCTTGTATTGACTATAATGCTTTCATGGGGTGCACAGATATCAACGACCAAATTTGTCATCTCAACAAGACACATCGACATTATCGCTGGCCTAGGAGGCTAATTGTGAAATTCTTTATGTGGACATGTAATAATGCCTACATACTTATGGATCACTATAGTCCCCACAATACAACAGGAAGACGCTACAGGACATTTGGCATGTTCATGAACAAAGTTTATTTATCCCTCATTGGGGATTATAGAACAGCGACTATGAAACTTCACAACCGTGTCGAGGCACAACAGAGACTGCAAAATATTGGTTCACATCATCCAAAAATGTCTCCAAAAGCCACATGAAATAATGTTTGTGTAGTATGTTTTTATAAAATTTAGCAAGCATGTCAAGGATTTCCCAAACTTGGCCTACAAAGACAGACCATTTCAAACAAGTCAAGACAAAATTTTAGCGTAAACATTTTGAAACTTATCTGGTCCTAAAGGATGGCTCTACATGCTGGGAGACATAATAAGCAGGAATATTGTAGATTATCAGGTCAGTCTATCTGAAATAGAATAAATTGAAACAGATCACTTAGTTTTGTAACTAACTCATTGTAACTAGTTTTGTCCAGGTGTTCATTTTTTGCGTTTTTACTTCAGGAGCACAGAGGATGAGGTTTTAACAGGCCAGGTGACCAGGGTTCTTCTTCTTTTTCTTCTTCTTTGTACGCTGTCAGATGTCAACTTTTATTTGTTCGAAGAAAGCAGCTGTCATCCTGAGGCTGTCGACACTGCCATAGAGCTTGTCTAGTGTTGCCACTGGTGATGGCCACATGTGCTTTCTCTGGTCCTCGTATGTCGGGGAATTTTGCAGCAGATGTTCAGCGGTCATTTTCCCTGTACCACAGGTGCATTCGTTAGTGCCACCTATCTTCAGTTTATTGAATAGGTGGTACCTCAGTCTGTTGTGGCCTGTGCGGAGTCTGAAGACAACGACCTGCTCTCTTCTGTTCAACTGGTAATAGGTATCATTTTTTGTGTAGCCAGTATGTTCTGTTTCCCATTTGGCCATGTATCTGGCTCTAGTGAGCCTTTTTGACTCTTCGTAGGTCACACTAGAATCTGGTTGTGGTAGTCTTGCACCTTCTTTTGCCAGTCTGTCTGCCTCCTCGATGCCTTGGATGTTACAGAGGGATGGAACCCACTGTACCACTACTCTTTTTGGTGCGGACTGCTGGCATAGTTGACAGAGTACTGCTCTTAAATCATTCAGTTCAGTATTTTTCTGGCTTTTTAGTGCTGTAACCACGGCCAGGGCATCTGTAAACAGGACTGACTTTCATTGCTTTTGCCTGTCAGCATTGCTTTTACTGCAGCCTTCAGTGCCCCTGCCTCCGCTCTGAAATTGCTTGAGAATTTTCCAGTTGCCACTGACAGTGTTATTTTTCTACCATTTGTTAAGCCCAGGAATACCCCTGGCCCTCCATCCTGTGTTGTGTTTGTTACAGAACCGTCGGTGTATGCATGGGTCCAGTCCATGCTTGGGTAGTTTTCCACTATGTACATCAAGGTTATGTCTCTTCTTTCTTTTTCAGTCTGGCTGTTCTTGTTTCCAATACCTGGTATATTTTCTACCACCTCCAGAATGATATGCTGCTTCCATGTGGGTTTGCGTACAGTAGGGATAGGTTTTGGTGTTGTTACGGTGTTCATAGGGTCTTCGCTCATATTTGCTTTGGCTATTTCTGCAAAGTTTCTCCGCTTTAGTTTCCCATTTCCAAATCTATTTAGTCTCTGGTGCATTGGATGGTCTGTCAGTCTTCTGAGTTTCTCTGCTTGCTGATTGGCTCTGCAGTCTCTTCTGTCGGTCATGGATTGCAGATTTGTAATCTTTTCAAGTTCTACAATTGGCGTTGACTTCATGCCTCCTGTTATAACTCTCATGGCTTGGTTTTGAAGTTTGCTAATTTTATCAAAGTTCGCCTTTGCTGTTGTTGTCCATGCCGCAATGCCATACTCCAGAACTGGTCTCACTCTTCCAGTACACGATTTCTTTAGTATTCTTTCGTCCGCTCCCCAGCTTGTGCCAGAAAGTTTCCTCATGATTGCCATTCTTTGTCTGGCTCTCATTCAGTTTCTCTCGATCTGACTTTTCCATGTCATGCACCGATCAAATGTGACTCCCAAGTAGTTTGGGTTGTCGTTTGACCGCAGATATTTGCTGTTAAGACTTATTTTGGTGTTCTGTGGTTTATTTGAAAGCGAGAATATCATACATGTTGTTTTTTCCTCATTTATTTTGACCAGCCATGAGTTCGCCCACTCCTCCAACGATGTTAGGGCCTGCTGCATCTGATTGTTTGCTACGGTCAGATTTTTTTCAGAGACCAGGGTTCAAAGGGTTAAACTTGTTAACATAAACTGCATGACTAGTCCGACCATGCTGACTGGTGAAATTTTTGACTGACAGGTCAGACACCCTAAAAATTTTCAAGCCCTGGCCATGGACAATGAAAAACAAACAGAGAAATCACTTGCAACAGCAGAAAAGTGGTTCCTGAACAGAATGTTATGTATACCTTGGACAGCTAAGAATGCTACATAGATACATTTCAGGAAATTCATATTAGTTCTGCTAACTAAGATCAAAAGAAAACAGATAAAGTTCATTGAACACAAAATCAGGGCCAGAAAATTCTTTTGACAATATCAGGGTAAAAGAGAAGAAGAAAACAGAGAAAAAAAAGATATGGAATATCATGATATAACAAAAACCATATGTAGTGCCAAAATTCTGAAGGAATAGATGTTTGTGGAAGGAAGTAGATGGTTAGATGTTTGTGAAGGGAATTGATGGTAAGATGTTTGTGGAAGGAATTGATGGACAGATGTTTGTGGAGAGAATTGATGGTAAGATGTTTGTGGAAGGAATTGATGGTCAGATGTTTGTGAAGGGAATTGATGGTAAGATGTTTGTGGAAGGAATTGATGGTCAGATGTTTGTGGAGAGAATTGATGGTCAGATGTTTGTGGAGAGAATTGATGGTCAGATGTTTGTGGAGAGAATTGATGGTCAGATGTTTGTGGAAGGAATTGATGGTCAGATGTTTGTGGAGAGAATTGATGGCCAGATGTTTGTGGAGAGAATTGATGGTCAGATGTTTGTGGAGAGAATTGATGGTCAGATGTTTGTGGAGGGAATTGATGGTCAGATGTTTGTGGAGAGAATTGATGGTCAGATGTTTGTGGAGAGAATTGATGGTCAGATGTTTGTGGAGAGAATTGATGGTCAGATGTTTGTGGAAGGAATTGATGGTCAGATGTTTGTGGAGAGAATTGATGGCCAGATGTTTGTGGAGAGAATTGATGGTCAGATGTTTGTGGAGAGAATTGATGGTCAGATGTTTGTGGAAGGAATTGATGGTCAGATGTTTGTGGAGAGAATTGATGGCCAGATGTTTGTGGAGAGAATTGATGGTCAGATGTTTGTGGAGGGAATTGATGGTCAGATGTTTGTGAAGAGAATTGATGGTCAGATGTTTGTGGAGAGAATTGATGGTCAGATGTTTGTGGAGAGAATTGATGGTGAGATGTTTGTGGAGGGAATTGATGGTCAGATGTTTGTGGAGGGAATTGATGGTCAGATGTTTGTGGAGAGAATTGATGGTCATATGTTTGTGGAGAGAATTGAGGGTCAGATGTTTGTGGAGGGAATTGAGGGTCAGATGTTTCTGAAGGGAATAGATGGTAAGATGTTTGTGGAAGGAATTGATGGTCAGATGTTTGTGAAGGGAATTGATGGTAAGATGTTTGTGGAAGGAATTGATGGTCAGATGTTTGTGGAGAGAATTGACGGTCAGATGTTTGTGGAGAGAATTGATGGTCAGATGTTTGTGGAGGGAATTGATTGTCAATGCTATGTGAAATGGCAGATGATGATTCATCACAAAACACAACATCATCTAGAATGTGAAGAGTTTAACATCTTATTCTCCTCCCAAGTATGCTATCAGAATGTAATGCAAGTAGCTTGTCCTTTGCAGAATGTCGCTACTTATAATCGCCAACCTATTTGGCACTCATAATTGTCTTGGCAGGTGTGCAGTATGGTAGGTCGCCAGTACTTTCCGTACATGGAGGAGCAATTGCCTCAAGAAAAAACCTCATGTCTGCCAAAACTGGACAAATTAACTTCAATGTTTTTTAAAAAGCAATAGTCAGACTAAGAATAGCTGTAAATCTATAGAACTTGTCAAGGAATAGTATGTCAGATATGTGTTTTTTCTGTTCCTCAAATGTTGAATACCATTCAAGCTGATATTCAGCAGTCATTTGATGAGCACCACAACTACGTTCATTAGCTGTTCTTATTATTAGTTAACAGATTAGATGGTGTCTCAATCTATCATGGCCTGTGCGAAGAATTGAGATCACCACTTATTTATTTCTGTTGAGCTGGTCATCTGAATCATTTTCTTGTTTTCCTGTACGCTATTTCCCAGTTGCTCCTATGTCTAATACGTGTGAGCCTTTTGGCAAGTTATATGTATCAAGTTGAGATAAATTTCTATCTTCCTTTGATAATCTGTCAGTTTCTTCAATCCCTGAGAAATAAATTTTTCACCTTCCTTTGACAACCTGTCAGCTTTAAGCCATGGGGTACATACCTGTACATGTCTGAAAACCACTCAATATTACACATGAAGTGATATCTATAAATACGCAAATCACAAATTGCAAAACAACAAAATGAAAAAAATTGAATCAAAAATGAAAACTTGGTTTTAAATTGTAATGTAATGTAAGTCGCATGTCCTTTGTAGAACATCATACTTCTTACAACTGTCAACCTATTTGGCTCAAATACGTTTCTTGGCATATGTGCCATTACTTTCCCTACGCAGAGGAACAATTGCACCGATCAGAAAAACCCAGAATCTGCCACACTGGACTGAGCAGGATTCGAACCCAGTGTGTTGAGATTGTAAAATGGGTGATTCCCACCTAGACCACACTGCGTCATTTTCAAATTACAGATACAAAATAACAGTAAATATGAAACAAGACTACACAATCAGTTATGGATTGTCGATAACCAGAAGTAGACACTCAGAAAAGAAAAGAAACTTGAAACGGGGGACGGCATGGCCTAGTGGTTAAGTGGCACGGCTCACAATCAGGAGGTGCTGCGTTCGATCCCCATCACAGCACCGGCCGTTACCCCGAGGAAGCAAACCCTTAGAAAATGCAGGAGGAAGCAAACCCTTACCCTTACATAAAATGCATGCTGAAGTCGGATGCACTGGGCCGACAGGTGCAAAATAAAAACCCCAGTGTAACGCACACCGCCTTGGGGAATAGAGAAATAAGGCGAACGCAAAAAAAAAAAAAAAAAGAATCTGGAACGAAAATGTACAATCTATTAGTTTTTCTGGGTTCAGAATTTATTTAGTAGCCACTGCAGCAGTTATGTAGTGTGTGCAGTGTCACCAGCACTTTCATGAAAGAGATTGAGCATGTATGTAGTCGGTTCTGTGAACTATTTTCCTTTTTTATTATTATAATTCTTTGATGCCATGTTTCCTGATTTCACATGATGATTCCTCTATCTGGTGTAAGCATTACTTCCCTTTACATGTTCTGTATTTAGCCCTGTGGGCATGTCAATCATAAAAAAACTTGCTAGTACAACTTTGGCAGCAGATGAAAGTGTATTAAAGAAGTTTTACACTTGATGTGAGACCAGTCTTAGAATATGGCATAGCAGCATGGGCAGCTGAAGCCAAATCAAACTTGGACAAAATAAAAATTGTCCAAAACTAAGCAATGAGAATCATAATAGTGACCATAATCATCACACCTATTGGAGAACTAGAAGATGTTGCAAACTTGCAACCAATAAAGGACACAAGGGCTCAACAACAAAGTAAAAAATACAGAAGACTGATAGACTACCCACAGCTTACCAGAGAATAAATTACCTTGGAAAGAGAAGACTCAAGTGCAGTAACTTTGTAACATCAGTAAAAAACAAAGCAAAGAACAGATACTATAAAAGACCCATAACTCACAAGAAAAAAACATGCTTTCCATGTGGAGAAAGAGCACTTCCAAGAGCTCAAAGAAAACATTATGAGCAAAAATAGGCCAGACAGAAATAGAAATAAGGGCCACACAGAGAAACACTACCAAAGTATCCGCTGGGCCTATGTATGTACAGATGGATCAGCAATAATACAACAGAGAATGGAGGTGGAGGACTATTTTGGAGCCTATACAACATTACATAAAGAAAGACATAAGTGGTAACTGAACAATTTTCAAATAACTTCAGAGCACAGGACTGGAAAACTGAAGCCAGAAGTTCCAATAATAGATCAAAACAGCGAGACAAGGATTACTTTTCACAGACGTGCTGATAGTGGTTGCGACACTGAGGAACCAACCAAAACACAGAGAGACAAGCATTACTCTTCACAGATGTGCTGATAGTGGTTGTGACACTGAGGAACCAACCAAAACACAGAGAGACAAGCATTACTCTTCACAAATGTGCTGATAGTGGTTGCGACACTGAGGAACCAACCAAAACACAGAGAGACAAGCATTACTCTTCACAAATGTGCTGATAGTGGTTGTGACACTGAGGAACCAACCAAAACACAGAGAGACAAGCTTTACTCTTCACAGACGTGCTGACAGTGGTTGCAGTACTAGAGTGCCAAAAAATGCTGACCTGCAGGAGCTAGGAGTGATAAACTATGTCACATCTTCAAGAGAATTGTAATACAATGGATTTAATTGCATTGCAACATTCTTGACAATAAAGAGGTTGACAGACTGTCAACTGAAGATGGAAAGGTACCTTAACCTGACATAGGTATAACATGAAGAGACCAAGAGGTTTACCAGGTGTAGATACAGGGACAAGTGCGAAACAGAGCACACAGATCAACAACCAAATGATGTATATTACCAGTTCAACAGTCTGCACAGGCCACAGCAGACTGAGATACTATCTATCCAACAAACTAAGGATAGGAAATACTGATGAATGTGTCTGCAGCACAGATAATGTGACTGCTGAACATCTGCTACAAAGGTGTCCAACATACGAGGAACCAGAAAAGGGCATATAGCAATCACCAATACCATTCATGGGCAAGCTCTATGGAGATAGCCATAGCATCCGGTTAACCACCGCTTTCTTTAGATATATTCAAGTTGATGCCTGAAAGAACAAGATGAAGAAGACGACCCATTTACAAGTCTCTTCACTCCCCTTTGACAACATACTTACATGGATATCAGCTGCTGAGTCCAATGAAGACCTTCATGACCAGTTTACAGCCAATAAATCTTTGTCAGGATAACAATGCACAAAACAAATGAAGTGAACAACAATACCACAGATTTATGCTCTTGTTATTTGTTAAAATTGTCTTGTATGTATCCTCTATTTCGTCTTTCCTTGGTATGGCATTGTTTTGTAAATTATTCCCTCATGAATATATCATCATCATCACGTAGCATGTCCTTTATAGAACGTCGCTCCCATCACAGTCTGTCTGAAAGAAACTCGTTCCCTTGTCAAAACTCCAGCCTCCGCCACAGTCATTCCCAGGCATTCCTGGATATCTTGGTGCCATTGTCTTCTTGATCTACCCCTTCCTCTTTTGCCTGGCACCATACCTTCCATCAGTGTTCTCTCGAGAACGTTGTGTCTCTTGACGCCACAGTCAAACACCAAAGTATTTGCATTTTTTAGCCAAAATGGAATTGATAAACCAGTTCTCCTCTATGCTCAACTCTTGCCAAATATCTACATTTGTCTTTTTCTCTGTCCAGGGTATTCTAAGGATCTTTTTGTAACATTTTGACTCGAAGGATTCGATTCTTTGTCTGGATGAATATATATGACTCTTAAATTGACTGTTAAATATTCACCAAAAAACATACAAAATTTGGTGAACTTAATCACTTTAAACAAAACATTTACCTCCTGTGGCAAATACTAAATAATTCTACTAAATAATTCACAAAAATATTAACACATTTCTTAATACATAAATCCAACACAAGTCAACATTAAGAACCAATTATAATTGACCCCCTATATTCTGGAATTTAATAATAAGTCTTACTCAGGTCTGACATTTCATTGTGCTGTGTATGCACTGTAGTCTATGTACCAACAAACTGTACCATTTACTGGGTTCACACCAAGAATAGGAAATGTCTCAACTGATTGAGATGTCTCTGATTCTAGCTTGTTCAGAATCTCTTGTTTCTGTTTCCCTGTGACAAATATAGAAACTCTCTTTCCTCTGTTTATCAATGGCAAGGTCAAGGTCATGCGACGTGCACTATCTGGTGGCCCATCTTCAGTTTGAATTACAAAAGTATTGCTATCAACGTGTAAGTCTGCGCTCATCGGAAACAGGGAGGCTGTATGGCCATCTGTCCCTAGACCCAAAACAATGAAGTCCAGCTGGGAATTTGGAACAATATGGCGAAGAGATTCTGCATACACATGAGCTCCTCCGAGTTCTGGGTCACACAGTTGACCCCCAGTGTACACAGGCATGGCATGAATGTTGGAGTATGGAATGTCTACAAACCGCAGCAACTCACGATCAAGGACCTGAAAATTAGAGCGCTCATCATGGTGCGGTACACATCTCTCATCTACTTGCCATACATGAATCGAATGCCAGTGCAGATTTGCAAATGACTGCGCCAAAATTTGAAATACTTTATGAAGTGATGTACCCCCAGAAAATGCAATGTGGAATGACCCCTTGCTCTGAATATCTACCCCAGCAGCACGTTCAATGTCTCTAGCTAAGATAAACGCTAGGTGGTCAGAGGGACTGGTGATGAGCTTCTGGCCAAGAAATGTTGAAGGAATCTGTTTAAAAATGTGCATATCGTCACTTTGAGTGATCTCCACTTCATCTTCAACTGTTTCTTGAGCATCATTATCATCGAGGACAAACTCTAATTGACTTGTTTTGACAATAAAGTTAAGGTGGCCAAAAGGGTCAGAATTTGCATATATTCTGATCTTTTTGGGGGTGCTAATTAAATAATCCCACACTTGCCAGGACAGGGCCAACTGGTTTGTGCTGACAAAGTTTTCTTGTCTTCCTGCCATAATATCTGAAAATACTGAAACATATGCTGGGTTATCTTTCACTACTGTACAGGCAAAATAATCCTTAGAATTCTCCCCATACACTTCAGGTGTTGATGCAAAATCAGAATCTGAGGATTCCTCAAAATTGTCTGGACATTGTGGTGTTTTCAATGATTTTGATACCAAAATAGATGGCCTCTTAGTGTTACCATGTCCAATATGGAATATTATTTTCTTTGTTTGCTTTCTTCTCTGATCCAACTTTTTATCTTCACAATGTGAAACACATATATAGTTATTTTTAAAAACTATTTGAATGTAACTTTCCCTAATGTCTAAATGCTTTCCTGAGACAAGCAGGAATGGAACGCTCCGCCATCTAGGAGAATTAACCTTCACAACAGAAGCAGCAAATGTTGGTGTGTTGTCTGTACCATTGATCTCATGATGTTCTGCATTTGCAGCATAGTTTTCATACTGACCAAACAGGGAATTGTGCCGGCCAGCGGGATCTACTTGTTTAAGTAACCGCACCTTATTGTGATTGATATCAATATTGTTGTTCAGGTCAGATGGTAAATCCATGGCAACAAGGG
Source organism: Ariolimax columbianus (assembly GCA_036924085.1). NCBI lineage: Eukaryota > Metazoa > Mollusca > Gastropoda > Stylommatophora > Arionidae > Ariolimax > Ariolimax columbianus. The sequence goes on along the minus strand of JAVGWX010000017.1, from coordinate 8,634,778 downwards.
TCAATAATTGTGTCAGATGATTCTGGTGGATATCTCTCAACACACCCATAGAATTATAGACATCAATACGGTCTGAAAGAAGAGAATCAAACACAAATAACTTATTATTTTTATTATTTAAACAACAATTCATTTTTTCTTTTAGATTCAAGAAGAAAACAGGACTCCAGATGTCACTTAACATACATTCTTACTACAGTCTCTCTACTTTAGTATTGTTCATGAGTCAATCTTGTCTTGTCTTATCCACATGCTGTGAGGCATCATGATGAGCCAGTTTTCTGTCCAGGGCCAGGTGCGCCGCTGAAGCAGTCGTTTTCCCATAAAGATTTAGAATGTCAACAACAGTTCCTATCCATCTCGTTGTGCCATAGTTGCGAAAACAAGATTGCCATGCGTTATAGGCGCTCAGGGGTTGTTGGTCAGGTTGGATTCTCATTAGGCAGCTGAACTACTAGATTTTTTCCACATCAATATATTTGGTGCATGGTCTTGTTTTAACGATGTTTCACCTCTCTTCATTCTGTCTCTCCTAGTTACGTTGATGGCTATCCGGAGACATCTTATCTCACATGGCATGATCTTTCTCTCTCTAGAGATGTTAAAGATCATGTTTGGCTCTAGTAACAAAGCATTGGCATGAACATACTGTTAATCAGTAGTCTTTTTGTTAAGGTGTTTCAATAATGGCGACAGCTGGTATGTGAAAGTGTTCACTTTTTTTGGCACCAGATCTTAATTGCTCCGTCCAAATCTCCATCATTTATGTGAAAAAACTGCCCAAGTGCTTGAAATCCTGCAATAGTTTTATCTTGGTCTCATTTATATAATGTTCAAGTTTTCAGGGGATCTTGATTTTCATACAGTATGTTTCGCACACAGAGTTAAGCACAGCCATATGTTGTTGTAGATCTTCTTCACTCTCGTATAGTTGGCATTGACCATCTGCAAAAAGAAGTTTATTTAACTAATCAGCCTCTGCCCTTTCTTCCTCAGCATTTCTTGGTAGTTGCCCCCTTTTGGCTTCCAGCGTTATTCTGTCCATCTATGATCTGAAGTGTAGTGGTGACAGTCCACACCCATGTCTCACCTCCATTGCTTTGGTCAGGTTATTGGTTAGTTTTACACTTTGGCACCTTGGTACAGTGCTCTTATAACTATCCCTGTACTTCATAGTCGTCTAGTATGACCCATAGTTTATTCCTGTCTACTCTGTCCACAGCCTCTTCTTGCTACGAATGCAACGTTAAGTTTCCAAATGTATTCTATGTTTGTTTCACAAAGTTGCCTCAGGATGAATAATGCATGTATGCAACTCATACCCCACCAAAAGCAGAATTGAGCCCCACTCAACCGTTGTTTGAGGATCAGTCAAATACTTTTCTCCAAGATTTGTATGTATTTCGTAGTTTGCCTGTGTGACTTAGCATTGATATCCTCCCGGTTGGTATTGCACTTTTTTTCCCCTTTATTTTACCAGATTAGCACTATGATGGCTTTCCGTCAGTCTTCAGTGACTCTCCTTTGCTCCCATGAGTTAGTCATTTCTATAAATCCTTCTTACACTTATCTTGTGATTCTTCAATTTTCTTATGTGTTGTAATTCTTCTTCGGCGTTCACCCAGAAAAGGACGTTGTGACATAGTTTATAGCAAGTTTGTAATATTTGCATCTGATTTCAAACAACTTTTTTGAGTGTCAGATTTATTTCCCGACTGCGATTTCTATTCTCTTAGCTAGACTACAGTAGTGCAGCCTGTTTCCATGGCTGCTAGTTACAGGTGAAATAGGATCTTGGTCAGCTCTGGTTCGCTGACACTAAAGCAAGCAGCCAGCTATGAGTTGCTGGCTGCTGTCAGCTGATTCACTGTAATGTGCTGCATCTTCAGCCCTGGTTCCAATTAAAGACATGCCTAGCTGTACCATTAGGTTCATTGCTGATGTTATGTCATATCCATTTCTATTTTCTCGCCTTAACCTTACCAGACCCATGTACCCATTTTTGGGTAATTTCCTTAACTGCCGCTAAACCGCTGTACCTAATTTTCGGTACTTTGGATAGTACGTCATAAAATGCGTCAGAATCTAAAAATAACCAACCAATCGTGGTCAATCCTCGTGATTAGTCATTGCAAATGGCTGCCCCCATGTTTGAATTGATTTTGTGGGGTTTAACGTGAACAAATTCGGAAAATTGACAATGAAACGAACGGCTGATGAACCAAGCACTTCAACAGGAAAGCAAAGTAAGTCTAGGCTTATGACAGTCCAACAGGTGATCAATAATTTGGTTGATTCAGACTCTGTTCAAGTGAAACAGACAGTGAGAGCTCGAGTGATGAGATGAAGGCTTTTCTTGGACTGAGGATCTATATGGAATACTCATGTATAAAGCCCAGCTATCAGGATTTTTGGACAAATGAGGGCTCTTTGTTGTGTTTACTCCCAGATTTCTAAATGTTTTATGACTCGAGACAGATTCTTTACCTTTTGCTGGGTGGATTGGCACACAAAGGTGGAATATTGACGCTAGATGAAAGGTAAACCTATTTTCTACAATGTCTCCAAGTTACATCTTATTCTAACCACTTGTTTGCATATAACTAACATTTTTCTATATCATGTTGGTTTTTTCTCTTTACTGCTCAGGAACCCAGGAATGGGGGACAGTTGGGTTCAGGGCCTTAGGTCTGGTAGGGTTAATCTTCAGCTGCATTGGTTGTTGTCATGTTCTCTTGCACAAGTTTGTGTTCATTATTATTTTTTACATTCTCAACACACTCAAAATAACATGAAAAATACCAAAACAGTCACAAATCATAAATAAGTTTAACTGCATAGCTCTTAAATAGAAATAATATTAAAATGCAAAAGACAGTAGAGAAACAACAAACACTACTTAACAAATATATTATTCCCTCCCAACAAAAATCATTTCACTGAATTTTTTTTTTAATGTGAAAGAGTATTAACCAACAATCAATGAAAGTACAAACAGACAAATGGATGATAGACAGTGGAATCTGCAAGTGAATATGAGTTTAAGGCAACCAAAAAAGTTACAAGATTTTATGAAAATGGTGCAGCAACTAAGGATAGCATAAACAATGAATGAGATGTGAACTTATGTTCCCAGAAGCACATTAAACAAGTATATATAAATCAAAAATCAATCTCAAATAAGTAGATAAAACAATAAAACAACACACATTTCAGAAAACTATCTCTTATCTTTATGTGATGTTTGCTGGAAATCTTTGCCGTAATTACAAAATGGGATATCTGCAAACCTTGTTTTTTCATATTATTCTTGAACTATATGGTGGCTTCAGGGTCCTGAGCAAAAGGTTGACCCCAGTGACGATGGATAGATGGGATCAAAGTACAAGGCAAGAATATTAGAACCAAAAAAAAAAAAAGAAGAATCCTTGAAGAGAATCTTAATATTTTTCACTTACCTTCAACCCCCACAGTCTCTTTCAGAAAGATCTCTACTTTCTCCACATAATCTGTGTTGAGAATCTTTTCTATATCAGGGTTGAGATTTCTGAAACAGAATTCAGTATTTAAAAAAAGTCAAAACCTGAGTTGGTGTTGTTCAAAGCTACTAATGCAAAGTTGAGCTAAATCTTGATGATGTTTCTTTGGTAACAGGTTACAGTGGCTCTCCTTACATCATGAGATGTACTTGAGAAAGTGAGCCAGGGCTTCCTGGCTGTAGTGAAATGCAATGCTCCTCAGTAACTTCATCACTATAAAAATCACAGTGTCAACCCTAGCCTTGTTGGTCTGACTTATGACACAATCTGTTTCCAGGAGCATGGTCAGGACATGAGGTAATCCCCAGATTTAATCTCATCATCATATTCCATACCCTTGTTTTTCATCTTCTAAAACTGAGACCTCACCACCTTAGAACACAGCATAACAAAATCAATTTTAAGCACTTTCAATGATTTTAAAGTCACAAAAAGTAATTATTTGATTTGCAGTTTAATAATGAATCATCTGAAAAAAAAACAACAAATACCTGAAATCATCTAAACGAGCCAAAACAAATACCTGAACTCATCTAAAAGAGCCAAAACAAATACCTGCATGCATCTAAAAGAGCCAAAACAAATACCTGAATGGAAGAATGGCTTTCACTGCAGGTTTTTCAAGGTAATGATCCACTCTGTAAATTTCGTCCTCTTCAAAATATGATAGCACTTTCATGGACATGGTTTCAGCACTTGATCTGTCCAAACCAAAAGGCTTCTCTAAAGCAAGTTTGAGGCTAATATTGCGATTTCGTAATGTAGGGCACTGCTTGTTGAACCTGTGTAATACTATCTCATATGCAGTTGGTGGAATAGCCATAAACAAGATTAGTTCTTTCATTGTTGCAGATGGAAAGCTGGAAAATTTATAAATCAGCTCTGAACATAGTACCACAAAATCTTCTTCATTTTGTAGTGTAATGTAAGTCACTTTGTCAATAAATTCTGTCAACCTCTGTTTACAAGTGTGTGTACTGAATCTTTCACGGTCCCCCTCATGAAAATCACATTTAATGCCAGTTGTGAGAATTTGATTAAGGATGACATTTCCTTTGTCTTGGTGTGATCTACCCGCTGCATAGAAATTAAATGTGTGATTCACAAGAGCCATCTGTCTCCACCTGGATTCTTCTACCTGACCAATCTCCATGCTGGAAAGGTAAACATCAAATACACTTTGCCAGAGGTATTTAGTAGCCAAATCTCCTGTCCCTCCAACTATAATCAGAACAGAGTGCTGGTTATTTGGCACTGGTGACCCAACAGCAGCCAGAAGGATGAGATATATGAGGTTACAGACAAAAGCTGCCATGATAGACATGGGTGCTCTTTCCAATCTGCAAAATATTAGAGATTAAGTATGATTTGTGACTAAATATACATTCTTCATGAAATGATACTACCTTTGTACATATATATTCATCTTCACATAATATTCAATTGATGAAAAAGTAACAATGTGTCTCGACAACAGGAAAACCTATTATTTGTTTCACTTTCATTAGATCATGATCTGCTTTTGCAATTAGCCAACTTCAAAGCAGTTAATGCATACATTAATGGTGCTACTAAAGATAATATCAACATTACCTAACTAATTATAACTATGACATGATCTAGGAAGTGTGTATAATTACTAATTATAATAATTTATATTAATAAGTCTATCTTTTAAATGCTTGATTTACATTAAAAAAACGATCTCTGGTATGATTTGGTTAATCTATTTTCAGAATGGGGGGAAGTACTTTTTCTGTGACACTAACAAAAAGGAAAAAAAAACAATGTTATTACAATTATGTTATTACTAGCAAGGCCATTGTTGAAACTTCACTAATTACAATAACTCAACAAATAACAGTCAGTATTGTTAATATGGGTGGTCTGCCAGGGACTTTGTGAATGACAAGGACAAGAATAGCACCACTGCCTCAAAGAGAGCATGTCGTGAGAGGCGAGTAACTGAGTGACATGGCATAACACCAGCCATGGTTGGGTGGTTTTTTTAGAGCAGCATAGATGGCGCCTAACAGGCTGTGGGTCTACTTTGCTCTAGTGTTTGAGTCTATTAAGATGGACTCGCATATCGGCTAATCACCGTCCATAAGCGCTTGTCCCAACGCAGCGGAGTATTAAGCTGCTTGAGCCTAGCCCGCTTAGCAAGAAACCCTTCTCCCAGCTACATCCAGCTCATACCAGAGCTGGGACCTGCACAGGGGCATCTACCCCTGTAGAAGTACAGGTCGACTAAGAACTAAGACTAAGAACTGTTAATATAATTGAACCAGCCTGTCAAAATTGGGACTTTGTGTGCTGTGCTACTCAAGGAATCTTACAGCTTTTCATATCACTAAGCTGTTCTGTTCTTATGGATTAACTTCACTGCACTCAGGGCATACTCATTGGTACTCAGTCTCTCTCAACAAATGGTGTGGATACTCATGGTTGCTGCCGCTAGTTGGCTGTACACACTTCTACTCCATCTTCTCATGTGCTCCATTCCACTTGAACCTCCTTTTGATTTCAGAACTCTGCAATTTGTGAACTGCTGATTCATCATTGCAGTGTTGTCATTCAGCAGGCAACCATTGGTAAGACTTTAAAAGGTCATGCCGAACTATATCTAGTGTGTTCATAACGCGTGTTTGTAAAGCCGATGTCAGCTCTTTCATTGCCCTGAACACCAGCATGACTAGGACAGTAGATCCACACCAGCCACTGGAGATTTGAGGCCTCATCAACTGCCTTCCACTCAAGCCTTAGCCAGCCCCCTTGTGTACTTTCTAAAATAAGCATGGTGCTCATCCTGTGGATTTCCACAAGGTGGTGAGAATGCCACACCAGCACACTTCTAAGAGGTCCGCCAATACTACTGGTGGTCATCCTCCTCTGTTCTATGGAGTGAAGGTACATAGAGAACGGGTAAGTGCTATTGACCAAACACCAAGAACATTCAACATACTGCAGTGAAATGTGGAGAGAGTCCTGAATAAAAATAAGCACCACTATTAAAATGGCTACTTTAAGACCAAATTGATGTAGCATGTATCCAGGAGACAGACCTCAACAGCAAGCACAGATATTTGGTCACAGGATATTAGGCCTTTAGACTCAACTGGGAAGGACACAAAGGAGGCGTGCTGATCTTATGGGAAACTCAATAATAAGCATCGAAGTGGCAGTGAGCGCCAATAACCAGGCAGAAATAGTATGAGTTGATATAACTGTAAATAAAACCAACATCCGCATTTATAACCTAAATGGTCCACCGAGCAAGTTACAATCAGGCATGGTAACAATTTGCTAAAAGGAAAAAAAGCTGCAACTGCAATTATGAGACACTACGATAGTACAAATCACAACTCCTGGCAGTTCTAAACTGCAGTTGGAAAAAGCAATTGTACCGCAGGCATGAAAGAAGGCCATATTGATAACAATTTATAAGTTTACTTAGCTGTGTGGGAAAACTGATGGAACACATGACAAATTCCAGACTAATGTGGCATTTGAAAAAAAACAAGAAAAAAAAAAAACAACAAAACTTTAAGCGGGGGCTCGACTTCATTGCCTGGGATTTTTTCCCCATTTTAGCTCAGTCTCTCTCGGCAGATGGGTACCGTCGCAGCTCGAAATCTAACCCTGACTGTCTAAACACGAGGCAAACGGCTTAACCACAGAGACCCCTATTTCAAAGAAAAACATCCGTTAATTTCACAACATGCTGGATTCAGACTACAGCGATCAACTGAATTACTCTCCAAAAATGAGACTGAACCCACATTGCCCAGAAAATTGAAAATGCTTTCCAAGAAAAAAAAAATTCACTTGTGGTCTGGGTGTATTTAGAAAAAACTTTCGATAAGGTTTATAAAGAGATTGAAAGTCAGACTGCACTGAAGCTAAGTCTGCGGGAAAATGTACAAATGGATGAGTCGCTATCTTGAAAACAGAACCACTTGAGTTCAAGTCCAAGGACAGACTAGCAGAAAGGGGACATTGGAGAAGGGGGTACACCATTGGTGGTGTCCTATCACCAATATAAATAAAGAATTTTCCAAAAAGTCCACACCGCTCTATTTTTGCATATGATTTGGCCTTGAGGATCTCAGAAGAAATCATCGCTACAGCAAGCATTCGGATGCAGCATACTCTAACATCACTGGAGGAGTGGACCAAGACATGCTAATAAAGATAAATTAAGAAAAAAACACACTTAAAATCTTTTTTCTCTCAAACAAACACAGAGCTCTAATCTAAAGCTAAATGGAGCAAATCTTTACCTTGATGAGAGACCTAACTATTTAGATATTACCTTTGATTAGCAACTGATGTGGAAAACACAGATAGAGAGAAACCAGATGATTTCAAGGCAGAGTTTGGTAATCATGAAAAAACTTGCTGGAACAACTTGTGGGGCAGACGAAAGTGTATTAAAGAAGCTGTACACTGGATGTGTAAGACCAGTTCTAGAATATGGCATAGCAGCATTAGTTACTGCAGAAAAATCAAACTTTGACAAAATAGATAGTTAAAAACCAAGCAGTGGGAATCATAACAGGGGGTATGGGGACTATGCCCATTGGAGAACTATACAAAATTATGAACCTACAGCCAATGGAGGACAAAAGAAACAACAGAGCCCAACAACAGGACGAGAAATTCACAATGCTGATAGACCATCTGGGATAAGTGAAAGAAAATATCCTGTAAATGGCACACCACAAATAAAACTTATGCACACTACACACATGCTTCCAACCTGGAGAAAACAGCACTTCCTAGAGCTGATAGAAAACATTCCCGGCATTGAAATAAAAAGTAGCCAAATAGAAAAAGAAAGAAGAGCCCTAATTGTAAAACACATAGAGAATCACAGAGAGACAAGTTGTACTCTTCACAGTGTTTGCGGCACTGGAAATACAGAAAAATACAGACCTAAAGGAACTAAGAGTGATACTCTATTAACTATATCACCGGTTCAAAAGAGTTGTGATACAGTGAATTCCATCTCATTACAATATTTTTGGCAATGAAGAGGCTGACAGACTGTCAAGTGAAGGTGGAAAGCTAGCTCAACCTGGTATAGGTATAACTTATGGAGAAGCTAAGAGGTTCACCAGGTGTAGATACAGGAAGAAGTGGGAACCAGAGCACACAGGTCATCAACCAAATAAAGCATATCATTAGCTCAACAGAATTGAATAGGCAGTTATCTGTAGACTCCGCACAGGTCACGATAAATAAGATATCATCTGTTCAACAAACTCAGAATTAGAAATACAGATGAATGTGTCTGTCAGCCTGGCAAAATGACTGCTGAACTGCTTCTACAAAGGTGTCCAACATGCAAGGAACAGATAAAGGACCTGTGGCCATCACCAATACCATTCCTGGACAAGCTCTATAGAGATACCAATAGCCACAGGCTAACCACTGTTTGCTTTACAAATATTCGAGTTGACAGATGAAAGCGTACGAAGAAGAAGTTAAAGAGGTCTCAGATAGCCATCCCAGAGCTCAGATCACTGTAACCATCTCCACTCTCATGTTGGAGGTTGCTGTCCTGCATGCTCCACTCTGCTCAGAAATAACCTGACCTCTACCTCTAGCAAAAAACTACCACATGATTACTCATTGCATAGCACCAATCCATCAACATATATAACAGCATTACTATCCTAAGTGTTAACATTTATCAGTTGGTTAGCTTTGAGCTCTGCTTTCCTGTTGCATCACTCCCTGCCTTTCCTGCCTAGAGAAATGATGACTCTGTGGCAAACTGTCATTCTATCACCAGTGTGAACCCATTCTTCTCACTTGACTATGCCATGCCTCTTGATTCTTTAAGCTTTATATCTGAGTTGTTAATGTGCAGTAGGTGCCACCTGCTTGTTGTAACTTGCATACAGACTTTGGCTTATTCCACTTTATATCTGGATGCCACTGTCAGAAGTCCCAGCCCACACCATATCCTAAAAATGAGGGCATCTCTAGTGCAACTCAGAACCAATTGCATACCTTCATTCTGGGCGGGTTCCAACCTTTCCCACTGATTACAATAGGACAAGGATGGCCATATTGGACAATATTGGATGAAAACAAGTTGCTGCTTGGAAAAGTGTTTCAAGATTGCCACTGTTTGACTGTTCCCAGCAAGTCACATTTGATCGGCGCATGACATGGAAAAGTCAGATTGAGAGAAACCGAATGAAAGCCAGAGAAAGAATGGCAATCATGAGGAAACTTGCTGGCACTAGCTGGGGAGCAGACGAAGGCATACTAAAGAAACTGTACACTGGAAGAGTGAGACCAGTTCTCGAGTATGGCATTGCGGCATGGACAACAGCAGCGAAGGCGAACTTCGATAAAGTTAACAAACTTCAAAACCAAGCCATGAGAATTATAACAGGTGGCATGAAGTCAACGCCAATTGTAGAACTTGAAAAGATTACAAAACTGCAATCCATGACCGATAGAAGAGACTGCAGAGCCCAGCTGCAGTTAGAGAAACTCCGAAGACTGACCGACCATCCAATGCACCAGAGACTAAACAATTTGGGAAATGGGAAACTAAAGCGGAGAAACTTTGCAGAAATAGCCAAAGCAAAGATGCACGAAGATCCCATAAACGCACTAACAACACCAAAACCCATCACTACTGTACGAAAACCTACCTGGAGGCAGGATATATTTCCAGAGGTGGTAGAAAATATACCAGGTATTGCAAACAAAAACTGCCAGACTGAAAAAGAAAGGAGAGATACTACCCTAAGCTTCATAACGAAAAGCTACCCAAGCATGGACTGGACCCATGCATACACCGACGGCTCTGTAACAAACACATCACAGAACGAAGGGGCAGGAGCATTCCTGAACCTACCAAATGGCAGAAAAATAACACTGTCATTCGCTACTGGTAAGTACACAAGCAATTTCAGAGCGGAGGCAGAGGCACTGAGGGCGGCAGTGGAAGAAATGGTGACACACAGTGAAAATGAGAGCCATATAGTCCTGCTTACAGATGCTCTCGCCGTAGTCACAGCGCAAAAAAGCCAGAAAAACACTGAGCTTAATGACTTAAGAGCAGCACTCTGCAAACTGTGCCAGCAGTCCGCACCAAAAAGGGTAGTGGTACAGTGGGTCCCATCTCACTGCAACATCCAAGGCAACGAGGAGGCAGACAGACTGGCAAAAGAAGGTGCAAGACTACCACAAACAGATACCAGTATGACGTACGAAGAGTCAAAACGGCTTATCAAAGCCAGATACATGACCAAATGGGAAACCGAACATACTGGTTACACCAAAAACAATGCCTATTACCAGTTGAACCGAAGAGAGCAGGTCGTTGTCTTCAGACTTCGCACTGGCCACAACAGACTGAGGTACCACCTATTCAACAAATTGAAGATAGGGTGTACCGACGAATGCCCGTGCGGTACTGGTAAAATGACCGCTGAACATCTGCTGCAGAACTGCCCGACATACGAGGATCAGAGAGAGCAGATGTGGCCATTACCAGTGGAACTGCAAGACAAGCTCTATGGCAGTGGCGACAGCCTCAGGATGACCGCCGCTTTTTTCGAAAAAATAATGGTTACTGTCTGACTGCGTACGCAGAAGAAGAAGAAGAAGAGTGTTCCCAGCCCTCACTTACATTTTTGTAAGTCGACATGGTACTTATATAAGAAGCAGCTATCAAATGTTACTCTGACGTCTGAAGCATTACAATCTATCGTCTTTGTCAATTACACATCCATCAAAGGTAATGCCTGAAAGATCAGCCTTCATTATTTAGTTTTTAAAGGAGAACCATATTGTACAGTCCTTGCTCGGTTGATCTGGGAACTTGAATTCCCATACCACTGTACTGTGAGATTGTCTGCAAGAAGGTCTCCTGCATTTCTCTACTCAACTACTCTGACCATCTCATGTCTATCTGAGCCAGCCCTGTACGTCAGGAGTGAGAATGTCCTCTGCAAAATGTTAGTGTTTCCTAATAAGGGTTCAATGTAACATTGAATGTCAATGTTGGTTACGTTGATTGAATAATAACAACGCTAACTAAGTAAGTTAGTAACTTACTAACAACTAACACAGTGACAGCATCTATCAGATGTATGACTATGACTTTGAGAGCAGAGAATCTTTGGGCAGTCCTGGACAATCAAATGGACACATTCGCACGGGTTCAGATGGTTCTAACTAGCCAGAACCACCACAGACAGTTGAGTTGTTATTGTTACCAGTGGCGGCAGTGGGTGGTGAGTGGTCGTGGATACTGATAGAGTAATTATAATACTAATTGTAGTAGTGATAGCGGTTTGCCGACTGTTTCATACAAGAATTGAAAACCTTCACACATCAAAAGCAACTGTCCCAGTATTACCCAGGCGTTAAACTGCTAGAATTTAAATATGTAAATCAACAGATTTCATAGAAAGTACCTGTTCCGTGTTATGTCCATGTTTTTTCAACAGCAGACGTTGTTATTTTTATTACGTAAATGATCCGTAAAGAATTATTGAGATATAACTTTTTCATTTACTATTAGCGTCCAAAAATATGGACTGGAAAGAATCGGAAAATATGAAGTTAGAAATGTTCTGTTTGTCTTTTTTCTTCATAGTTATTTCTAAAGCTCCCTTTGAAATATGTATTTTGAAAAGCCAGATGAAATAATTATGAATATAGTTTCATTCATCTTTAAATGTCGTTCTTAAATAATATATTGACAGATAGCTTCCAAACGAAAAGGTTTTTACACTTTCGTCACACATCTGGCATACAATTACATATGAAATAACATTATAAAACCTTTGACCTTTATAACATTATAAGGACAAAAAAATGCTTTACTTTAAACTTTAATGTTAACATAAATAACAATCATATTTTAAGATTTGTATGCATTTGTTAATTTTCTTTTTGTATCATAGTGCCTTCGTTAGAGTCATTGACAATGAACGAAGAAGAAAAAATATCATAGCAGTATTTGGGGATTTTATTTTGTTGCGTTAACTACAGTAAACTTTCTGGAAATTAAATCTGTTATTAGATCTATTATTTTGAAAGTAAAGCAATATTGGTCTTGATTTAGAAAGAAAAAATATCTGAAACATAAAATTATATTCACTAAGTAAAGTAGTCTGTTGCCTTTGAGATAGATGTGATCGTTGTAATTAGATTTACATTGTCAGCGTCGGTGTCGATATGAGCTTAGAGTTGATTGCTTGCTGCGAGGGTGGTAGCAATCGAAGATTCGATGAGCGTCTCAGGACAACGATTGGATCGTTGCTGCTGGAACTTTGCAAGTTTTAGATCGTAGTGGAAACGGACACGGAGAAGGCGATGGTCACTTTCAGTGCAGAAGGAACCAACCAATGAGACATCTGTGACCGATCTACGATTGGACAAGACACGGTAAAATTAATTACGATGAAGTCCACTGGGTCGCACGTGTGTTTACCTCGTGGAGATGGACTTCTTGGAAAAGCAGTTGAGTGGAATAGTCGATTTGATTCGCAGGGAGTGGTCATTCTGCTGTCTCTTTATTCTCCAGAGTGCAGTCCCACATAGGTTTAACCGTGTTGGCGTGGTCCTATTCTGGCATTGAAGTCGCAGATGATGATCTTGTAGTAGTTATGTGGGAGTCTTGGCTAGCATATTTTTCCTGACCAGACGTTAGTCTCCCCTCCCCATTTTAGCAACCTTGCATGAAACAGCATTTTGGTATTTTATCGAATTTTGTTTTCTTAAAATAAATTATAAATTTTTGTTTTATTGTAATCAAGGTTGGTGTTTGACAAAACAACTTCGTGCTCTGGATGCTGCAGGTGATTTGGCTCTTCTATCACATTACCGCCATCAGATGCATAATAAGATAAGTATATAGACATTGGAATTGAGAATACTCAGAGAAAAGACGAAGGTTGTGAGAATAAATGGAACTTACGAAAGCCCGGATGTGGAATTCATACATTTGGGTAGAAATCAAGTAGGATAATGATATCAGAATAAGAATACAAAAGAGGAGAAGAGCTTTCATTGCATTGGAGAACTATGACGTGAATCATCCCGTAACCGTTGATGTCGTTTGAGCACACATGAAGACAACCCCACGCCACCCCTCTCTGTTAGTGCCTTCTCTAGTCGGAGTTTGGTTCATTCTTTTATGTCATCCTCCCACTACTTTATGGAACGTCCACTTCGTCTTTCGCCTTTCGCTTTTCCATGCAGGATCGAATTTGAAAGACTGTTTGATCTCGATATGTGTTCCCACAAAGCGAGTTTCCGTTTTTTAACTATGTAAATTAAAAGAAATTGCTTCCAACACAAAAATTAAAACATTCAGATCAAATTTAAAGTTGTCCTTTTTAATGGCTCTGAAACACGGAGAAAAAGATAAACAACAACAGAGAAGCTACAGACTTTCGTAAACGGATGTCTGCTCTGAATAGAAAAAAGGAAATGTTATTAGAAGATCACTAATGTGGAACCGGGCAAATATCAATGTAACAGGACACGAAGGGTAGGCGATGGCGTTAGATATGACACACAATAAGGAAATGAGTTGACAGATTACAAGACAGTCTCTATTCTGGAATTCCCTAGAGAAGAAACGTAGAATCAAGCCAAAACACACATAGCAAAAAGAGCTCGAGACAAACAAGAGGACAGCAGAAGACGTGGACAGAAATAGAACAGATTAGTCAGAGTAGGAAGACTTTCCGCGGATTTGTTGATGACCTGAGCCATACAGAGAGCTGAATTGTTTTGATGAATAAGGACTAAAAAAGGTTACATACAACAAACAAACAGTAAGTTAAACAACTTGCGTGAGCTCTTAGCATCAGCAGAGATTACAGTATTAAATGAAGATTGTCATAACAAAAGGGATATTATTACGACTGTCTATGGGATGGAAATCATTCTTCTTCGTACGCTTTCAGACATCCATCTTGAATATATGTAAAGAAAACAGTGGTCAGTCTGAGGTTATGGACATCTTTATGTTGCGTGTCCAGAAGGGCACTAGTAAAGGTTTTCTATGTTCCGGGTAAATGTGACATTTTTGCGGCAGATGTTCATAATTGACATAAGCAAAATAGCAACAAAAATCGCAAAGACAAGTGTTCTACGTACTAGTTCATTTAGATGGCGAAAGGGCGTGTTCATTGAAGGTCCCAACCATCAGTAGTTCCTGTCTTCATATTGCTGATCGGGATTAAGATGCTGAGCAGCGCATGAGCTGCAGTGGTCAGCGACCCATAGCTGACTGCTAGCGTCAGGGCCAGCGAACCAGAGCTGCCAAGACCCTTCTACACCTCCACGCGGTGATCTTGGATAACAGGCTGTAGCAGGACAGACAGGCTATGGAGAAGGGATCGAAGAGGGAATGCTAACCCGTTACTCACAAAATGCTTGCTGAAGTCGGATATGTCCGACCGAAAGGTGCAAATATCACAGTCAACCTGTAAACTACGACACAACGCATTCCGTTTTCTGGCCTACATTCTGCTAATTAAGCCCTTTTCAGGGTTTGGTAGCGGGAGATTGAGAACGAACGAAGCCAAGCCAAGCCATATTGCTGATCCACTTTCTGTAGTGATTGCCGTCTCATCCTCGTCACCTGTTGCTCCAGATGCGGAGTATAGGTCCATCACTGCTTTTGGTTTGCATCAACCACCTTTTATTGAATTATGTTAACAACAGAGACAATTGTCAATTTAGAATAACAAAAACCACCGAGGAGTGTACGGTACACACTAGACATAAGAACTTGTCATCGATAAAACAAAAGAAAACTGCCGACCAATATAATTTTACATAGAAATATTAAACACCTTAGAGGCCTTTGGCGTAGATATAATTAAACAGCTGTGTACCGAGAAATACGATACAGGATGCGTACCGAAAGACTTGAAGACATCCGTTTTTATTTCATTCCCCAAAAAACCTCAGCCGGTGGATTGCACAGACTATCGAACAATCGGGCTGTATGAGTCACGTGACCAAATTACCATACTTCTCAAGATCATAAGGGAAATAATTACAAATAAAATCAATATTGAAGTAAGTGCTGAAGTTTGAGTTTAGTCAAAACACTGGAACTATGAAAGCAACACTTTGTTTTCGAATGTTGGTAGTAAAGTTAATAGAAGTACAACCGAGTGTATATCCGTGTTCCGTAGACTATATGTAGACACAGTGGTTTCGAGACCAGGTTCTTTTTTCACGTGGATCTTCTGGTAAAAAATCCCCTGATCTTTGGGTAGTGAGATCGGACTCCTGGAAATCGTTGCCCGGACAAAATTCAAGTTAAAAATCTACCCAAGTTATTTGTACCTTTCCCCAATGTGGCTTGTTAAGAGCAGCTATAGAGAGTAGGCATGGGTAGAATACGTTTGATAAACATTACAATTAGGCAAGTCAAATATTTTGGTCACATAAAAAGACACAGGACGTTATTGAAAACAATTCTGAAGTGGAAGGTTGAAGGCCGGCGGACAAGAGGCGATGAGCGCTATAAGTTGGAAAGCAACACCAAAAGATGGATTAATGTCAATCTGTGCCGCCAAGACAAGAGACAGGAATTTGGAGATTCATTGCAGTCAACTTTCACTGCGAAGACGGCCCTTGAATTGATTGAGAACTTGTGAAAGCCTTTCATAATAGAAAGCGGTTTCAGAAAATTATAAAAAAAATTAGAGAAGCTTAAGTAAAAGCCTTGAAGGGTTGTGTGGAATAAATACTTTGTACCATGGATGCAAATCATTAACATTAAATAAACACAAAGGAAACATGAAACTCAAATTTATGTCGCGTCCAGTTCAATAGCTTTTAAAATAGGCAGCATCGGCTTAATTAAGTTTTTAATTGCTTGTTTGCAGTATTGAGACATTCTCAAAATTAAAATGATAAAACTTCGATACAGGAAACAGGTCTTGGTTCGTTATGTGATTGCACACCAAAACGCAATAGCAATGGGGAAAAGCAGATAAATCTATGTCTTGAACAGGGGCTGATTATAACAAACACTTTTTTTCAACACCAGAAAAGCCATATACAAACATGGTATCGATAGAATGATACAGCCATAATCATACCAAAATAGACAACATAATAGTCAGAGGGAGACAAAGGTCAGACATTACAGACTGAAAAGAGTGTTTCCCAACACCAATATGGATACTGATCATCGTCCTGTAGTACTAACTCAAATAACTACATTCCAAAGCAAATCTAAGTTGTAAAGACAGATATACGTCACCAACACGGCAAAACTTAGGAAGAAGACATCCGCAAAGACATACAAAGTGAAATGAAGGCCATGTACGAGGCCATGCCAGTAACAAATGGCAATGTAACCAATGAGTTGCATTGGTTCAAATCAGCAATGATGAACACAGTAAAGGTAAAATGTGGAAGAAAGAAAATTCGACAAGTGCAAAAGAAAAAAACAGCTTGATGGAATCAACAGGCACAGGAAGTAATACAAGATAAGACAAAAAGATACAAAAAGGGGTTGAAATCGAAGTCACAAGAAGATTGCGCAACTTACAGACTCGCAAAAACCAAATGATCCGCAGAGGCACTCCACTCACACGAGTTCAGACATAGGAAAAACAGAGCCCA
This sequence comes from Ariolimax columbianus, assembly GCA_036924085.1. NCBI lineage: Eukaryota > Metazoa > Mollusca > Gastropoda > Stylommatophora > Arionidae > Ariolimax > Ariolimax columbianus. The sequence continues at coordinate 8,617,598 of JAVGWX010000017.1, read as the reverse complement.
AAATATTAATCCAGGAGATTGAGGTAGTCCTTTAAAAAAGTCCAAACCGGAAAGCTGCAGGTGCGGACGGAATAACATCCAAGACAATAAAATAAGAAAAATAAGAGAAATCAAAAGACAGAGGCTGATCAGTTAAATTGAACTCCTTTTTGTAAATGATCAATGTCTACTTTACGAGAGTGAAAATGATCTGCAGCAACATCTGACTGTGCTCAACTCTGTGTGTGAAAGAGACAGTATGAGAATTAACACATCCAAAACAGAAATGATGCAGATAAGCAGATCGCCTGAAAACATTAACATTATGGTAAACGGGACCAAGATCAAACAAGTTTGAAGGGGGTTCAGCGGGTTCAAATATGTGGGCAGTGTTTTCACACAGGATGAAGGTTTAGATAGATAGGTTGAGATCAAGTACTTGGGCAGTGTTTTCACACAGGATGAAGGTTTAGATAGAGAGATTGAGATCAAGTACTTGGGCAGTGTTTTCACACAGGATGGAGGTTTAGATAGAGAGATTGAGATCAAGTACTTGGGCAGTGTTTTCACACAGGATGGAGGTTTAGATAGAGAGATTGAGATCAAGTACTTGGGCAGTGTTTTCACACAGGATGAAGGTTTAGATAGAGAGATTGAGATCAAGTACTTGGGCAGTGTTTTCACACAGGATGGAGGTTTAGATAGAGAGATTGAGATCAAGTACTTGGGCAGTGTTTTCACACAGGATGGAGGTTTAGATAGAGAGATTGAGATCAAGTACTAGGGCAGTGTTTTCACACAGGATGGAGGTTTAGATAGAGAGATTGAGATCAAGTACTAGGGCAGTGTTTTCACACAGGATGAAGGTTTAGATAGAGAGATTGAGATCAAGTACTTGGGCAGTGTTTTCACACAGGATGGAGGTTTAGATAGATAGGTTGAGATCAGGTGCCAAAAAGCAAATGCGATTGCATACCAGCTGTCACCATTATTGAAACACTCTAACATAAACATCTCCACAAAAATAATGCTAATCAACAGTATATTCACGCCAAACTCTGTGTTACCAGTGCCAAACGTGAACTTTAACCAAAGATGTTAGAACAATAGTTGAAACAAGAACCTGCACTGAATATATTGACGAGGAGAGAATCAAGTAGTTCGGCCACCTAATCAGAATGCAACCTGACCAACTACCCCTGTGAGCCTATAACGCACGACGTTTGGGTTTTCGCAATCGCGGCAGACCGAGAACTAGATGGATAGGAAATATTGCGGATATTATAAATCGTCATGGGATGACGACTACTTCAGCGATACGTCTGGCCCTGGACCGAAAACTACGGCTCCCCAAGACGTCTCACGGCACAAGTGGATAAGACAAGATAAGACAAAGTTCAATAATTAAATTGTCTTCAAATAATACTGTGCTGTACCAATGCTCGCCAGCACTACGATATGATACTCGTACACAATGCATGAAACTTTTTATAGTGTTGTTCGTCCATCACGCATGATGAAGATCATTCTCTTTGTTCAGCCGTGTGGACAATCGTTCCATTTTCTCTGTCCACTGAAATAGATGAATTTGGCAGTGATTTGGATTAAAATGAAAAAGTTTTGCACAATATGTCAAACTCACTCTCTCGTCCTGAGCTGCCCTTAGCCAGTGGCAAGACATTATCAAGACGACTGGAGATAGCACAGGATGCAGATTTTTCCTGAAGCCTTTTCCGTAAACAGGTAGGCCTACACCGCAAGGCACGGGGAACTTTTTATAGTATCACTGGAATATGAGAGTGTATACATCCATTAATCTGACAACAACAATTTGGTAAGCAGCAAGAAATGTTTGTTTTTTTAAAACATGAAAAATGTAAGTGAAGATACAGTAAAAGAAAATGTTGATGTTATTCGGTCGCTAAACCCTCAAAGCTTTCCCATGAGACATGTACTTTGCATGAGGAACTACAGCGGTAGTAATAAATCTAAGGCAGCAGTTGATTCAAACATTTAATTAAACTAGATTTTCAATAACTCCTGATAAGGGTACGGGTACAACTGATAGAGCGCGCTGTGCAATGTTCAATGAGGTATGTCAGTTGAAATATACCTGAATCGTGACAGACTGGCGATAGCTATAAATAGAAACAGACAATTTGTAATGCAGTGACATGTGGTATCCAGGTAACCTCATAGGTTACAAGACGAAAGAATGGAGATGGAGAGAAGGTGGAAAACAACTCAGGCTTTACCTGGTGTCCGATGTAACATAAGACGTGTCCTTACGTGACCCTTGGTGTGGTAAGGGCACGCTGTAGACACCCATACATCTATACAGCATCCTGGTATTCGTATTTACTCCTCTTATACCACTTGTGGTGTAGAAATACTTTTGTATATATTTATAATCGAGTGCACAAACACACAGGTGATTGGCCTGTTGGAGGGGGTCACACAAGGCCTTCTGTAATAAATAGGCCTGCGCAGTAACGTAGTGACGTCCCTTCCCAGAGCTCTGTTTTTAAATACAGTCGAACATTTTGAATTTGGCGACTGGCATCGAAAATGCCTGCTAAATCTTGTGTTCCTGTATGTAAATCAAATTACATCAGCACTTGTGGTATGTGAGTGTATTTAGGTTTCCAGGTAATGCAGAAATTATGGAAAAGTGGACTAAATACATCCATAGGAAAGATTTTGTACCAACTAATGCCAGCGTGGTGTGTATCAAGCATTTTCGACAGTGTGATAATATTATAAGCGATACTTACACCGACAAATCTGGAGTTACACATGTGATTCCACGAAAGTGTCCTGCTCTAAAACCAAATGCATATCCATCATTGTTTCCCGAACTGCCCTCCTATTTATCAGTCGACATACACCAACCTCACACAAATCCAGAAGAACGTGCTTTCGAAATTGTGAGAAAGCATGAAGAAAAAAAATCAATGACTTGCTTTCGTCAAATGTTATACAAAACTACCACTCTTTAGTCTCAGGTTGGTGCGAAATTGAACGGATTGTGAGAAAAGCAATGGCAGTTTACTTTGCTAGAAGGAGCTCATACCTGTATTGTACTGTACTGCATGACTATCAAAGAAAACACTGCAACTTACATAAATGTCAGCATTAAAGTATTACTTGACATGTCTGTAGAAGTCTATCTCAGGAATACAAAGGTTGCTACTAAACATCTATATTGGATTATAAATAACAGTTAATTGGGAAGGTGGCCACAGCTTGAAAATCGAATGATCCATTACAGTGAATATAAACCTGATACTCCTCAATGCAGTGTCACTGTCAGTGATTTAGTAGAGGAAACATGCAGTACGTTACAAAGTGCAAAAGAATTACTACTTTCATCAAAAGAAATGAATATGCCAGTATCCAATAAGCAATTAACGTTTATGGCAGAGCAGGTGTAGCTTTTTATCACTGATGCACACAGAAAGCGCTACAGTAGCTGTACATTGTACTTTGCATTCATACTATTTATACCAGCGTATTACAGATTTATTAGAAAATCTCATCTCTTATGTTTGCCTCATCCAAGCACCTTGAGAAATTTAACATCTCCATTGGCAGTGTCTACTGATGATGGAGGCATCTCCAGATACTTGAAGATTAAAGCATGCAAACTCAATGAGCTGGAGAAGATGGTAGCCAAACATATGGATGAGATATATGTTAAATCAGCTGTGACTTACTCGACAGGTCAGTTACTGGGTCCTGCTTCAAACTCTATCAAAACAGCAACAACAGTGCAGGCTTTCTTAATATCTTCAGTATTTGGAAATTATCAGGAAGTGGTAGAGCTTCCACCAATGTACAGGATGATATCAGACCATCTGAGCACAAAGTTACTGCAGATCATCAACGTTGTGCAGGACTGTGGTCTGAGCACAAAGTTACTGCAGATCATCAACCGTGTGCAGGACTGTGGTTGTACGGCCATCGCAGTTCTTGCAGATAATAATGCTGTTAACAGAAAAAGTATATACAAATCTTCTCAAACAAAACAGCACCTACATTGAAAACCCCAGTAATGTTTGTAAAACATGTGTATTGTTGTACGATTCTGTGCACTTGCCGAAATGCATCTGGAGAAATTGGATCAATCTAAACAATTCAGAGCAAACATTAATTTACCCTTCTGCAAGGGGATCACTTCTTCGCGTAGAATCTGCTTGTTGTACTGACCACACCAGCTGATACCTTTTCCCATTTGAAGCAGCTTTATAGCAAGGAGCGTCCTAAATATTGCCAAGCTAGCCCCAAATCTGAATTACAAGGCCGTTTTCCCTTCCGGCATGGACAGCCAGAAGGTACCATTGGCACTGGCAATTTTTAGTGAATATAACATTGGTACTCTACGTCTTCTTGGCGACAATTCGGAAACAGCAGATTTCATCGAGATCATATTGAGATTGTGGCACATTGTCAATGTTAAGAGTAAGTTCATTGGCACTATTAAACAGAATCCATTTTCAAAGCCAATAACATCTGCTAATGATGAGTCGCGTCATTATTTAGATAAGTTTGCAGCATGGTTGATACAGTGGGGACACATCTGATTCCAATGGAAAGCTGACAAAAGAAACACACAGTGTATCATTGCATACAGTGTGACTACAGTAATTTAACTAGCAAAATATGCCTTCAGTACAACAGGTGCAACATTCATGATACTGGGAAAGTTACAGACTGATAATTTAGAAGCTCGGTTTGGCGAGTATTGTCAATTGTCAGGTGCAAATTATCTTGTGTCTGTTAAACAGATTTTGGAGGCAGAAAAAACAAATTGAAAATACATTTATCTAAAGTAGATCATGGCACAGGCCTATTATTAAAGTAGGTCATGGATCACCCACAGCAAACTATATATCTAAAGTAGGTCATGGGTCGCCTCTCTTTGGCCTTCATGCAGACCGCTATTGGGTAGGTATGTCATTGCCTTTTTAATGTGTACAGATACTGCATCAGACAAGCAAACACAGTGACCACATTCACTTCACTAATTCACCTTGGGGGAATGAAACAGTAAAAATGGCATGGTACTAAGTGTGGTAGCGACTAAAAAGATAATAGAAGCCAGAAAAGTAATGTCCCTTTTAAAGAAGGAGCATTTGCTTTCCGACACCCTGGGTAGAAGAAGACCAATAAAGGAGACTTGACAATGCTATGACATTTACTTATGATATTTACAAAGGCTTCAAGTTCAAGCAAGATACAGCTATAATGTCTCTGGACCTGGAGATTGCGTATAATTGGATAGACTAAGCGATATAGATGTTTTGCTTGACGGGATGCAGTATCAGACCGTGGCTGGTTAACTTAATAGCGGCTGCAGTGGTGGAAAAAGGTCAACCACTTTTGAGACAATAATCATGTTTTATTTTCATCGTCATGTAGCATATCCTTTATTGAACGTCGCTCCCATCACAGTCTGTCTGAAAGAAACTCGTTTCCTTGCCAAAACTCCAGCCTCTGCCACAGTCATACCCAGGCATTCCTGGGTATCTTGGTGCCATCGTCTTGTTGGTATACCCCTTCCTCTTTTGCCTGGCACCATACCTTCCATCAGCGTTCTCTCGAGAACGTTGTGTCTCTTGATGTGACCAAAGTATTTGCATTTTCTAGCCAAAATGGAATTGATAAACCAGTTCTCCTCTCTACTCAACTCTTGCCGAATGTCTACATTTGTCTTTTTCTCTGTCCAGGGTATTCTGAGGATCTTTCTATAACATTTGGACTCGAAGGATTCAATTCTTTGTTTGGACGTTTTGGTAATCGTCCATGATTCGCAACCATAAGCTGCCACAGGAAAAACAGGCTCTCAAGACTGTTACTTTTATCATTTGGTTGGTGCTCTGTCATAATTTCTTCTTTGTTAAGTCTTTGCATTGCTATGGCTATTCTTCTAGTGATTTCTTTCGAGCACTATTATACTCCTATAAAATTGGTTACGTAATTCAAGTGTCTTTTGTAGTTTTTGTTTACTTACTGCAAGATATTAAGTTAAAACTGTTTAAACTGTGCACATCACCGAGTTGTGAGTTTTATGTTATTGTGTAAAGGGCAATGTTACGTAACTCGTGTTTCACATTGTCAAATCGAGTTACATGTATGGAAATTATGTATTGTATAACCTAACACAAATTTATTTGGCCAAGACCAGGATAACTAACTACACGTGCACAAAGCGGTATTGAGGTTGGTGTCAATCAAAAGTAAACTGAAGGGGAGGGTTTATCAACATCATCATCATCATCATCATCATCATCATCTTCGTTCGTTCTCAATCTCCAGCCACCAAACCCTGAAAGGGCTTAAGTAGCAGAATGTAGTCCAGAGAACGGAATGCGTTGTGTCGTAGTTTACAGCTTGGCTGCGATATTTGCACCTTTCGGTCCAACACATCCGACTTTAGCAAGCATTTTTTTAGTACCGGGTTAGCATTCCCTCTTCGATCCCTTCTCCTTAGCCAGTCTGCCCTGCTGCAGCCTGTTATCCAGGATCACCGCGTGGAGGTGTACAAGGGTCTTGGCAGCTATGGTTCGCTGGCCCTGACGCTAATAGTTAGCTATGGGTCGCTGACTACTGCAGCTCCTGTGCTGCTCATTGTGTGAATATATTATATGGATGGCACCGAATATAAATGAAGGATGTGACGTCAACTCTGGAATGACTATCTGTGACCTGTTTAAGAATGGAAAACATCGTTTCAGGTGTCCTCAAACTCTTGCTTCGGTAGGTACACAATGGCGTCAGTAGATACCAGACACAGTATCCTCAAATCTTCAGGGGCCGGCGTAAATCTTTTGTCCTAGTCATGCTGGGGTTCCTCACAATGGTAGTGTTGCCCTGCTTGTCATAGCAGAGACTTTGGAAAGAGATACATGTGACATTCTGAGGTTGATCCATGATCGTCTCTTGGGAGTTGAACTGTAATAAACGAAGCAGCAAACCACAGCATTTTGAAATCTATGAGTCGAACAAATTGTGAGGACAGATCAGGATTATGTACGAACCACGGGCTACTAAAACCATACGTATCCATTATTCTTCGTCGTTTGCCGAAGGTGCCCGAACATTTATGGGCCTGCTCACAGACTACAGTGACGTCAATTCTTAACACTCCAGATCAGAACTGTCACCTGTAGATTTGATGGTATTTATTCTGGCGTGGCCTGTGACCTGAAAATTATCTCAAGGTCGCCTCCGAAATAAAAATGTTGAAAAGGCTAATGTAGAAGGTCTGACTGATGTGGAGGGGAAAAGAGAGGAAGGTCAAATTCTAACTCTAGTGGAGATGGACGTTTACAGATCTCTGAAAGTGTGTCTAGACACCAATGTCTTGACTGTAGATATTCCACAAGTAGTCATCATCTTTAACAAATTCGTGTGTCAGTTATGTTATCAGAGCAAAGGCTTTGACATTCATAATTATTATTACTGCAGGAATTCTAAAGCCAGTGACCCCAGGTTACGCAATCAAGTGCCTATAGAATTGACTGCACATAGGGGAGATAATTCAAACAAGCAAGTAGGGCGTCGAAGTATTTGCGTACCGAAAAGGATTGGGCGGGAGGGGGGGGGGAAGGGGGCTGGAATTGTGTGCGGCCGCTTAGGGCGCTGCAGGAGGGAGCGCACACAAAAAGTAGAACAAACAAGAAAGTCTGAGTAATCTGACAACTTAGCATTGAAAGCAAAACTGCTGGGATCAGTGAATATGCTCACATAATTGATACGTTTGATTAGGTCACACGTCCCGACATTTTTCTTAGGGGGAGCGCGTGGTTAAGGGGTGTGAATCAAGTGCATGCTTGGTTTGCTATCCTAACTTCCCGAGTTCGAGATCACTTACGTAAGCTGGAAAGGAGAGGCAGTGTCGTAACCGTGGAACGGATCAACCATGACTCCTGTGCTACAACACGGTGAAGACAGAACAAAAGCTGACAGTTGCAGACCCATCAGCTTCCTTAGCTGCACAAGTAAACGGGTGGAAAGAATGGTAGATACCAGGCTTATATGCCACCGGGAGAGAAAATAATTACTTATACACCAACATGATGGCCTCAGACAACACAGATCAACAGAGAATCATCACATTACACAAGGGATCGAAGGTGCTTTCCAGGAAAAGAAACACACACTGGCAATCTGGGTCGATATGGACAAAGCGTTTGATAAGATGTAGAAAGCGGGGATAAAGGAAAAATATAAAAATATGGAGCATGTCACCATCATCATGTAGCATGTTCTTTGCAGAACGTCGCTCTCATAACAGCCGATCTGAAAGTCCGTCGATCTCTAGCCAGAACTCCCACAGAACGTCTCTCACAACAACCGATCTGAAAGTCCGTCGATCTCTAGCCAGAAATCCAACAGAACGTCGCTCTCACAACAGCCGATCAGAAAGCCTCTCGATCTCTAGCCAGAACTCCCGCCTATGTCACTGTCATTCTCAGGACCTCTATGATGTCTTATGTCTATCTTCTTCTAGGTTTACATCTGTCCTGCTTTCCATGTACCATACCTTCCAGTACCACTCTCTCCAGGCCATGATGGCGTTTGATGTGGCCAAAATACTTTATCTTTCTAGACAAGATATTGATTACTAACAAATTTTCCTCGATATCCAGTTCTTTTAGGAAGTCTGCATTTTTCCTGTTCGCTTTCCGTGATATAACAACAATCGGTATCTCCTTTGTCTGTATTCCATGCTTAATAATATTACCCATCCATGTAACACAATCCATGGCGTCTTGTTACCATGATTCAAAATCGATGTCTGCATCATTCACATCCCGCTTGCATACTTCCTTGTACCGAAGTAATGGCCGGCCCCGAGACCTTTTTCCCAACTGTAATTCCCCATAGAAAAAATATTTTGGTATTCTGCCATCATCTCTGTCTCAGCCACATGAGCCTTCGAAGACTAAGCATGGAAAAGATTGTGACACTGCCCGTTCTCTCCAACACGTCTGCGTTGGTGATCTTGTCTTGCCACCCAACGCCCAGGATTCTGCGTAGGTACCTCATATGATGACTGTTCAGCCGCTTCTCCTGGTGCATGCAGGTAGACCATGTCTCACTGCCATAAAGAAGAGTGCTGAAGACACAGCCTGGTAAACAAGTGTTTTTGTTTTAACAGAGAGTTTTTTTGTTCTAACATACCCTTTTTTTTGTTAATTTGATCATTGTTGCTAGCTTTCCTAACCTGATATTGATCTCTTGGTCCAGGGATAGTTTATTATTGACTGAGGATCCCAAGTACGTAAAGTGATCTACCACATCGAGAACCTCATCATCAATGGAGATTACTGGTGGTTTGTTTGCACCCTGGATCATATCTTGTGTTTTTGTTTTGCTGATTGTTAATTCGAACTCACTCCAGGCATCCGAAAATGCAGATAGAAAGCTTTGCAGTTTCTCCTCTGAGTGAGTAGTAATTGCGGTATCATCCGTAAAAAGCAATTCTCTCATCAGCACCCTGTTTATTTTGGTCTTGGCTTTCAGCCTTCGAGAATTGAAAAAGTCACCATCTGTGCGAGGGTGAATGAAGATACCACCTTCCTGGTCACGAAATGCATACTTCAAGAGAAGTGAGAAATATATTCCAAAGAGGGTTTGAGCAAGTACAGAGCCTGGTTTTACCCCGCACTTGATTGCAAACTCCTCTGAGAACGCACCTTCAAAGTTGATGGTGCCTTTCATGTCAGTGTGGAACGACTCGATAATGCTCAGAAGAATCGGTGGGCAACCAATCCTGCTGAGCGCTTTGAACAGACCCACACGACTGACCAAGTCAAATACCTTCGTGATACCTTCATGCGCTGCTCAGCATCTTGATCCCTGACTCTGGGTAAACCTGGTCTCCTAGGTGCTAGAGTCTGCGCAGAACAATTCTGGCATGTATCTTCCCAACGGTACACAGAAGCGAAATTATTCTGTAGTTGTTGCAGTCACTCCTGCCCCCCTATTCTTGTACAAGGTTACAATGCTCGAATCTTTGAAATCCTGCAGGACCTGTGTGTTCTTATACAAGGTTACAATACTCGAATCTTTGAAATTCTGCAGGACCTGTCCTTCAAGCCAGCCTGATTGTATCAACTAGTGTATCTGTGGGGCAAGTATGTTCTTTCCACTCTTGATGACCTCTACCGGGATTCCATCCTTTCCTGTAGCCTTGTCAGAAACAAGGTCAGCAATAACAAAGTTAACTTCTGCCATGGTTGGCAGTAAGTCTAGATGGTCCAAATTTGGCATGTCCTCTCTGGCATTGAGGGCATCTTCTGTTAGCTCTGTCTCGCTGAAGTAGAGTTCAAAATAGTGCTCTACCCATCTGTCTAACTGCTTCCTCTTATCAGTGATGATCTCCCCAGATGAAGTTTTTATCGGCGTACTCTTTTTCGCTGTTGAGCCGGTGGCATTCATTATCCCTCCATACATGCTTCTGATGTTACCATTATTGAAATCATCTTGTTTCTCACATAACTGTATCCAATAGTCCTTTGCACTTCTTTTCTTGCTTGTTTCAATACATTGAGAGTGTTTCGTGTTGTTTTGTCTTTGTTTCTTAGTAGTGCTGCCTTTTCTCTTTCAATCAAAGGCTGCAGTACCTGACTATTTGCCTCAAACCAAATTTGATTCCTGTGTTCTATAATGCCAAAAGCTGTTACCGCTGCTTTGATGGTAGCTTCTTTGATTACATCACACTTTTCACTAGCTGTACAGTTGTAGCAGACCCTCTGCTTGCCCTGGCCGTGATCTAACTTAGACCATTCTCACACTCATCCACATCATCATGACCATACTCAGTAAATGACATATCAAACAGCAGGTGGCATATTTATTATATCATACTCATATCATACAATGAGTAGAGAAATTACAAACACAATATAATACATATCTTAACTAAACATTCTACTAAAACGGGAATTGTAAGCATGAGCTATTGATGGAATTCCCAACTAACTAAAAACCCAGTTCTATTGCCTTGCAATGACATCACACACACATCGCCTTAACTGCGTCTTCAACACACCTTATCAAATACTCTTCCTCACTGAAATCCCCTCAGGCGGGCGATCTCGACATACTCGTTCACAATGTGTCCTTGCTTACAAACACACGTTCAGATTATCTATTAATGCAAAACTCACACACCTATTTGAGCGACCCTGTTCTATCACTAAACATTTGTCCAACAGTCTATCAATCGCTCCTCTACCTAAGTCGGTGAGTTAAACATACTATCCACATTCAGTCTCTCTCTCTCTCCAGCCCCACTCTCTCTCCCCCACTCTCCATCTCTCATCCCGCCTGTCGAGCTAAACTTTGTCTCGAGTTATATATCCTCAAGCAAGACCAGAGCTTGACCAATCGATCTCAGGTATGGTCATCTTCAATTCCAATTGGAACGAAACACTTTGCACACCTGTCACTCATTCCCTCGCAGCAAGCCCCGTTGCCAATTTCGTCTGTCAATCAATCTCCCCCTACCAAAATCGGAAGGCCAGTGGTCAGTTTCTACCTGTCCACATTCCTTAACCCAACTCTGTTCTCCTTTGCTGAGACAGTGAGTGACCTTGACATGCATTCATGTAGCTTTAAGCTTTAACATGTTCAGGCATCCTAAACTCCCCTTGCTCCGGCGGGAACTGTTACATTACCTCCCTAAACTACAGACCGAAACATGGATGGTCATTTTTTTCATCTGGCAAATGACCACCATTTTCGTCTCTACTATCCAAAATGTAAACACTACTCCTGTTTACAACTTCACTCACATCGTACATGCATAAAAAGACATGTCATTTGATACATATAAACTTTTTGTAATACATACACAATCAATACAAGCAGAAGAAAAACACTGTGGCTGGGAGTTTTTACAACACAAACCAACACTTTTACATCGTTTTACAGTCAAATTCACCTAAGTCTGTCCCTGCGGGACCTTTAACTCATCAAAACAGAAACACCTTAAGGAATTCTCCTTACTCATTTGAGGTCAACATACCTCGCCCTGTTTCCCGTGCCTTCCTCTAAGGACACGAACCTTCATTGTTACACTCGACCAGTTCAGGTCAATTTTCTCAGGCGGTCTCATTACACGCCTGGCCGACGATTCACTTCATACTAACTCCTGTGAGGCCACGAATTTACGTGGGTTATCCTCAGGCTAGTTATCATTGCCTCTCTTGACAGCTATCCCCTCTCAAAGAAAACAGCAAAATTCTTTATGTTTCCCACAAAAACGATATTTGACAACATATGTCATAGTCAATATTAAAACTTCTGATCAATGTAGTCTTCTCTGCAAAGACTCCACATACATGTGATTCTGGAACTCGTGGTGACTTGTGCTTGCGGAGGCCTACAGTCTGGATGAGATATACTGCTCTGTAGATCACCTATATAACCTGTATCAAATACCTGTAAACATGATGATTCAACAACAACAACAAAAAAACAACAACAAAACACAAGACAAATGCATTGCATACAATGTCGAAACCCAAACACTAAATACAAATGTCAAAATATTTGCACGCATACTCATGATATCAGTATTTCAGTCCGTAAGTATCACACTTTTATACTGTCAGGATATGTAATCATGTTTAAACAACAAAACAACAACAGAATAAAGAAAAATTCAATGCATACTATATCGACCATACAATCTACTAAAAATGCTAGTAATACCATTAGTCAAAACCCAAATATCAAAATATTTACACACATAAACATGACCAAGTGCCATCAACCTTCACTCCTGCTCGTGCCCCACAGATGAGCACCTGTTAATGCCCCCTTTATAAGATACTAAACTATGACTAAGTTCTACTAGACTATGTCACTAAACTATGACTAAGTTGTAACTTAATCAGATACTAAACTATGTCTGAGTCAAAAGTCAAAAACCGAATCGTCCACCTGTCGAATTACGTCATGCTGTAACCCTACTAGTCCAGGTGCAGTCTTTGTTAAAGTTGCATAGCCCCGTTAACTGCTGGCGTCTTTGTCACGAGGAATCAAAACCGAGTGTTGTGATCTAACTAATTCACCGTTGTTTCCACAAATTCCCCGAATCAAAGCTACCTGGTCAGATTTTGACCGAAACATCACGTCCACGTGTTACCCTGCGTCGCGTAATCATTACCTGGCGCATCCAGCTATCCTGCGTCTCTTGTTCGTTCTGTCCGTTTCTCTGGTCGGAAATGTCCCTTTGATCTCGGTCAGTCTTCGCTTCAGACTGACCGTCCGCTCATTGTCTGGCGTTTACTTGAGACAACGAATTCAAAGGAATTTTTAACATCTGGCCATTCCTCCATCTCTATACCCTACCCCCTAATTATTCAAATCTCCGTTTCCCAAGGATAACGGTAGATGAAACAAATTTTATGCAAATGCATACATCAACTTGAGTTTCACATGATAGCCCACGTGTGTAAGTACTCCACACGACTTTACCTAATTCCATTTCTGAATTCCATGCTTTTGGCTAGCGTCAGTAAACATTGCATCAACCGTTCCTTATCACTACTGCTTATTTTAACCAGACTTTGCGCTGCCCCATCAGCTGTCTCTGATTGCTGCGCGATTTCCTCCTGTAAAACGCCCATCGTCTGGTCTGTTTGTTTCACGGTTGTTTGGTTCGGATCCACCGGTTCTCTGGTAGTGTTTCGTACACTTACATCGTCCGCTACTTCAGCCTTCCGTCCATCTGTATTCACTATTTGTGGGAAAGACCTTTCACACTGTTCGTTTGACTGTTGGCTTATCTCGAACTGAGATCTTTTCATCTTTGCTTCGATGACTGGTTCGCTGTCCTGGCTGTGGTTAACCTGTCTTTCCCTTTTCTTCGTTTTCCTTAGAAACTCTGTTCCTTCTTTGTTGGCTGCTGTTGGTGCGTCCGTTTCGCATTCCAACTGTGCGTCATTCCCACTTCCTTCCTCGGTGGCCGAAGGGTTGTCCCTTCTTTCGGTCTGTTCAACCACTTCTCCCGCATGGCTAGAACCTGGCTTGGGTGGGCACGAAACCATAGCTGGTCCTGCCACCATTCCTCCTCCTCTCCTTTCTTCTTTATCTGACGAATCTTTGACTATTTCCTTGTTCAATTCTTCGTCGACTTTAACTAATGTTCTACCAGGCTTGACCACAAGTTCCTGGTAAACTTGGCTCCTTTCAGCACGCCCGACCATGTTAATCGACGTAATACCCTCTTCCTGAATTCTCGGCCTACACTGTCCGATGCGGTAACATTTTATCTGGACCTCTGAGCGAACGTTTGTCTCGTTTGCATTGCGTAACCTGCCCTCCGTCCCTAACTTTTCTGGATACACAAAACCTGTATCTCTTTCTTTCTGTCCATCCGCCTCGTGCTCAAAGTCTCTTTGATAGCTCCTGTTCTGCCTCTCCATCTGTAACCGTGCAAAAGGCCTCTTGTGGGCTAAGAATCTGCCCGATTCAAACTTCTGCCCAACCATTCCTCCTCCTCTCACTTGACTTGGCCTCTCCACCTGGGTAACACTCCTCCCCTTTTCGACACCTCTTTCCAGTCGTACACACACGTCCGTCCTGAGATTTCCACCTCTGTCCCTCCACGGATCGGAATGTGGAAGTTGTACGGGCTTCCTACTCACTTTCCTACCACTCTGTCCCCTTCCAAAATACTGGGCCGTGTTTACTCCTGTGATTTCTTGACTCCTTCTCTCCTTCCTAGCTGGTTTGAAAGCTCCGTTATCAAACTGTTGCAACAGCTGTCGCAGCTTCCATTGGAGGTCGTTTTCCTGTCTTTCCAGCCGAATAACTCTGCTTGTTAGTTCTCTTAGCTGGTTTTGTAGTTGACTTTTGTCCTTCAACTTATCGCTGACTGTATCTCGTGCCATGAAAGGCTTGTTTTTGACAAACAGTCCTCCTCTTCTCCAGGAACTGTTAATATTCCGAAGAATATTAGGGCATCCGATAGACAGATGTCCAAAAGCTAGACAATGATAACATTGTTTAACATTGTCCAACCTCGACATATTGAATAAACCCGTCTGGACCCCACAAAAAAAATTTACAAGACTGTCAAGTACGCACAAAGTCTTGTCAATAATACAACAATGGGTGGAAGAAAAATGTCACACTTACCAGTCAGATGATTGGAAAAGCTGTCTATGGTACTAACACTCTAACCACTAGCTACTCCTCTATTCCTAACTACACACACAAGTTATATATAAATGCGACACTTGTGTTAAACATGCAAATCAAGATCTATAGCTACACACGCACTATATTTATAAATCTACTAGGACTATCCGTGGTCAACAGGCACCAAAATAATAATAACGTGTAGCAGACCCTCTGCTTGC
Organism: Ariolimax columbianus; assembly: GCA_036924085.1. Classification (NCBI taxonomy): domain Eukaryota; kingdom Metazoa; phylum Mollusca; class Gastropoda; order Stylommatophora; family Arionidae; genus Ariolimax; species Ariolimax columbianus. The sequence continues at coordinate 8,602,233 of JAVGWX010000017.1, read as the reverse complement.
CCTGGCCGTGATCTAACTTAGACCATTCTCACACTCATCCACATCATCATGACCATACTCAGTAAATGACATATCAAACAGCAGGTGGCATATTTATTATATCATACTCATATCATACAATGAGTAGAGAAATTACAAACACAATATAATACATATCTTAACTAAACATTCTACTAAAACGGGAATTGTAAGCATTAGCTATTGATGGAATTCCCAACTAACTAAAAACCCAGTTCTATTGCCTTGCAATGACATCACACACACATCGCCTTAACTGCGTCTTCAACACACCTTATCAAATACTCTTCCTCACTGAAATCCCCTCAGGCGGGCGATCTCGACATACTCGTTCACAATGTGTCCTTGCTTACAAACACACGTTCAGATTATCTATTAATGCAAAACTCACACACCTATTTGAGCGACCCTGTTCTATCACTAAACATTTGTCCAACAGTCTATCAATCGCTCCTCTACCTAAGTCGGTGAGTTAAACATACTATCCACATTCAGTCTCTCTCTCTCTCCAGCCCCACTCTCTCTCCCCCACTCTCCATCTCTCATCCCGCCTGTCGAGCTAAACTTTGTCTCGAGTTATATATCCTCAAGCAAGACCAGAGCTTGACCAATCGATCTCAGGTATGGTCATCTTCAATTCCAATTGGAACGAAACACTTTGCACACCTGTCACTCATTCCCTCGCAGCAAGCCCCGTTGCCAATTTCGTCTGTCAATCAATCTCCCCCTACCAAAATCGGAAGGCCAGTGGTCAGTTTCTACCTGTCCACATTCCTTAACCCAACTCTGTTCTCCTTTGCTGAGACAGTGAGTGACCTTGACATGCATTCATGTAGCTTTAAGCTTTAACATGTTCAGGCATCCTAAACTCCCCTTGCTCCGGCGGGAACTGTTACACAGTCTCCTGATCTATCAGTGAGAATATCTGCAAGCTGCTGTTGGAAGTTTAAACACTTTTCTGGATCTTTGGTATTGACAAAATTAATCCTCAAAATGAGTTTGTGCTTCGCTGTGAAGATTCTCTGTGGTCTACGCTTGACGCGGGCAATGACCAACGAGTGGTCAGTATCACAGTCAGCGCTCGGGTAGCTGCGTGTTAGTTGTGTGTGATTCAGATGATGTCTCCTGGTGATAATAAAGTCCAGTTAACTTAACTTAACGTCTTTATACTGGTTTAGAAGACCCTGCAGAGTCTGTATACAACCAGTTACATTTACATCACCTTGCTCTAAAAGCTATGCGCATCCAGTTTATTTTTAAATGCATTAACTGTTCCTGCCTCCACTACCTCCCATGGCAATGCATTCCAACCAAACACCACTGTCTGACTAACAAATATTTCCTAATATCTAATCTGGACCTCTCTTTAGTCAGCTTGTAGCTATGCCCTCTTGTTATTGTGGGTGGCTGTATTAAAAAAAACAACTTGTTATAGTCTAATTTATCCATTTCTCTGATCATCTTATAAACCTGTATTAAGTCACCACGAATTCTTCTCTCTTCGAGACACTGTAGGCTGGCTTTTCTGAGTCTTTCCTCATAACTGTAATTCTGGAATCCCACTATCATCTTTGTCGCTCTTTTTGTATTCTTTCTAGCATGTTTATATCCCCTCTATGATAAGGACTCCACACCTGTACACAGTACTCCAATCTAGGTCTAACTAAAGCTTTATACAGTTTGACTATCACTTCCTTGCGCCTATGTTTAATATTTATTTCTATCATACCTAACATTGCATTTGACTTTTTCACTGCTACCTTAACTTGCTCACTCACCTTTCTTGTATGATCTATTAAAACCCCTAGGTCCCTTTCCTTATCTATCTTTCTAATATTGTTCTCTTCCATTCTGTAATTATGTTCCATATTGGATCTACCCATGTGGATGGCTGTACATTTATCTACATTAAACTCCATTTGCCAGCTTACAGACCATTCTAGAATTGTATCTAAATCCGACCTCAATATATTCACTTCCGCTTTAGATGAGACACTACTGCATAGTTTTGTGTCATCAGCAAATTTTGCAATCATGGATCCCATATCAATGTCCAAATCATTTATATATATCAAGAACAAAAATTAGTTCCAAAACCGAGCTCTATGGCACACCACTTTTCACTTCACACCACCCAGAGTACTCCTTATTTATGCCCACCCTCTGCCTTCTTCCCGTTAACCAATTTTCAATCCATTCGGCAACTTCCCCATCTATTCCATGTGATTTTAACTTTCGAAATAATCTTTGATGAGGTACTCTATCAAAGGCCTTTGCTTAATCAAGATAAATAACGTCCACTGGCTCCCCTTTATCTATCATTTTAGTAACCTCCTCCATGAATTCTAATAGATTTGTTAAGCGTGATCTCCCTCTAGTAAACCCATGCTGACTATTTCTAATTAGATTAAATTTGTCTAAATGCATTACAGTGTTTTCTTTGATTATTGACTCTAACAATTTACAGACTATGCTCGTTAAACTCACCGGTCTATAATTCGCTGGATCCAATTTGTTGCCTTTTTTGAATAAGGAGATCACTCCAGCATCTTTCCAATCACGTGGAACAATCCCTTTTGTAAGTGATTGAGAACATAATATAGCCAATGGTTTTGCTAGTTGGTCTCTAATTTCATACAACAATTTTGGATGAATACCATCTTGACCTGGACATTTATCCACTTTTAACCCCTCAAATTAAAAAAAACCCATTTCCTCTGTAATACAGATTGATTTTAATCCCACTGTATCCATGTCTCTTTGAAAAATATCTATAAGCTCTGGGATCTTGGAGCAATCCTCTTTTGTGTAGACTGTGCCAAAGTACTGATAGAGTAGATTAGCTGCCTCCCTAGTCTCACTTATTATTTTCCCTGTACTGTCTATGAGAGGGCCTACTTTGTCTTTCCTTCTTTGTTTATTTCTAACATAAGAGAAGAAGCTTTTACTGTCAGGCTTGATTCTCTAAGCAAGTTTTTTTCGAAGTCTTTTTTTGCTGTTTTATTCGATTTCTTAGATGTTCTGCTTATCCAAATATTTTTAATATGTTTCTTTTGATTTACCTGCCTCTATATATTTTTCCATGCTTTATTTTTCGTTCTTTTACATTTCACTACAAATCTAGTTATCCACTTTTTACGCTTGGGGCTTATCTCCCTACATGGAACACATTTCTATTTTAGCGTTTCTAGAACTGTTTTAAAACTCCCCCACTCCTGTTCAACATCTATTCCTACGACAATATCTTTCCAGATTATGTGGTTCGCTGCCTCTTTCATTCTCTGAACATCTGCCTTAGAGTTGTCGTATGTTCGCGTGTTTATGTTTACTTCTTTCCCTGCAATAAGATCCCAACGGATGATTTGATGGTCACTTGAGCCAAACAGTTTCCCAACGGTAATGTTTTCAATCATATTTTCATCTGTAGTAAAAACTAGGTCGAGTGTGTTTTTGCCTCTGGTGGCTACTTCTACATGTTGAATTAAAAACTGTCAGTTATGCACTTAACAAAAGGTTTTGACTCTACAAGTGCTTCTGCCATATCCCCTTTTATTTCTGGAAAGTTGAAATCCACCATTAATAATAATTTCCCTTCACTTGCCTTTGCTATGCCAATAATCAGCTCCTCATCTTCCTCTGTTCGACTTGATGGACATCTATAGCATACTCCAATCAGTGTTTTTTTCACCCCCACTTGCTGTTTCTCCCCATACATTTTCATTTTTGTTACCACATGATAAATCATCTTTGATCGTTATATTAACAGAATTTTATACAGTATAATAAAACGCCACCTCCTTTAGTCTTGTCTCCAACTATCCTACAAAGTTGGTGCCAATGACCGGATCTAGGATGTTTCAACAATACCTTAAAGCGATCTTTTGTTGCAAAGTATGAGTTTGTGATGCATAGATTTTTTTTTTTGTGTGTGCAGAATTCCAGCAGCCTTTGTCCATTTTCAATCCTGCGCCAAATATTGTGTTTGCCCAAACAAACTGGCATTGAATTCGAGTCCGACCTCACCCCAGCATTTAGATCAACAAGTATGTATAGGCAGTCCGATTTTGAAATTGTATTCACTGCATTGTCTAACTCTACATCGAAGGAATCCTTTGCATCTTCCTCTGATGTGAGCACCGGAGCGTAGTCAGCGATAAGTTTTATGAATCCAGACGAAGTAGACATTCTCATTGCTAAAAATTTTTCCTATCCTCCAACTGGACTCTCAATAGCACACAATACCGAGTTCTTCACTGCGAAACCCACCCCATGTTGTCGGGTTAAAAAGGTATAAAAGTCGCTATATCTCCTAAATAATGTATACTACTGTTCTTAATACTGTTCAAAAGTTTGCTTCAGTACTTGGCAAATAACAATTAATTAAGCTAGTCGTGTTTTTCCCAACTTCTTGTAACCGGGAGAAGGATTATTAGGACAGACGTATACGGGCCAATTTCTTCTGCACTCATCGTCCTGTGTGTAGGGGACTTTTAAATAGTCAGATCCTGGCCAAAGTTCATATCCTTGACCTTCCGTGACCGCTACAACAAGCCTGTGATTTATCTAACAGAGTCAAGCTAGTCCAAACAGTTCCTGTCATTTTCTGAAGTAAGTGCGTCTGTTTTCTGTAATTTGGTGGTCCGAATCGGGATTTGCTGTTGCTTCACTTTCTTTTCTGGTGTATATGTTTTATATATATATATATATATATATATATATATATATATACACGAGATGACTTCAAATGAAAGCCTTAAAAAGTTAGATATAAATTAGAAAAACCATGCCTTTGTGGTGTATCTTGTTAATATGATTGCTAAGGATGTCAAGAGTGTCCAGCACATACCATCTCAGTGTAGACAAACAACGTGACGCCCAAATTGCAGTTAATATATGGCCACTCCACTACTGACATGTACCTTGGAAAAGCAGCGTTCTGCTATCCTTTTTTGTTTTAGCAACGAAGGGATGACACCCATAGAAATTCATTGGCGAATGAAGGTCCAGTACGGTGATGCAAGAGATTAGTATGGGGATAGTGTACACTCCAGCAAGTGTAGGAGTGAAATAGGAGGACGTCACAAAAGGGCCTGAGTTCTGTGACAAACTGTTCACGACCAGGTCAGGCATACCGAGTAGTGGCTCTAGTCGATTGCAGCCCTTGACCGCATCTTAAAGAAAAATCGACGATTGACTGAATGAAATTTTGCCGCAGATCTAGACATCTGATCATCAGTCAAACTTCAGCACATCACATCATCCATGATGTGCTACATTACTACAGAGTGTCTGCTAGGTGGGTTCCACGCAAGCGTACCCCAGAATTGAAACAACGACGCGCTGATGCATGTCAGGAACTCTTGCGGCGATTTGAAGCAGAAGGTGATGGTTTCCTAGCAAGAATTTCAATTGGAGATGAAACCTGGACTCACTACCACGAGCCTGACATGAAGAAAGAGAGCAACAAAGGACGCTGTCCCTCCTCATCGAATCCGAAGAAGTTTCGCACGCAGCAATCTGCAGGGAAGGTTATATTGACTTTCTTTTGGGATGAACGAGGCGTTATTTTAGAGCACTACATGCCACCAGTGTCACCTACACCGATCTTCTCAGGAGTCATCTTCGACCCGCAATCAAATACAAACGAAGTGGACTTATGAGTAAAGGTGTCCTTTGGCAACATGACAATGCTCGACACCATACTGCCCGTGAACTGACTGCCAACACGCGTACCTCCACTTTCAGTGTATCACATCCACCGTGCTCACCAGACCTAACCCAAGTGATCTCCATGCCTCTGGACGACTAAAAGAGGCATTGGAAGGAAAGACTTTCAGGTCAGATGAAGAGGTCTAGAAGGTGGTGCATAAGTGGTTGCACACGTGACCAAGGGAATGCATGGAAACAGGAATCCATGAACTTTATAGGTGATGGGAGACTTGTATAGAACAAAATTGTGTATGACTATGTCGACAAATGACACAGTTGTGTTTAACTTTTTCAGAATAAATTTAAAAAAAAAAATATTTAAGATTTTCATTTGAAGCTCCTTCGTGTATATATATATATATATATATATATATATATATATATATATATATATATATATATGTATGTATGTTGTTGTTGTTACGGATCCAGCAGCATCTGGGCTCTCGCCTTTCGGCCCAATGCAATGTAATGGAATCTGCACGTGTTTATCAGCGGTTTTCTAATGCCATACAAAGTGGTCCATGTATCTGACCACGAAGGAAAAAGCATTTTCCTAAAATCATTTATATATATATAAATATATACATGTATAGCATTTGTATATATGTATACGTGCGTGCGTGCGTGCGTGCGTGCGTGCGTGCGTGTGTGTGTGTGTGTGTGTGTGTGTGTGCGTGCGTGTGCGTGAATGTGCATGCGTGCGTGAAAAATTGTATTTATGTGGATGTATTTGCTAATAATACGTACAAATAATTTTTTATGAAAACAAAGACAAGATTTTGACAAAACAAATAGAACATTATGTCATATATTTTTGCGAATGAAAAAAACATAATTTTGATAACATAATTGTATTATAAACATACTACCGAAAATAGAGCCAGAGCTGCGCACACACACATATGAACTGGCTTACACAGACACACACGCACATATATACAGGGGCATACACACATGCAATCATCTATCTCAAAACTGGTGTATCACGGTGCAAGAGGTATATGAAACAACTGGGAAAGACAGATGGTCATATGGGGCTGTGACGCGATACAGGACCCTGACCACCTGATGACCTACCCCAACCTCCAGGAAACACGCAATAGGTGCGACATGCTGGAGGCAAATGACAAGGCAATCCATGTCGCTGGATACTGGAGACAAATGATAAAACAATCCATGTCGCTGGATACTGGATGCATGAAGTATGACGTAGTGTTTGGACACGGAAAGTAAGTATCCTCTCAGTTTTATAATTTACAGGAGCAATAAAGAGAAGCGCGTAGTCGAATGGTTTTGAAGCCTGCCTGCCGACAAGGAGGGCAGCAGTTCGAATCTCCGGTATGGCATATGTTGTTTTTATGTTGGTAGTGAAATAAACAAACATAGTCAGCACACGACGTGGCGACAGCAGTGGAGAAGCGGCCTGTAGTCCTCAGCCTTTAAAACCCCTCGACTACCCCAGCAATTGGGAAAATGTCGTATGACAGTAAGTAAGTAAGAGCAATAATTTTACTAAACCGGTGTTGATAGAGTGCATCACCAAGGCATTTGCAAAGTCGCCATAGCAATGTTGTTTTATGGAGTTCCCGAACAACAACATACTGGTTTTGGAGGCAGACAATTAGACGAGACAGGAGAATTAAGAGACGGTTAAGGATGCTTAAATGGTCTAGCAAGCTCGTACTGTAGATGTTGTGCAGGATGAAGGTCTGGATTGGTTTAAATCGTTTCATTGACGTGTTCGATGAAGTGTTTTGCTGTGTTTATTTTAGCGAGGTAGTCAAGCATATTAAAGTATGAGGGTCTACAAAATCGTGCAGGAAAAATCGATGGCAAGAGAAGCAGAGCAAGACAAGAAATAATTCTAGATGACATGATAAACCGGTTGGGAAACCAGAGAACCGGAAATGCTGAATTTCTCCAAAGACATATGGTTGCGGCAGCAATTGGTCATAAAACACAATTTTGCACGGCTCTTAGTGATGATTATGATTATGAACCTAGCAATGTCATTTTTGGCAGACTGTTGTTTTTAGAGTTGAACATTCGTTTCTTGAAGACAGATATCCTTCAACTACTCACAGTCTGCTTGGTTTTATCAGTGCGTGTGAACCATACACAAATAGCTGATATACCGAACCACACTCCTGTGGTTATTATTAAATTAGAAGACTTCTAGGGGGTTGTTATTATTAAATTAGAAGACTTCTAGGACGTTGTTATTATTAAATTAGAAGACTTCTAGGACGTTGTTATTATTAAATTAGAAGACTTCTAGGACGTTGTTATTATTAAATTAGAAGACTTCTAGGACGTTGTTATTGTTAAATTAGAAGACTTCTAGGACGTTGTTATTATTAAATTAGAAGACTTCTAGGACGTTGTTATTGTTAAATTAGAAGACTTCTAGGACGTTGTTATTATTAAATTAGAAGACTTCTAGGACGTTGTTATTATTAAATTAGAAGACTTCTAGGACGTTGTTATTATTAAATTAGAAGACTTCTAGGACGTTGTTATTATTAAATTAGAAGACTTCTGGGGGGTTGTTATTATTAAATTAGAAGACTTCTAGGACTTTGTTATTATTAAATTAAAAGACTTCTAGGACTTTGTTATTATTAAATTAGAAGACTTCTAGGACTTTGTTATTATTAAATTTGAAGACTTCTAGGACTTTGTTATTATTAAATTAGAAGACTTCTAGGACGTTGTTATTATTAAAATTGAAGACTTCTAGGACGTTGTTATTATTAAATTAGAAGACTTCTGGGGTGTTGTTATTATTAAAATTGAAGACTTCTAGGACTTTGTTATTATTAAATTAAAAGACTTCTAGGACTTTGTTATTATTAAATTAGAAGACTTCTAGGACTTTGTTATTATTAAATGAGAAAACTTCTAGGACTTTGTTATTATTAAATTAGAAGACTTCTGGGGGGTTGTTATTATTAAATTAGAAGACTTCTAGGACGTTGTTATTATTAAATTAGAAGACTTCTGGGGGGTTGTTAAGGTAAAGTGAGAGAACTATTTCAGACCAGAGAACGAGTTTCAGGGAGAAAAAAAAAACCTGTTTGATCTTTGCTGTCAATTCTAAATCCCCAGACTAGGTTTTTATTTCACATTTGGAAGAAAGGAAAATATGTCCTAAATACTCAGCGCGGCGACCAATGACAGGAAGACAGTTGCAAATAAATAAACAAGTAGAGATATTTGCAAGCAAGAATTACATTTGCATCTTACAATAGTGCAGCAGATGGTGAGTACATAATTGTAGACTTCCTTGTTCTACATGACTTATTATTTGCAATCTTGTTGCATTGATTGTTCAGCTTGACTTCTAGAGCCACGACAGAAGCATCTTGCTAAGTTTGTTGAAGCATAATTCATTAAAAAAACCAGGATAATCAAGACTGTTGATCTTCCGAACAATTGAGTCTCTTCTAGTTGATGAACCAGTAAACGTACTCTCACATACAGACAGGCAACTTCTGTCAATTCAGCTTTCTTAACAACTTGTCTTGTCATACGTATTTATACACATTCAAATTATGTTATGCTCCGCCTTTCTCTCTGGCATTATATTTTATAACGAGAACACTTGTCGTAAATCGTAAAAAATATAGTTTCTGAAAGGCTGAAATAATTTTATTTGTAGATCGTGCGTACACTATAATACATGAATTGGACTTTGTGCTTGCTGCACTGCAGACTGTCAATCAATTAACAGATTTCAGCGTTCTGTGAAGTACAAGGCTTCAAGAAATAGGCGCGAAGTCTTTCTGTCCTGACCACCCGTCCCTGCTCTGTTCAAGTCCTTCCTGTTTTATTTACGTTTCTATCAAGTCCTTTTCTCCAGGTGTGTTTTAGTCGGCCTCAAGACGGAATTTTCGTAAAACATTTTAGCAAATCGACGGCACTTGATTCTGAACAGAACTATGCATAAATAGGTTGTCAGTCACACAGTAGATAACACCTTCGTGAATGAAGTACATGGCCTGAGCTCCAAACTGAAAATGTTTGAGTCAGTAATTTTTCCGAACAGGCGTTATATCTTTGTAAAACCCACAACCACATCTTTGAACACACACGTGCTAGCTGTGGCTAATACCGTACTCTTGTGACACTGACAGCCAACTGTCAACCGCTTAAGTTATAATTAGTATATACACGTGACATCTTCTGTTTCATTGATTGGTATTAGACCCTTCCGCGTGCTCCTGTCTAACTCGATGAAATCATTGGTAGAATGATTCTGCTCTTCCAATTCGCAATCAGCAAAGCCATTACTGTCCGCATCAGAATGACTGTCCTCTTTAACTTCGACACCACTTACATCTTGAGTTTGTTCATTCTGTGATAAGTTACTCGTATTGATAATATCATTTGTATTTGTCTTCTTCGTCCTGCGAAGAGCCCTGAGCACGCTGAACATTTTGCCCTTGCTGAATTTATTTACTTCTTTTGTTGGCCCTGTTTCTGGCACAAGTAAAACAGCAGACGTGTTGTTAACATCCCAAGTATGTGAACCCGTGTCGTCAGAGTTCTGACTGAGGTATCCATGATCGTTTGAGCTGAGCCTTTTTGCTCTTTTATCACTGGAAACGTGTGAATTATTAAGAGCGGCCAAGCCATTTGTGATGTCACCTTCATCCGATTCGAAAGCCTTGTTTTCTACACCGTAAGCAGAAGGTATTGAGGAACCGTAGGTAAACACAATGTCTTCATCGTAACACGGGTCATCGATATCAGATTCGAACCCCTGGCTCTCATGACTGCCATAAGACAGTGAGGTCTGGTAACATGCTACCAGCTCCCTGTTTCTAGAACTTAGTCTGTCGTCGGAAAACGTTTCGCTCAGTCGCCGCATCATTTTTCTATATTCCATAACCTCTTTTGTTGCTTCTTCGTCCAAATCGTCACCAGGATGTTCGAGAACAAAACCACACTTATCATCAGTTCGGTTAAATGTTTCTGTTTCATTATCTATCGTTAACGCATCTTCGTATGTATCTTCTGGTATATCATCGAAAGAGCGTAGCACGCCATCGGAGGTTAGTCGTTTGTTCACAGTAGATGTGTTCTTACGTGTCTCTTTCCCGCTATATGTGTATAGTCTATCGCGTCGTACCTTGTGCAACGATTCGTCCATTTTATCAGCGGAATGAAGAAGATGGCCATCAGATAGAGAACGTGGTATGCCGGATTGAATTGCAGTTCGAATATCAGATGCGTCCTGGAAACCCCAAATCACAGGACCAGTGTGGTACCAATTCGTGACCTTGCTGCCCGCCAGATGCTCCTGGCTCATGACCTTGCCGATTTCAAGAGTCAGTCCCTTCTCGTCCCTCGTCCAGCCTTGCTGGGCCTCCATGATGATGTCTGTGAGCTCCACGCGGTCGAAGGACAGGCGATTCTATGGAGGAAATGGAGGTCAATTAATTGGATAGTTTGTAGTTTGACTACTTTTTGACGAAATATGCAGCACACACAAACACACATAAACATACACGCACTTGCGCACACACACACCCACATAAACTTACACGCACTCGCAGACAGAAACACATAAACATATACGCACTTGCGCACACACACACCCACATAAACATACACGCACTTGCGCGCGCACACACACATACATAAACTTACACGCACTCACCCACACAAACACACATAAACATATACACCCTCGCACACACACACACACACACACATACACAGACATAAACTTAGACGCACTCACAGACACAAATAAACATAAACTTACACGGATTCGCGCGCGCACGGACATATAAATACATACACACTCGTGCACACTCAAATATGAATACATACAAGATTTGATGCTTAATTCACTCTTTCGTTTTAAGCATTTTACTACCAGTACAGCTATGCTCTTTACAGGAAGCCTGTAGCTTAATATTTGTAGTTATGGCTTGACTAACACACATTTTTAATGATGAGGTTGCTAGGCATATGCACAATCCTTCATTTATGTAGGTATTGGAAGGTTACATCGGATACTACCCAGTGAATACACACATACACATTAATAAGCTTGCCAACAGAAAGGCACACAAGAGAGAGAGAGAGAGAGAGAGAGAGAGAGAGAGAGAAAGAGAGAAAGAGAGAAAGAGAGATTAGAGAAAGAGATAGATTAGAGAGAGAGAGGTTAGAGATAGAGAAAGAGAGATTAGAGAAAGAGAGATTAGAGAGGTAGGGAGAGGTTATAGATAGATAGATAGATAGAGAGAGAGAGAGAGAGAGAGAGAGAGAGAGAAAGAGATATTGGGGAATCTAACTTTGAAAGAGAAGAACATATTTCAGAATAGGACCCTAACGGTTATTCGCGAAGGCTTGATGTAGCACTGGTATAAGGTTCCAGCAAGAGAGTCAGACACCGCTTAGCGTTCACCAGTAATGTACCTGCAGGGACTGTAGCGATACCGCATTCATATCTTTGGAGAGGTCAGTCATTTGTATGGTGTCTTGTTTAGCTGATTGGGTGTATACCTCGGACTGGACGGACACCATGGACGGTCTCGATCTTCTGAATGCCAGCTTCTTTTTTATCTGATGACGTAATCGAATATAATAATGAGTGAATATATTTCGCATTCGATCAATGGCTTCATATTAATGAGATCATTTGAGTGGGAGCGTGTTCGTTGTGCATGTTATACAGAGTCGACATCACATCACTCTGGGTAGGCCATAGGTGCTTAGTCTCTCTCATATAATAGCCACCGCTATGGATGTTGATCGCTGGTTGTACACACTCTTTTCATTCTCTCAGGCTGGGCGCTGTAGTGCAAAGTGAAGTTCATTGTATGCAGATCTTGCTATCTGCGGGCAGACTTGCCAAAGATGGAGGAATACTGCAACAAGGTGACACATCATCATCATGTGACGAGACAAAAGTAATTATATAGGCCACGTACAGATCAACATGGAAAAGAGATCACACTGGCCATTTAGAAAATGAGGCGTGCCATCAACTCTCCAGACGAGATCATGTGATCATCTTCCGGCTGTGCACAGGACACAACAGACTGAGATGTCATCTTTACACTAAATTCAAGATTGACACTACTGACTGTTATAAGTGGGGCACAATGTCCTTCTATGATAAACTGTACGTTAGAGTACAGAGCCTACAGTGGGCTGATGCCTTTTAGATACATCGAAGTCTGAAGATAAACAAAAGGAGAAGCAGAAGAAAATCTCGTTCTCTCGTAGGAAACAGCTTGTTTAGCATAAACAACTCTGATAACAAATAACTGCTGTCTTGGGGACAGCATGGGGACAGCCAGTGGCTGGTGATGCGACTCTAAACACTTGTTTCCTGAAGATGGATGTACAGGGTTCCCAGAAACAGAACCCAGTGCCGCGAAACCCATTCTATAAAGACAACCACATACTTGACTCTGTTGAAGCCATTGATTTGGATGTCAGAAAGCGAACGAAGCAGACGACTATAATTACTTATTGTATTGTACCAATCCTGTCAATATTCCTCTATGCTTGTGAGACATGGACAGTTACAGCTGACCTTCAACGAAGGATACATGCCTTGGAGATGAGATGTTTCCGAAGACTCTTAAACGTCACGTACAAAGATCGAGTTACAAATGAGGAAATACGAGATAGAATTACAACAGCAATAGGGCCTTTTGACGAGGAAACTCACTTGGGCCGGTCACATATCGAGATCAAATGGTCTTGCAAACATAATCCTCCACGGGAAGGTGCATGGCAGACGACGAAGAGGCCGCCCCAAAAAGAGATGGGATGACAACATAAAAGAATGGACCAATCTCCGACCAGAAGAGTCACATGCAGCGGCATCTGACAGAAAAGGGTGGCGTGGAGTGAGGATGTCTTCATGTGTGCCCCAACGACCTCACCGGTTACGGGATGACCTGACCTGTACCAATGGGAGCATGAGGACACACTTCTAGCTGGCTTCACTGCAGCAGGCCTGAGTAAAATAATATAGCTGCTGTTATAGAGGTCACCTCAGTAGCACTTCAAAAAAAAAAAAAAAAATCAGATTGTCAGTACAGTCCTTCTTCCTCGCGTTTAGAATGGGCACAATTTTACAAAAATGCAAAAAATATTTCTATATGCATTTACATACATTCATTGTTTGTAAACATGCACTTGATAAATGTATATTCATATTCGCTTATACCTTAACAATATCTGTATATTTAGCGCTTAAACTAAACTATACCAGCAATTATTTTGTACTCGACCGTTAAAGAAACGTATATTCTGCTACAAAAATCAGGTGACCTAGTGCAGGTTCACCCGATCACCCGTAACAGATCAGCACAGTTTAATAAAACTGTAAAGAAACATATCTCCATTATGCATGTCACGTTAAGGTTCTCTGTTGGCCGGAGATTATGATAGTTTGTCCATCACAAGTGATGAAGACCACTCTCTTTGTTTAGCCGTGTGGACAGTCGTATCTCTTGCTGTGTCCGCTGAAATGGGTGACTTGCGCGGAGATTTTGATTAAAGTGAGGAAGAAACTGCGCCTTTTGTCAACCTCACTCACAGAGCCTAAGCTACCTTTTGCCAGTGGCAAGACATTCATCGAGACGACTGGAGATAGCATATGATGCAGATTTTGTCTCAGGGTTACCACCGAAGCCTTTCCGTAAACATGTAACCCGCAGGGTAGAAAGGTGGGAAGGCATCTAACGCAGTTTGTCGTGCCTTTTCGATAACCACAAGATGTCGTATGGACAACACTCAGCGTGTGAGTGAGTCTGGCATCTCTCCCCAGCTGTATTCAGTTCATCATAGTAGCATCTAAAATTCCCACACGCCAAATTCGTGAAGGTGAACCGGCAGAACAAACCCGTGAGATACGACACAGGTAAAACTAATTTAAGCGTAGCGCCATTCAGCCGGCGTCCAGACCAGGATAAACGGATGGAAGAAATCACAAAAAAAGAACGAAATAACAAGTCCAGACGGAAAACAATTCCACGTATTCGTGAACACAAGTGTAAGTCGTCGACTAGTGTGAATTCCAGGCAAATCCGTGGTCTTTCGGCATCCATAATGATCCAAAACAGTAGAGAAATGTAGACTTGCAGCCAGTTACGGCGCCATCTTTGCCAGTCATTTGCCAGCCTGAGATTATACGTTGTCATGTATGTCACTTTTCTTATGACATGGAACATCAGTCTGTCATGCATGTCATTTTTATGTTGACATGAGACATCAGTTTGTCATGCATGTCACTTTTCTGATGACATGAGATAATACATTGCCATGTATGTCACTTTTCTGATGAGATGGGATATTACCGTATCATGCATGCCCCTTTTCTGTTGACATGAAACATCAGTTTGTCATGCATGTCCATTTTCTGATGACATACAATATTACCGTGTCATGTATGTCACCTTTCTGCTGTCATTAATTTGTCTCCACAATCGTCTGTCTCTCGAGCATTGCGGTACTTTCGACAATTGGCGTGTTCCAAACCACTTTCTTGTGTTCTTCTAAATGGTTCTTCAGATGCCAAAGTCAAGGTCAGGGTAAACACAGACTAAAGACTTCATTTTGTGCCTACGCCTTGCAATGGAAACATAAAGTTTGTTACAGCAGACTGATCTAGACAATGTTGCAGCAGACTGATCAAGACAATGTTACAGCAGACTGATCAAGACAATGTTACAGCAGACTGATCAAGACAATGTGACATTTATAGCATCGACTACTGATAAGTCGAGCATTGCACTGCAGTCAGAAATACCCACATACACATTCACCAGTACTCGTGTTATATGAAGAGCAACTGAAACCAGCTAACAGAGAAACATAGTCAAGAGAGAAGACCTCAGCACGAGTTATTTCAAAAACTAATAACAACAAAACAACAAAAACGGAATGTTCACTCTTTGACATTCTAAAGATACTTTCTACTCAGTCTAAAACAATAATTGTGTTGTTTTCGCAACCTTTTCCCCAAATATATATTGAATGAATTGTGCCCATCTTCTTCCTAATTTATTGGCAGCCATTCCCCAACAGAGTAATGACAACTTTTGCAATTGTAATTGATTTTAAGTACTGGAAAAACATAAATGCTCACCAAACAATATGTCAGAAAGTAAAGCTATGCAATAATTTAAAAAATGAGCCCAGCTCTGCCAGTTGATGAAGAATGTACGTTACTACAAGAAAGAAACAAGTTTAGAAATTTGACCAGCTGAACAGTCTAGTAAGAATGAAACCTGTGGCTATCTTTTCTTCACACTCAACTTGGAACTGTGCATCTTATACGCGTTGCAGGTTCACTATCACCACTTAACTTTCTTTCTTACGACTATCACTCATTAACTCACAACTATAATTAAAATACTAACAATTATTTCAATTGCAGCAAAAGCAAATGCATGTTTATTACACAAATATCATACACATTATAACAATAAACTAGCCTCGTGAATCGTATTATATTGTCCATCAACCATTCAACTAACTTTAATGTCTCTCAAGAGTTTCGTGCAAATATCACAGGTATTTCTCTTGTAGTTTATATACATCTTTTTCGGTTGGGTCCATAAAGTCAACCTTTGTCTAGTTTTGGCGTGTCAACTTTTCATGAACTATCTAGCTAATTAAAGAAAGGCTATTTTATTTTGGCCTAAAATAGTCGTGGGATTTTCCAGTAGGAACCATGAGAAAATCTATTTTGGCTGGACATTCTTAAACGAGCATTGCCTAAGAATTTCGAACAATGGCTGTTCTATTAACTCCATCTCTGGGACAGGGTTATGTGTGGGTACCACGAACGATGTTTTCAGGGCTTCTCTGTCCCTGGCTCGTGAGACCCTTGTAACTCTGTTACATACCTACTTTACTCCGAGCGACGTAACGGGCGATGAAGAGTAGAACATTGTCCCTCTCACTACGGGACCGCATCCGCAACACCGCCACCAGGAGTCAAACTTGCTTTAGTGACGTTTTAGATACGACATTAAAAAGAAAGTACAGGTAGGCTGTCCGCATGGTTGCTTGCCTGACAATAGATGGACACGTAAAGCGAAGTCAAAGTGGACCTACACCCTTAATCGTCTCACAGGACCTCCACCAATGAGATAGCTTGCTCCAGGACCTTGATCCGGCATGGTATCCCAAGGTAAAAGACAAGAGATGTGTTTTTACATTTGACCTCCTGACATAGGCTACATGCTGTTCCTGAATGAACATCGGGATTACAGTATTTCAGTTTAAAATTCATGTAAATAAATAACAATATAAATTCCGTCCTATTGTATGCTCATGAAACATAAAGAATAACAGAGCCAAGAAGAAACACGGTAATGGCTTTCCTAAATGGGCATATGCGCAGAATAGAAAGATTGAAATAGAATGATGAGATCACTAATATGGAACCTGCAGAGAGAACCAAGCATCTACTCCACAGGGAGATGAAAACGATTTGATGACGATGATAATGATAACGATTGTCTCACCTCTGCTTTAAACTCGACGAAAATATAGAGAACTGTCCCAACGCCAGCAAATGTCATACACACGATGAGTTTAGTGGAGACGCACATGTAGGATGCGTTGAGAAAAGTAATG
Organism: Ariolimax columbianus; assembly: GCA_036924085.1. Classification (NCBI taxonomy): domain Eukaryota; kingdom Metazoa; phylum Mollusca; class Gastropoda; order Stylommatophora; family Arionidae; genus Ariolimax; species Ariolimax columbianus. Next base: position 8,584,881 of record JAVGWX010000017.1, on the reverse strand, counting down.
GCGTATCCCAAACTTCTCCACGCGTGAAAGTTAGCAAAAGCTGGTTCCTTTTGACTCGGAAACAACATTGCTATCAGAGCTGAAAAAAAGTGATGAAACGTGAAATCAGAAAAACTTTTCATTATCTAACAAATCTGAAGGTATTATCTTTGCTCAAAGATCGAGCTGCTGACTCGAAACGAAAGTGTTGGAACGTCCGAACAGAGAAACTTTGCATGATCTAACTCAGTACTCACCAACATGGGTGCTAGCGTCCATTCGTTGGTGATCTTAGCTCTCATTGGGGGCAGTAGCAGAATAATTACACGATGTATTAAAACACAACCTGAAGAAACTATGACATAATACCAGCACACTAACAAACCATTGAGAACCTGTGTGTTCCAGTGGAAGAATGAGGCTGTGGAACATGGATAATTACTGAAACATAAGTCTTTCAAGTCGAAATGCTATAACAAAAATGTCATGGGAATACCTTGCACTGACAAAAGGAGACTGCAGACATTCGAAAAGCGTTGGGCATAGAGGAGAACTGGTTCATAATTGTTATCATGATATAAATTGAAATACTTTCGCCAGAACAAAAGACAACGGTCGTGAGAGAACGGTAATGAAGGGTATGGTGCCGGGCATACGAGGCAGAGGAAGAACAAGATGGCAATGGCAACAAGATGTCAAGGAATGCTAGGGCATGACTCTGGAGCAGGCTGGAGATTTGGCTAGAGATCGAGTTTCTTTCAGATGGGCTGTTTTGAGAGCGACGCTCTGCAAAGGACATGTTCAATGATGATTACAAACATACAAAATACACATATTCAATGAAAAAAACATGAAAAAAACCCAAAAAAAACAACAACTAGTAAAAGTTGATTAAGGTTGAGCTTAATCAACATTTAAAAATGGGTATAGTCAGATACCGCACCGAGACGAGAACACAAACAAAACCTACGTTACGACCAATAGGCCTTCATCAGGGACAACAACAACCTTTTTTTTCTTAAACCCTCACACTGGTTCCCATCTATTTGTCTTCCTCCCCCCCCCCGCCTCCCCATTCTTCCATCAGTTCTCTTCCCCCCTCTCTTATATCAATATCACGCCCTCCCGGTCTATATTGCCTTCTCATTGTTCTCCTATCTGGACCACTATTTGGCCACGCTTGGCTTATCAGGCATATTCCGCCACTTTTTGTTTGACCGCTCCCATTTCAGTTTCTATCGAGTACTTGGCATAACCGGTCGCTTAGACATAAAGCGTCTCCTACCTGAAACAGAGGAGTTGACCCTTTTTTTCTTATATGTTGATTGGTTAGTTCAGTGTTGTTGTCCCTGATGAACGCCTATTGGTCGTAACGTAGGTTTTGTTTGTGTTCTCGTCTCGGTGCGGTATCTGACCATACCCATTTTTAAATTTTGATTAAGCTCAACCTTAATCAACTTTTACTAGTTTTTTTTCATGTTTTTTTCCCATTATACACATCCACAGAACCGCTGCAGCCTCGCCTTATTTTAATCACATATTCAATGAACAATGGCGAACTTTTCTTCAATTTAAATTAAATTGGGTGGAATGGACAATTTACCCTCACGAAATTTATAAAAGTGGACTACAAGTATAACGTTGAAGAGCACTGGTCTAACTAGCACATCTGAAAGGTTGAAGAGCACTGGTCTAACTAGCACATCTGAAAGGTTGAAGAGCACTGGTCTAACTAACACACCTGAAAGGTTGAAGAGCACTGGTCTAACTAGCACATCTGAAAGGTTGAAGAGCACTGGTCTAACTAGCACACCTGAAAGGTTGAAGAGCACTGGTCTAACTAACACATCTGAAAGGTTGAAGAGCACTGGTCTAACTAACACATCTGAAAGGTTGAAGAGCACTGGTCTAACTAGCACATCTGAAAGACTGAATAGCACTGGTCTAGCACATCTGAAAGGTTGAAGAGCACTGGTCTAACTAGCACATCTGAAAGGTTGAAGAGCACTGGTCTAACTAGCACATCTGAAAAGTTGAAGAGCACTGGTCTAACTAGCACATCTGAAAGGTTGAAGAGCACTGCTCTAGCACATCTGAAAGGTTGAAGAGCACTGGTCTAACTAACACATCTGAAAGGTGAAGGTACTGTGCGTTCAACCATATACAGTCCTTTTGGTTATATCCGGACATGTACATTATCTGCGGCTGCTGACCGTGGTTTAGTACTTATAAGGATTATGCCTATCTGTATTTGCGTTTTCATAGTTTAATTGTCGAAGTGCCATTTATGGAAACCTATTGTTGACACTTGTCCATGTCGTCATGTTAAACTGTTGTTGATACTTATCCATGTCGTGACGTTAAACTGTTGTTGACACTTGTCCATGTCGTCATGTTAAACTGTTTACTAGTCGCCAATGTGTGGTTAATGTGTAATATAAGTGCGGCTTGTGTGGCCTATGTGCGGTTTTTTGTGTGGTCTATGAGCGGTATAAACATAGTTCATGAGTAGTCTATGTGTGGTATATTAATTTTCTAATCGTAGTTAATGATAAAAGTAAAATTCTTGAGAGCCTGTGCTTTTCCTGTGGCAGCTTATGGCTGTGAATCATGGACGATTACCAAAACTTCTAGACAAAGAATCGAATCCTTTGAGTCAAAATGTTACAGAAAGATCCTCAAAATTCTCTGGACAGAGAAAAAGACAAATGTAGACATTCGGCAAGAGTTGAGCATAGAGGAGAACTGGTTTATCAATTCCATTTTGGCTAGAAAATGCAAATACTTTGGTCACATCAAGAGACACAACGGTCTTAAGAGAACGGCGAGGGAAGGTATGGTGAAAGGCAAAAGAGGAATGGGTAGACCAAGAAGACGATGGCACCAAGATATCCAGGAATGCCTGAGTATGACAGGGGCAGAAGCTGGTGTTTTGGCTAGAGAACGAGTTTCTTTCAGACAGACTGTGATGGGAGCGACGTTCTACAAAGGACATGCTACATGATGATGAATCGTAGTTACAAGTGGTCTGTGTGTCATCTACGAATATTCTAAGCGTGGCTTTGAGCGGTTTATGTGTGGTTTATGAGTATTCCAAGTTTGGTCTGCGAGCTATGTGTGGCTTATGGGTATTCCAAGTTTAGTCTGCGAGCTATGTGGGGCTTATGAGTATTCCAAGTTTGGTCTGCGAGCTATGTGTGGCTTATGAGTTTTCCAAGTTTAGTCTGCGAGCTATGTGTGGTTTATGAGTATTCCAAGTTTAGTCTGCGAGCTATGTCTGGTTTATGAGTATTCCAAGTTTGGTCTGCGAGCTATGTCTGGTTTATGAGTATTCCAAGTTTGGTCTGCGAGCTATGTCTGGTTTATGAGTATTACAAGTTTGGTCTGCGAGCTATGGTTTATGAGTATTCCAAGTTTGGTCTGCGAGCTATGTCTGGTTTATGAGTATTCCAAGTTTGGTCTGCGAGCTATGTCTGTTTTATGAGTATTCCAAGTTTAGTCTGCGAGCTATGTGTAGTTTATGAGTATTCCAAGTTTGGTCTGCGAGCTATGTGTGGTTTATGAGTATTCCAAGTTTGGTCTGCGAGGTATGTGTGGTTTATGAGTATTCCAAGTTTGGTCTGCGAGCTATGTATGGTTTATGAGTATTCCAAGTTTGGTCTGCGAGCTATGTGTGGTTTATGAGTATTCCAAGTTTGGTCTGCGAGCTATGTATGGTTTATGAGTATTCCAAGTTTGGTCTGCGAGCTATGTCTGGTTTATGAGTATTCCAAGTTTGGTCTGCGAGCTATGTCTGGTTTATGAGTATTCCAAGTTTGGTCTGCGAGCTATGTCTTATTTATGTGTATTCCAAGTTTGGTCTTCGAGCTATCTGTGGTTTATGAGTATTCCAAATTTGGTCTGCGAGCTATGTGTGGTTTATGAGTATTCCAAATTTGGTCTGAGAGCTATGTCTGGTTTATGAGTATTCCAAGTTTGGTCTGCGAGCTATGTCTGGTTTATGAGTATTCCAAGTTTGGTCTGCGAGCTATGTGTGGTTTATGAGTATTCCAGGTTTGGTCTGAGAGCTATGTGTGGTTTATGAGTATTCCAAGTTTGGTCTGCGAGCTATGTATGGTTTATGAATATTCCATGTTTGGTCTGCGAGCTATGTGTGGTTTATGAGTATTCCAAGTTTGGTCTGCGAGCTATGTCTGGTTTATGAGTATTCCAAGTTTGGTCTGCGAGCTATGTCTGGTTTATGAGTATTCCAAGTTTGGTCTGCGAGCTATGTGTGGTTTATGAGTATTCCAAATTTGGTCTGAGAGCTATGTCTGGTTTATGAGTATTCCAAGTTTTGTCTGCGAGCTATGTCTGGTTTATGAGTATTCCAAGTTTGGTCTGCGAGCTATGTGTGGTTTATGAGTATTCCAGGTTTGGTCTGAGAGCTATGTGTGGTTTATGAGTATTCCAAGTTTGGTCTGCGAGCTATGTCTGGTTTATGAGTATTCCAAGTTTGGTCTGCGAGCTATGTGTGGTTTATGAGTATTCCAAGTTTGGTCTGCGAGCTATGTCTGGTTTATGAGTATTCCAAGTTTGGTCTGCGAGCTATGCTTCATAAAAGAATCGTTGCGAAGTAATATCGACTGTATCGACTAATATTTAAGTAGCATAGCTACAAAAGTTGGGCATGAGCTATGTTGGTTTAATGGTAACGTCATTTCAGGGGTGTCTAGTTAGCCGACTCCCCCATGTTGTGTCTTTCTTGCAGTAAGACGTATTGGTCAACGTAGCGTCTGTGGTACGATTTAAGCTTGTTTACTGCTTTACTTTCTTTCCTTCTGTCAAGTGTGTGTGTGTGTGTTTTCTTAGTATTTGAAATATACTTTTCCTAACGATGCTGTCTCTACGTTCTCTATTACCAACAATTGTCCGTGTTATCGCAAAGTTTTCAAACATTCATGATCTCTTAACTTAACTTAACGTCTTTATACTGGTTTAGAAGACTCTGCAGAGTCCGTATACAACCAGTTTCATTTATATCATCTTGCTCTAAAAGCTATGCGCATCCAATTTATTCTTAAATGCATTAACTGTCCCTGCCTCCACTACCTCCCGTGGCAATGCATTCCAAGCATTCACCACTCTCTGACTAAAAAAATATTTCTTAATATCTAATCTGGACCTCTCTTTAGTTAATTTGTAGCTATGTCCTCTTGTTCTTGTGGGTGGCTGTATTTAAAAAAAACGTGTTAGTCTAGTTTATCCATTCCTCTGATCATCATAAGGGAGCTGCGTAGCCCAGTAGTTAGCGTGCTGGCTTTGCATCTGAGTTGTCCTGGGTTCATTTCCCAGTTGAGGCGGTAGTGTTTTTTCAGACCGCTATGGCTCCCGGATCAACTCAGCCTTAAATGGGTACAGGTTTTAGTCCAGGAAGTAAAAGCGACGAGGGAGAGGAGATGGCTACCGCCCTCATATAGCCGAGCCTTTGAAATGTGACATCGCTAACACCTCACACCCCTAAGGCAGTAATGCTATGGGTTACTTTACTTTACTTTTACGATCATCTTATAAGCCGGTATTAAGTCACCACGAATTTTTATCTTTTCTAGACACTGAAGGCCGGTAACTATAATTCTGGAATCCCACTATCAGCTTTGTCGCTCTTTTTTGTATCTCAATACATAGCGTCCCTCTCTCGTCTGTGTAACACTTTGACTTCTCTAATGAGCTTCTGAACTTCCCGAGAGACTCATGACACCCTCCAGTGAAACGAGATCTACTTGTCGTCTCCTCGTCTGCTTATTTATCCATTCACTGTCTGTATAGAGGACGGCATGAGCTAGTGGTTAGGTGGCACGGCTCACAACCCGAAGGTGCTGGGTTAGATCCACATCACAGCATCGGCCGTTACCCCAGGGAAGAAAACCCTTAGAAAATGCAGGAGGAAGCAGGTACTTACATAAAATGTATGCCGAAGTCGGATGCACTGGGCCGACAGGCGCAAAATATAAACCACAGCGCAACGCACACCGCCTCGGGGAACAGAGAAATAAGATGAACGCAAAATTTAAAAAAAATACAACAAAGACCAATTGTTTGTATACCTGTGTCACGTGACAAGATCGACCTCTAAAATGTGTATTATTTTTTTTTCCGTAGAATACATTTCTTGAACTTTATATTTTTTTAAATGTTCTGTTCCTTGTTTTTGAGTTGCATCTTTCGTCCCCTGTTATAGCCTTGACTGTGTAATTAACGGAATGGGCTGTTTCTCATTCTATTTAATTAACATTGTGTCTGCATTTTGGATAATTCTGTATCTGGTAGATAAATTGTATTTCTATCATATCGCTACTAAAGTTAAAGCCTCTATTTTAAATTGTTTCCAATACTATGCTCATTATGTCATGAAGCTATTTGGTACATTTCGCCAGTAGGAAACAGACAACCTTAGCAGAAGTCATGACTGTATATTAGTTCAACAAGAAAATCAAATTTTCAGTCTTTGTTTTTAAATTAAATTTGATAAATTCTCTGCTGCCACTGCGGCACTAAAAAGGATCGAATTACAATAGTGGTTAAGGATAAATACTACCACTGCACGTCTGCAGGGCAAGAAGATATGACTGACAGGCAAGAGAAGACGGCCTGGGAGATAGATAGATGACGCAGCAGGTATCCTACAATAAGACTGGCTTTAACAGAAGACTCAACAGGCTTGGTCCAAGTAGGCCAACTGTAAGCTCCATACATCGCTTTTACGATACAGGTGGACGAAATGGTTCAAGTGCATGGACAAGTCGTGAATGGACACAAAAGTCACGAGTGGACGGAAAAGTCATGTGTGAATGGAAAAGTCGTGAATGGACAGAAAAGTCACGAGTGGGCGGAAAAGTCATGTGTGAATGGAAAAGTCGTGAATGGACAGAAAAGTCACGAGTGGACGGAAAAGTCACAATTGCATGAAAAAATCGGGAACTGACGGAAAAGTCACGAGTGAATGGAAAAGTCACAAGTGTAAGGAAAAGTCGTGAATGTTTGTTTGTGTGTATGTGTATGTGTGTCTGTGTGTGTGCGTCTGTGTGATTGTGCATATGTTTGTGTACATGTTTGGGTATGTATATATGTGTATGTGTGTGTGTGTGTGTGTGTAGGAAGGGAGGGAGGGAGGGAGGTAGGTAGGCAGGCAGGCAGACAGGCATGTGTGTGCGTGTGTGTGTTTGTGTGTATGTGTGTATGCATGTTTGTATGTATGCATGTATGTATGTATGAAGAATTAGAACAACGCCATTCCTGATATAGATATACATACATAGAATGGATTGACATAAAGAGAAGAGTAAACACTTACCATCCAGCTTCTAGCCCTCATCACGTGACAGAATATACTAATATTGACGAAAGAAAGCTCATTAACCTAGCGTAGACCTTAGGCCCAACGGAGCCTAGTCCACATACCTCTGGATGTTTGCACGTAGTTGTCAAGTCATTGTGACCAGACAGCAAGAAACAATAAGGATGTAAGAGAGTAACATAGTATCTGCACTTCTGCTGTCTACTTGTGAATAGAAGAAAACAGGGACCAGAAACCAGCAGATAATGATAGAAAAAGGAAAATACAGAAAAGTGAAGTTCAGGACCCGCTGAAAAAAAATGTTAGCTATTTTTGTTTAAGCTGACATGATTATTTAGCAAACAACTCTTGTTTTGGGACGTCATGATAACTGGAGTGTGATAACATACTTATTTGATGAGAATGAAAGTGTGTGGAGGACAGAGCGTGTGTGAGAGAGAGAGAGAGAGAGAGAGAGAGAGAGAGAGAGAGAGAGAGAAACAGAGAAACAGATATATTTCAAGACAAGAGACTGGACAGCTCAACATCTTGACATCTTCCAATGGCCAGTAATTTACTATTTTCATCTTGAGCAGATGTTATCTTATATATTCTTCTTCTTCTTCTTCTTCGTTCATCGTCAGATTAAGGTTCCGGTTTCTCTTACAAAGGACGCCGTTGTTTGTAAGGCTGTTTCATCTCCATACAGCTTCTGTCTCATATCCGTCTCACGAGGCCAGCATTGTTCTCTCTTTTCCTGCGTAAGCATGCAGCTTTGTAGGATGGGTTCCACGGTCATGATATGCTCCCCACATGGGCACCTGTCATCTGTCCCAATCCTCATTTTGTTGTAAAGATGAGTCTGTTATGCCCAGTTCTCAGTCTGAAGATGATGACTTGCTCTTCTCTAGTTAAGTTATAATAGCTGTCGGGGTGTTGATCAGCCCATTTGACCCTGAAGTTGGCTTTAATTATAGTCTTGGCCTCAATATATGTGATACTCAGGTCCGTTTGTGGGGATGCTCCTCCACACTTTGCTAGTTTGTCTGCAGCTTCATTGCCTTCAATATTGCAGTGGGATGGGATCCACTGTATGACCAACCTTGGATGTTCTGCTGAGAGCTGTGTCAGGGAGAACATACATTGCTCGAGATCTTCATCTTTGTGTTGTTTTAGCGCTGCTAATACTGACGCGGCATCAGTCAGGAATACTATGTTTTCTTGGTGGATATCTTTATCTTGGATTACAAGCTCAGCTGCGGCCTTCAGTGCCTCTGCTTCTGCACGGAAATTACTGGAATATGTTCCCGTCGTTAAAACTCGAGTTTTTTTTCTCTCCAATCTTCTATATGACCAGATTAAGCACGAGATGAGTCCAGACCAGCATCTCTCAAGATTTGTGTCATGAATTTACAGAACTTGGAGACCTCCCCCATATCACTTATTATATACTCAATCAATGTACTTTGAAGTGATCAATTTTTTTTTTACGGGTACAAAAATAACTAATAATAATTGTCTTTGATACTCTGATTTTTACGAATTCTATACTACACATAAAAATGTATTGGGTTATGAATACCAAAGCTACTGATAATCGTTGGTCTAAACCAGTACTCTTGAATTTTTTAATACTTCTGCGGCCACTTTCGTTAAAGTAAGTTTTCCTTATCGCCCACTAAAATCTAAACTGAATGAAATTCCCTGAATGTTCACGGAGTCTGTATATTTTGTTTGTTTTTAATACAGCATATAATTATTCTCCTACCACCAAACGGAAAACTAAAATCACCCACTAGGGGGCGGTAGCATTCATGTTGAAGAGCATTGGTCTAAACAGTATGGGTGACGAATATTGCATATTAACGGTGCACTGAAATACATGGATGTTTGGTCCCTACCTACAATTATGAGCGTAGTTTTTTTAAATCTAAACTACTTTTATTATAATCACAGTCTTTAGCGAAACTCCTACAGACCTTTGATGGAACTACACATCTTTCACTGAACTTCTATACACCTTTCACTGAACTTCTACACATCTTTCACTGAACTTCTATACATCTTTCACCGAACTTCTATACACCTTTCACTGAACTCCTACACATCTTTCACTGAACTTCTATACATCTTTCACTGAACTTCTATACACATCTTTCACTGAACTTCTATACACCTTTCACTGAACTCCTACACATCTTTCACTGAACTTCTATACACCTTTCACTGAACTTCTACACATCTTTCACTGAACTCCTACACATCTTTCACTGAACTTCTATACTCCTTTCACTGAACTCCTACACATCTTTCACTAAATTTCTACATACCTTTCACTGAACTCCTACACATCTTTCACTAAATTTCTACATACCTTTCACTGAACTCCTACACATCTTTCACTAAATTTCTACATACCTTTCACTGAACTCCTACACATCTTTCACTAAATTTCTACATACCTTTCACTGAACTCCTACACATCTTTCACTAAATTTCTACATACCTTTCACTGAACTCCTACACATCTTTCACTAAATTTCTACATACCTTTCACTGAACTCCTACACATCTTTCACTAAATTTCTACATACCTTTCACTGAACTCCTACACATCTTTCACTGAACCTCTATACACCTTTCACTGAACTTCTACACATCTTTCACTGAACTTCTATACACCTTTCACTAAATTCCTACATACCTTTCACTGAACTTCTATACACCTTTCACAGAACTCCTACATACCTTTCATTGAACTTCTACACATCTTTCACTGAACTTCTATACACCTTTCACTAAATTTCTACATACCTTTCACTGAACTTCTATACACCTTTCACTGAACTCCTACACATCTTTCACAGAACTTCTATACACCTTTCACCGAACTTCTACACATCTTTCACTGAACTCCTACACATCTTTCACTAAATTTCTACATATCTTTCACTAAATTTCTACATACCTTTCACTAAATTTCTACATACCTTTCACTGAACTCCTACACATCTTTCACTAAATTTCTACATATCTTTCACTAAATTTCTACATACCTTTCACTAAATTTCTACATACCTTTCACTGAACTCCTACACATCTTTCACTAAATTTCTACATATCTTTCACTAAATTTCTGCATACCTTTCACTGAACTCCTACACATCTTTCACTAAATTTCTACATACCTTTCACTGAACTCCTACACATCTTTCACTGAACCTCTATACATCTTTCACTGAACTTCTACACATCTTTCACTGAACTTCTATACACCTTTCACTGAATTCCTACATACCTTTCACTGAACTTCTATACACCTTTCACAGAACTTCTACATACCTTTCATTGAACTTCTACACATCTTTCACTGAACTTCTATACACCTTTCACTGAACTTCTACACATCTTTCACTGAACTTCTATACATCTTTCACTGAACTTCTATACACCTTTCACTGAACTCCTACACATCTTTCACTGAAATTCTATACATCTTTCACTGAACTTCTATACACATCTTTCACTGAACTTCTATACACCTTTCACTGAACTCCTACACATCTTTCACTGAAATTCTATACATCTTTCACTGAACTTCTATACACATCTTTCACTAAATTTCTACATACCTTTCACTGAACTCCTACATATCTTTCACTAAGTTTCTACATACCTTTCACTAAATTTCTACATACCTTTCACTAAATTTCTACATACCTTTCACTGAACACATACACATCTTTCACTAAATTTCTACATACCTTTCACTGAACTTCTATACACCTTTCACTGAACTCCTACACATCTTTCACTGAACTTCTATACACCTTTCACTGAACTCCTACACATCTTTCACTGAACTTCTATACACCTTTCACTGAACTCGTACACATCTTTCACTAAATTTCTACATACCTTTCACTGAACTCTTACACATCTTTCACTGAACCTCTATACACCTTTCACTGAACTTCTACACATCTTTCACTGAACTTCTATACACCTTTCACTGAATTCCTACATACCTTTAACTGAACTTCTATACACCTTTCACAGAACTCCTACATACCTTTCATTGAACTTCTACACATCTTTCACTGAACTTCTATACACCTTTCACTAAATTTCTACATACCTTTCACTGAACTTCTATACACCTTTCACTGAACTCCTACACACCTTTCACTGAACTTCTATACACCTTTCATTGAACTCCTACATACCTTTCACTGAACTTCTATACACCTTTCACTGAACTCCTACACACCTTTCACTGAACTTCTATACACCTTTCACAGAACAACTGTTACACGAACCACCGATAGATAAACCTTGTGTACAGACTCATTCTAATAATCGATTAAGCAGGATTTGACGTAAATAAACTGACTTGATTTGATCCACCACCACTGAACGCCATAATCTTATTATGGTTCGTTGTCAGAAATATTCTGTTCAACTACCAGTCTGTTTTTGTGTAATTGTATCTTGGATGTCTTTTACCTTTTGCATTACTTCTGACCGGTATGATGGTTATGATGATTGCTGGCTGGTCGCTTCTAACAGCATCTAATACCCGTCATGACGATTGATTTTGTAGGTCTGCAGGTATTAGTCTCAAATATGGCAGTTGCTGGTTCGAAGACCTTGTGGAAGAAGGGGAAGAGTAAACAGCAGAGTTCTTAAACAGGTCTAGGCAGACTGCAACCGAGTGAGTGGTGTCTAGGAAGAAAAGGCGCTAGGCAGATGGAACCCAAGTAGTTTCCATGAAGGAAAGGCTCTAGACAGACGGAACCCCCGTAGTTTCCAGGAAGGAAAGGCTCTAATCAGATTGAAATGGCGCGTTGTCTGAGTAGGAACGAACAGTACGAAAGTAACTCTCAGCATGACGTAAAAGGCGGCTGAAGATGGAAAGGGAGTTCTACACGGAGCAGCTTTATTATCGAAACAGAATTGTTACAAAAACCATCAACAGTGTCAGATGGCACATCCGTGATATGATATAAGCTTTGTGTAAGGTGCCAGCCACAGTGGTGAACCTTTGTTATTTAGAGAGTGATAGGGGGGTAAGAAGGAGAAGTTTAGGCACATAAGCGTGTAGAGATCCGTAAAAACCCAGAAGATTATATAGAAATCAGCAAAGAAGTTTAGGCACATAAGCTTGTAGAGATCCGTAAAAACCCAGAAGATTATATAGAAATCAGCAAAGAAGTTTAGGCACATAAGCTTGTAGAGATCCGTAAAAACCCAGAAGATTATATAGAAATCAGCAAAGAAGTTTAGGCACATAAGCTTGTAGAGATCCGTAAAAACCCAGAAGATTATATAGAAATCAGCAAAGAAGTTTAGGCACATAAGCTTGTAGAGATCCGTAAAAACCCAGAAGATTATATAGAAATCAGCAAAGAAGTTTAGGCACATAAGCTTGTAGAGATCCGTAAAAACCCAGAAGATTATATAGAAATCAGCAAAGAAGTTTAGGCACATAAGCTTGTAGAGATCCGTAAAAACCCAGAAGATTATATAGAAATCAGCAAAGAAGTTTAGGCACATAAGCTTGTAGAGATCCGTAAAAACCCAGAAGATTATATAGAAATCAGCAAAGAAGTTTAGGCACATAAGCTTGTAGAGATCCGTAAAAACCCAGAAGATTATATAGAAATCAGCAAAGAAGTTTAGGCACATAAGCTTGTAGAGATCCGTAAAAACCCAGAATATTTTATAGAAATCAACAAAGAAGTTTAGGCACATACGCTTGTGGAGATAAGTAAAAACCCAGAAGATTATATAGAAATCAACACGTTATTATTGTAGCCACGTGGTATCGACTAGTTTTTATTTCGTCTATCTATTTTTACAATAATTGTGGTTTTAAAACAAAAAAATCTTCTAGCGAAAGTTAAAAAATATTTGAGTTTCTGTTTCCTTGATCTGTTATTTATCAATCATTTGCAAAATGAATTTCAATTTCTCTTAACACTTACGTTGGGAAATGAAGATAATGTGACCCAATGGTTAGGATACTTTCCTTCAAACCAGGTGAATACTAGTTCAAAACCTTGGTAACTCCTGTATTATTTTCAATCGATGGTAGTGTAAAAACAAAGCATGCAAGCTGTGCGTTGACTGTGTGTTCAACAAGCATTTAATTATAATCTCTAAAATGATCTCAATAGGGATAAACAATGTAATGATGGGTTTTCTTTAAAACGTGAGAAATGTGGTCAGTCAATCAAATCCTACTCAGCTGCTTGTTGAGCAGAGGTTTTCAACAAATGAAGACCAAGTTATCGAACGTTAAGACTGTCCATATCTGTTGACGTTTTTGTGGCTTGAAATGTATAAAGGATTTGATAGCCAACCTTCCTTAAGACATGCCTGACAGGTTACAGTACTACTATTCTCTACTTCGATTTCAGATCTCAGTTACCGCAAATAAATGTGAAACTTGAAATTGCCAAAAACTTGATAGCCACCGGAATGGGTTTTGTTGTATGTGTCCTTACGAAGAATGGAGAACGGCTCATATAACAGACTCATTATACCCGAGCGCCCTAAGATGAGCTCAGTCCTTCCATCTCACCAGTACACCCCACGATAAGCTCAGTCCTTCCATCTCACCAGTACACCCCACGATAAGCTCAGTCCTTCCATCTCACCAGTACACCCCACGATAAGCTCAGTCCTTCCATCTCACCAGTACACCCCACGATAAGCTCAGTCCTTCCATCTCACCAGTACACCCCAAGATAAGCTCAGTCCTTCCATCTCACCAGTACACCCCACGATAAGCTCAGTCCTTCCATCTCACCAGTACACCCCAAGATAAGCTCAGTCCTTCCATCTCACCAGTACACCCCATGATAAGCTCAGTCCTTCCATCTCACCAGTACACCCCGAGATGAGCTCAGTCCTTCCATCTCACCAGTACGCCCCACGATAAGCTCAGTCCTTCCATCTCACCAGTGCACCCCACGATAAGCTCAGTCCTTCCATCTCACCAGTGCACCCCACGATAAGCTCAGTCCTTCCATCTCACCAGTACACCCCACGATAAGCTCAATCCTTCCATCTCACCAGTACACCCCAAGATAAGCTCAGTCCTTCCATCTCACCAGTACACCCCACGATAAGCTCAATCCTTCCATCTCACCAGTACACCCCAAGATAAGCTCAGTCCTTTCATTGCATCAGTACACCCCATATGAGGTCAATCCTACCATTGCTGAAAGTGTCGATGACAGAACGTTAACCTCATTTTCCACGGCGGCTTCGACATTTTCCTTTCACTTCGTCAGGTACCCTTTTACAGCTGGGTCGACTGGGAAGAACGTTCATACTACGATAAAACACACAACATGTCCGACTTGTAAAACACCGTAAACATTCAACACTTACCATTAGCCTGAGCCTGCAGAATACTTTCCGCCACACCCCACACAATGGGTATAATAAAAATGACAGCCTTGTCCCCAGCAGTTGGCGACCAGCGGAAGAGGACGATGAAGAGGAATATGTGAGTGATCATCGACAGCATGAGCAAGATGAAGCGGCCCGTAACCCTAGCCAAAAGGCTGAAGATGTAGACAAACGCTGGAGTGGTGACCCCGTAGACTGCCATGACGTAACCGACCATGTGGATACCGATTGGACAGGCGACGTACGACTGTGGAATTGATTGTATCATTAGCAATTTACCAGTTACTCTCAGATTTTCTACAAGTTAACATCGGGTTAGCTCAAACTCATTCACCTTGTTTATAAGCAATTACAATAAACGCAAGTAGGTCACAACAGCTCTGTACTGTACCGCTTTAAGAACATTCGTTCATACGACAGTTTGGCTGGGCATGTCGGGGATTCTTCTTGGTATGACCACTTCTCCACGCACTGAAAGGATTGGCAAGCTACTGTACTGCAAAACTGTCATAGTGGAACACATTACAGATACAGACACGCAATCATACACTGGTCAATACATCCACATTATAAATAGATACACACACACATTCATACACTGGCCAATACGTCCACATAACAAACAGATGCAATCACGAATCAATTCACTGGTCAATACATCCTGATATCGCCTAACGGATTACGGTCTGTGGCGAAAAGGGCCGGGCCTTCGCCAGTAGAAACCAGAAAAGCATACATTTAACCAAAAAAAAACCAAAAACTTTTCAATTATAACAATATATAAATTGAGTTTGCTATCAAGGACATTTTTCTGGCATGATTTCTAAACAAGCAAGTCGGTACGTTTCAAAATAGACTGGCCGCCATGTTTTATTTCAGTTTGATTTCGAAAACCGTCCCTAACATAGCCTTTTTAAATTGTTTATGTGCTTCTGTTATATTTGCATTTATAATATTCACAATTGATCATTAGTGTGGTGAAATTCGTCCTAATTTCGAAAGAATTGTAAAATCCAATTCCATTCTATAAATGTCAAAAGTTAGTCACCAATAATGTGTTGAGTAACGGCAAGATTTCCATTGAAACAAAAATCCATATCTACTAGTCCTGCGTGGTCCCAGCCTCGGATACCATTTTGTATCATGCATTCGAACGTGCGTGCGACACCTAGCATCGACTGCCTACAGTAACAGCAAAGTTGCCACCTAATGACACGTTCAGAATCAACTAACTCCATTTACAGCTATTTCAAATCAGTGTGACCTACTTACTGACTAACCCTCGTAATTGACCTAGTAGCTCCCCTTCTATTTTTTGGCCCTCTGGGTCTTAAATTTATTTAATGGTCTGCAGTTTCTAGAGCATTAGGTTGCCAGGCTCATGCACAACTTTCCATAGTCGGTTCTTATTGGAGTTTTTTTGTGTGCGATCAAGTCAAATTCACTTCACATCATAGCCCATGTCCTTTTATGACTACTAGACTGTTCTTATTGGTTTATCAATGAGCGCAGGAAGCTGAGACGCTAGTCCGGTCAGGCACAACATATTGACCAAGACCACGTGACAAGAATGTCCCCACAAATACTCATGGTCAGAACTAACATCAACAGGTAGCAGAGGTCAGAGCAAGACAACCAAGACAAATGTAGATTGATTGTGTCAAAGAAACACAACGGAGGCATGAACTAAAAATCGTTACGGCCATACATATGTCACACGGAAGACGATTTTACATCCACGAGAGGACTAACAACATACGTTGACAGATGGGACGAGATAATCATTTGTTATTGTGTAGATGATGTGCTGGCTCGATCTACGTCTTCTCTAACCGATATATTTCAGGACCATATGTCATAGGTGTCTCAGTCTCTATAGACCATGCGCGTGGCGCCCTGTACGTTTTATCCAGCTCTGTCTCCTGTATTTCGACACTGTCTGCTATGGCTGTAAAGGCCGATCCGCGAGTGACAGTCCCTGTCACAGATCGTACAACCATACTGAGGAAGCTAGCTTGCCTAGCTGTTCCTTGATCTCTTTAGTCTTTCTTTTTTCTCTGCAGCCAGAAGACCTCTACGAGGGTCAGCAGCCACTATGCCCCTCCAACTGACTGTCTCCAGATAGATCGATCCTGAGCAATTTCTTCCCAGCCCTCATGTGAGATGTTGCATGACTTCATGTCCCTCTTACATACGTCCTTGAATCGCAGTGTGGGACGGCCGATTCTTCTAACTCCAGTGGCTAGCTGTCCATAAAGGATATCCTTTGGCAGCCTCTTGTCTTACAAGCGATAAACATGTCTCAACCACCGTAGACGTCGCTGGCTCAATATCGGGCACATGCTGTGAATGTTTGCTCTCTGTAAAACTGTATTATGTGACACTCTCTCTTGCCAGTCAATCCCCCAATATACGCCGGAAACACCTCATGTGAAAGGTGTTGAGCCGCCGTTCATGTTTAGTGTAAGTGCTCCAAGTTTCACTTCCATACATGAGAGTGCCAAGAACGCAGGTCTGATAGACCCAGATCTTGGTATAGTGAGATAGCGCAGTATTTTCCCAGACTCTCTTCGCCAGGCGGGTCATGACGGTACTTGCCCTGTCAAGTCTACTGTCTATCTCTTTCTTGAGCGAGAGAGTGTTGCTGATGGTAGACTCCAGATAAGTGAAACTGTTGACGACCTCCAGAGTGACGCCATCAATCTTAATGGATGGCGTAGTGGTAATGCCCTGTGCGCAGACCTTTTTCTTTTCCAGACTTATGGTAAGACCAAACTGCTTGCACCCCTAGGCGAATCTGTCTGCCAGTCTCTGCAAGGCCTCCTCACTATTGGTCATCAGAACTGCATCATCCGCAAAAAGCATCTCCTTAATGAGCACCGTCCTCAACTTGGTCCAGGCACGCAGTCGGGACAGATTAAACAGCCGCCCATCTGACCTGGTGTGCAGATAAACACCGTCCACAGATGTGTCATTAGCGTAGGATAGGAGCATGGAGAAGAAGATCCCAAAGAGGGTTGGCGCAAGCACACATCCCTGCTTCACTCCACTTTTGAAGAGAAAAGAGTTTGAAGTTGAGCCGTCGTATATCAGTGTGAAAAGAAATTATCATGCTACGCAGTTTTGGGGGGCCAATAGAGTTCGAATAGACCCTTTTCTACTAACCAAGTCGAAGGGCTTGGTGAGGTCTAGAAACATCATAAAGAGCGGCTGGTCTTGTTCTCTGCACATCTCCTGGATTTGGGGCAGTGATAAAATCATATCCGTTGTTGATCTACCTACTCTAAAGCTACACTAGGATTCTGGGTACACCCTGTCCGCGAGCAGTCTCAGCCTGTTTAGCAGCATGCGGCCGTAATCTTTGCCTACAACGCTCAGGAGCGAGATCCCTCTTTAATTATTGCAGTCCATGCGGTCACCTTTGTTTTTGTAAATAGTCACAATGGGGGCGTCACGCATATCTTGGGGGACTGCGCCTTCCTCTCAGCAGAGGCATAGAAGATCAAACATTTGCTGAGCTAGTGCTGATTTCCCGCATTTGATGGCTTCGGGTGGGATACCATCTCCCCCTGGTGCTTTGCCATTTGAGAGGTAGTTGATAGTCTTATCAGGCTCATCCAGAGTAGGTGGTCTGTCAAGTTCCTCCATAATCGGCAGGGCCTGTAGCCTGCACACGGCCTCATCAGTGACCACCGTTTCCCGAGAGTAGAGCTCAGAGTAGTGCTCTATCGATCTGGCCATGTGCTGGCAATTTCCGGTGTTCAAATTTGCGGATGTGTTTGTTACTGTGGTATACTTCGGAAACAGTATTCAACTGTTTTCAACAGTGTTGTCCTATTGATTTACTCTTTAGGACCACATGTAAGACTATCATTACATAATTTCGAAAAGGTCTGTCGCGTATTTGTCGAGATTGTCTGAAAATAAACATTTGTAGTTAGTGCCACTAATTTGAGCACCACGAAACATATCCTGAGATCAAGGCGCATATTTGATGCTTTGGTACACGTCCGAAGAAAAGAATGACTAGCCACGAAAAAGGGGACTAACGGAAATATCTGAGAGGGTGAATGCCACTGCGCACGAAGCACACAGTAGGACTCGTTCTAGAGTTCTCTTCATAATCTGGTCCTGAAAGGCAAAGCCGGATAAGTGAAAAGAAGATCCGAAGAAGGAGGTCCACGCTATAATGTTGTGACTATCTGTTCAATTACAGAATTGTTTACGACAATGTTTACGACAATGTTTACGCTGTTGGAATATGCAAGAATATGCAAGAAGGTAAAGGTGCCGAGAAACAACGGAAAATGCGAAGAAACTGAAAAGAACTGGCGTCCAGAAAAATGATACCTCCCATTGAAAGTCAGCACCTTCTGGAGGGGAGAAATGAGGGGCAGGGTGATGGGCAGGGTGATGGGCTGTTGAAGGAGGAAGAAAGGGGTGGGCTAAAAGAGGGGGGGGGAGGTGGACAGGTTGGGAATGATGAAATCCTTAAATTGTTCAACTGCTGTTGTTTCTTTCACTTTCTACAAATCGACTTTCTACAAATCGACTTTCTACAAATCGACTTTCTACAAATCGACTAACGTACAGATCTTCTGCACGGCTGTTGCTAGTGCTTTTCTAATTCTATAGATGTCAGCCAATTATATCCACAATGATTATCATTTATTCAATGCTGTTATTATTACATGTGCCAACTAACAAAGCTCATATGCTTACCGCTAGGCTGTCTTAAAAACTTATAGCGGAATAAATAATCACAAAGACATGAGTTCTAAAGATATTTTCAGGCGACAAAGTAACCCACTGTTGTATTTAGTTTTTTTTTATGAACCATCAATACAAAAAAACTAATAAGATTGAGATTATATTTAATATTATCATTATCATTATTAGCGGTTACTCAGTCCTCTGACTGGTTTTGAACTTTATAATGTGCCACTCCAATCCCTTTTTTCCTCTGCTCCTCCTCAGAGTTCAGCGTATGATTTTACTGCCACAATGTAATGAATATATTCATTGGACGAACTCTGCCTTATCTAACCAGTTTTTTTATTCGTAAGGACGTACTGAACTGATCCAGCGTGTCTCAGATGGTGGTCAAACCCGGACAAGTTTCGCCCTCTTATTATTGTCAAAAGTTTTCTTTTTTCTTCTACGTTCTCCAGCACAATTGTATTATACTTTCTTTCTGTCTAGCAGATTTTGTCCATCTTTTGATAGCTTCACATCTCAAGTCTTCAAATGCATTTCCTCTCTCCTGTTTATAGTTAATGTCTCCAAGCCATGCAGTGCCATAGGTCAGATATATACTTTTAAGAATTCTTTTACCGATGATCTTTTTACTTTTCGATGTTAGAACTCTACGTTTCTGTCTGTGCGCTGTTTTCTCCACTACAGTTCTAATTCTTATATCTTTCTGACAGTACTGTTTTCTGGCAACGGGTATCACAAATTCTGATACTGCCCCAGATATGGAAACTGTTTGATCTTCTATTTATAGATTTGCCGCTTGAGGTTCATATGCAATAATCAGGGGACGGCGTGGCCTAGTGGTTAAGTGGCACGGCTCACAACCAGAAGGTGCTGGGTTCGATCCCCATCACAGCACCGGCCGTTACCCCGGGGAAGCAAACCCTTAGAAAATGCAGGAGGAAGCAGACCCTTACATAAAATGCATGCTGAAGTCGGATGCACTGGGCCGACAGGCGCAAAATAAAAACCACAGTGTAACGCACACACGCCTTGGGGAATAGATAAATAAGGCGAACGTTAAAAAAAAAAAAAAAAAAATATATGCAATAATCATAACCTTTGTCTTCTTTATATTTATTTTAATTCTGTAGTCCTTTGAAGTGCTGCTAATTTTGTTGAGTAAGTGTCGTAAATTCTGCCCCTCATTTGTGCCATTCCATTGTGTCACTTCATGGAGGCGGTGGCATAAAAAGAGCATACCTGGCGCAATGAAGAAGAAGATAATAAGTATCAGACAGAACAATCCATTATTAGGCCAGCTAGGTACCCAGTCAGATAGGAGTGTGGTGCCACTACATCCACTTGTAAGTCGTAAATTATTACTACAGTGATGTAAATGGAACTGGTTGTATACATACTCTGCAGAGTCTTCTAAACCAGTATAAAGACGTTAAGTTAAGTTACAGAGAGTTGCACATGCCGGTAGAAACCGTGTAAAGTAAATTGCTATGGAAATCACCATTGCAAGAGAACATCACACAAAGTGCCCTCTCATATTTTCTTAAAGGACTCAGTCTACAGTGAACGCCCTATACTCCGTAAGGAGAGAATTGTAGAAAAACTAATATAGCACGTCGCTAGAGCTGGCCCCTGTGCAAGAAGCATGTATCCAGTTATGTTCAGTGGATGTTAAAATATAAATAGTTTAACATGATGATTGCTGGTTCCATGCACAGCTCTCTTTAGTTTTCGTTTACGATATTAGTTGAAGGTTACAGTGGTCATATTCCTTCAAACCAATCGCCACGCAGGTGGAAATATAGAAGAATAGAAGAGAATAATTTGACCAACCAGCTGCTCGAACAACTTTTATAATTAGCATATCGATCCAAAGGAAACTGAGACGCTAGTCCGGCCAGGCACAATATACTGACTAGGATATCGCGTCAGGGTCAGGCATAACATACTGACCAGGATGTCGCGTCAGGGTCAGGCATAACATACTGACCAGGATGTCGCGCCAGGGATACGTACAACATACTGACCAAGACCACTATCTTTTCCATCTAGCGTTCCCTGGAAACATGACGTGTTCAAGGCAGTCTGGCCGACTAAATGTGGATCGACATAATCTATGTGGTAGTGAGCGTCACGCAGATGAAGCCATGCAATAACACAATTGCCTGGAAGACCGCGATCCCCCTTCATAGCACGCTCGGGATGTGAAGAAAGCTACTGCAACACACCACTTAACGCCCTTTTCAGGTCCCACAAAAGATTACGTTTACTCATTGTGAGCATTAAACAACAACATCAACAAGAACAACAAGAACAACAACAACAACAACAACAACAACAAGAACAACAACAACAACAACAACAACCAGTCAACCAGCCTTGACCACAAGTCACCTTAGTGTAGGCTGACATGAGAAAGGCGTGCTCAGCAGCGGTGAAAAAGATAAGCGGGACCAGCAGCATCATCTTGGTAGACATGAGTACCCTGAAGCATGACGTGGCGGTATCTCTAACACTGACGTGCTGTATCCATTCACTGCGGGGTAGTGGGGTCAGCAAAAATATGATCAAGAACAAGCCCAACAAGGCACAGGCCATGAGGAAACCTAACGTGATGTCAAGCACCCACTCTTCGGGGTCTTCTATCTGCAATTATAAACAAATTAGACGTCTACACAAATGTATGGATCAAATTAGGCGTCTACACAAATGTATGGATCAAATTAGGCGTCTACACAAATGTATGGATCAAATTAGGCGTCTACACAAATGTATGGATCAAATTAGGCGTCTACACAAATGTATGGATCAAATTAGGTGTCTACACAAATGTATGGATCAAATTAGGCGTCTACACAAATGTATGGATCAAATTAGGTGTCTACACAAATGTATGGATTAAATTAGGCGTCTACACAAATGTATGGATCAAATTAGGTGTCTACACAAATGTATGGATCAAATTAGGCGTCTACACAAATGTATGGATCAAATTAGGTGTCTACACAAATGTATGGATCAAATTAGGCGTCTACACAAATGTATGGGTCAAATTAGGTCGTTATCACGTGAGGCAACCTTTTGTCAATTTATTCTGTATCCTTGTATATGTGTGCGCCTGTGCTTGTGTGTGTATGTGTGTGTGTGTGAGAGAGAGAGAGAGAGACAGAGAGAGAGTGAGAGATAATTGCGAAATCGACTCCAGCTTCGCGGCGCTCCCTGTTCCGTGCGACCACACCAGTAAAATGTGAAGACTGCACCCTCTTCATTGAGCTGTCCCGCCTCTGCAAGTCTTGTCCCCCCTCAGACCGGCTATGCTGATATCATAACTATTCCGTGCCGTTCGTCGCTCGGGTCTGTTTATTTTACGGGTGTACATGAGTGTGCGGACATTCCATGTCGCCAAAGAAATGGGTGATGTATTTATTTTTGTTCTCCATTGTTTTGCGCTGTAGTTTGTGGTACTCTCCAGCCACTATAGTGTCTGGTACCTTCCAGCCGCTGCAGTTTGTGGTACCTTCCAGTTGCTGTAGTTTGTGGTACCTTCCAGATGCTGTAATTTATGGTACCTTCCAGCCACTGTAGTTTGTGGTACCTTCGAGGCGCTGTAGTTTGTAGTACTTTCCAGCGGCTGTAGTTTGTAGTACTTTCCAGCGGCTGTAGTTTGTGGTACCTTCCAGTCGCTGTAGTTTGTGGTACCTTCCAGCCACTGTAGTTTGTGGTACCATCCAGCCGCTGTAGTTTGTAGTACCGTCCAGCCGCTGTAATTTGTGGTACCCTCCAGCCACTGTAGTTTGTGGTACTTTCCAGCCGCTGTAGTTTATAGTACCCTCCAGCCGCTGTAGTTTGTGGTATCCTCCAGCCGATGTAGTTTGTAGTACCCTCCAGCCGCTGTAGTTTGTGGTACCCTCCAGCCGCTGTAGTTTGTGGTACCTTTCAGCCACTGTAGTTTGTGGTACCCTCCAGCCGCTGTAGTTTGTGGTACCTGTCTGGGTGTGGAGTGACGTGAATGTCTGGGTGTGGAGTGATGTGAATGTCTGGGTGTGCAGTGATGTGAATGTCTGGGTGAGGAGTGACGTGAATGTCTGGGCGTGGAGTGACGTGAATGTCTCGGTGTGAAGGGATGTGAATGTATGGGTGGTGGGTGATGTGAATGTCTGGGTGTTGGGTGATGTGAATGTCTGGGTGTTGGGTGATGTGAATGTCTGGGTGTGGAGTGATGTGAATGTCTGGGTGCTGGGTGATGTGAATGTCTTGATGTGCAGTGATGTGAATGTCTGGGTGCGGAGTGATGTGAATGTCGGGGTGCGGAGTGATGTGACTGTCTGGGTGAGGAGTGACGTGAATGTCTGGGTGCGGAGTGATGTGAATGTCTGGGTGTGGAGTGACGTGAATGTCTGGGTGTGAATGGATGTGAATGTATGGGTGGTGGGTGATGTGAATGCCTGGGTGCGGAGTGATGTGAATGTCTGGGTGCGGAGTGATGTGAATGTCTGGGTGAGGAGTGACGTGAATGTCTGGGTGAGGAGTGACGTCAATGTCTGGGTGTGGAGTGATGTGAATGTCTGGGTGAGGAGTGACGTGAATGTCTGGGTGTGGAGTGATGTGAATGTCTGTGTGGTGGGTGACGTAAATGTCTGGGTGTGCAGTGATGTGAATGTCTGGGTGCGGAGTGATGTGAATGTCTGGGTGAGGAGTGACGTGAATGTCTGGGTGAGGAGTGATGTGAATGTCGGGTGAGGAGTGACGTGAATGTCTGGGTGTGGAGTGATGTGAATGTCTGGGTGAGGAGTGACGTGAATGTCTGGGTGTGCAGTGATGTGAATATCTGGGTGCGGAGTGATGTGAATGTCTGGGTTAGGAGTGACGTGAATGTCTGGGTGTGGAGTAATGTGAATGTCTAGGTGTGGAGTGATGTGAAGTCTGGGTGCGGAGTGATGTGAATGTCTGGGTGGGGAGTGATGTGAATGTCTGTGTGTGGAGTGATGTGAATGTCTGGGTATGGAGTAATGTGAATGTTTGTGTGTGCAGTGATATGAATGTCTGGGTGCGGAGTGATGTGAATGTCTGGGTGGTGTGGAGTGATGTGAATGTATGGGTGTAGAGTGACGTGAATGTCTGTGTGTGGAGTGATGCGAATGTCTGGGGGTAGAGTGACGTGAATGTCTGGGTGTGGAGTGATGTGAATGTATGGGTGTGGAGTGATGTGAATGTCTGGGTGTGGAGTGATGTGAATGTCTGGGTGTGCAGTGATATGAATGTCCGGGTGTGGAGTGATGTGAATGTCTAGGTGTGGAGTGATGTGAATGTATGGGTGTGGAGTAATGTGAATGTCTGGGTGTGGAGTAATGTGAATGTCTTGGTGTGCGATGATGTGAACTGTCTACCCTAGTGACGCTAGACCAGACTGTTTCCTTGAACGATGTGCTCTCAGTGTGGCAGTCAACTATCATCATCTCTATCACACACAAATCCCTTCCAGAAGATACTCTGACCTTGTAAGCCCCTTTCATAAATACCTTATAGTCTCTCTCTCTCTCTCTCTCACTCTCTCTCTATTTATCTCTCTCTCTCTCTCTGGACATGCCAGGAAATCTCAGTCGCCGTGGACTATTCTTACCATCAAAATACCTAACCCACGAGATCCAATGGGTTACTGCCCACTCCCGATATTCTATTTAAAAAACTTACCATAGTGGCATTCTCGCTGTGAGGGCAGTCGTCTGGGCCACAGAGCTTGTCGACCCCGGCTGTGCTGTTGCTGACCCCGTCCCTGATGATGGTGCTAGTCACCAGGTTGCCCAGAATTTGAGCAGTGGCGAACACAGCAAAAAAGAACCCGTTGAAACGGCTCAGGATGCTGTACGGTGAGGCAGATGACGATTTGGAGAACGAGAAGGCGCTGGCAGATATATAGAGTGCCTAGGTGAGATACAAAATAACCTGATTTAGTGACCAGAGCATCGTACGAGTGGGAGTCCAAATGTTAAACAGCGTATGTTTGTATCAACTGAATGTGGCATGTTCAGGTTTTGACGTGATTCTTTCTTTTTTCTCTTTTTTATTGCCACATCATCAACTGTGAACTTATTTTCTTCATCTTCTTCTTTTTCTTTTTCTTCTTCTTCTTCTGTTATCAGGCTGTCCAGTTTACCCGCTTGGTGAATTGTACGGACATTCCACGTTCCTATTCAAGTCCTCTCTAACGGGTATTCAGATTTTCTGATACCTGGGCTTCCATTGCTAACTACGGGTTATACGTGGTGAGGTCCCTAGCTCTTCCACGCCCACCTTCCACTTAAGTATCCTGCATGAGCCTCACGTGTGCCACACACTTTGCTGTTTTATCCCTTGACCCGTTGACCTTTATAGGTCCTTCCGCCTCTCAGACTGTTACAGACTTTGTATTCAGGGATGGATATTCCCTAGGAGCCGCGTAGCAGTTGTTAGCAATGGTTTTTCAGACCGCAATGGCTCCCGAGTAGACCCAGCCTTAAATTGGTACCTGTTCAGTCCGGGAAGTAAAGACGGCCGGTGTGATGCTAACCACATCATCTATCAAGTGCCGTGGGTTACAAAATGATATGGGCCTAACACCATATTTCCACCATATGGTGTGACCGGATCTTTACTTTTTCTTATATGGACATTCCCTCTAGTTGAAACAAGTAATCATCTGTGTAACATCAATACAGTATTTTCCATTCTTCTGAAGTGGTACACCTAGTTGTCAATAATTATCAGGAAGTTCTTCCACGATAATGTGTACTTCAAGAGTCGCGTCACGAAAATGCGCCTTGACAACAGTTCACCAAATGTAATGAGAAACTGTATGAACAAAAATAAACCTCTAAAGCGAATTCCACGAAAATACTTCAAGAAATAGTGTAACGGTATCAGTGCTTAAAATTTGATCACATGTCTTCCTTTTTGTACATTGATTTCCGCTAAGAAAACAACACAAAGGAAGAGCAATCGTAGATTCGATTGACCATCCGCCATCTTTTGGTGACGTGCTGATAACAGAAGCAGTGGCTATGATTATGGATATCTTGAATGTTGCAGAAAGACAAATACATTTTCATACATTCAGGAGACGAACAACATGTAAAAGGTGTCGGTGTATTATTAAAGAAAGAATAATAAAAATACATATGTGGATACTGGACACATAATGATCGAATGATGATACTGAAAATCAGAGTCAGACCATTTGATATGTCCATTTTACAAACTTATGCACCAACCTCAGATTACAACTAAGAACAATTCGATGAATATTATGAAGACGTGAAGCAGTTACCCAACACTGTGGATTCAACAGATATACTAATTGTTATAGGCGACAGGAATGCTAAGGTAGGAAAAGGAGAATATAAAAACATCGTGGGAAAATATGAAATTGGAACAAAGAATGAAAGAGGAGAAAGACTGATACAATTCTGCGAGGAAAACAAACTTAGTACTTGTAATACTTTTTAAAAACACCATATTAAAAATGTATATACATGGAAAAGTTCAGGTGATAGGACAAGAAATTAAATTGATTTTATTATGATCAGACACGGATTTATAAATATTGTCAAAGACATACCCAGGAGCAGACATAAACTTAGACCAATTTGAATGAAAGTACATTTACAAGTGAGCAGCAAAAATTGCACCGTAACTGGCTATGGGTCTACATTGCCTTGCTGATTAAGTTCATTATAGTTGCCGTCAGACCATGAATTTGCCGGGAATTCACACTAGTCGACGACTTACACTTGTGTTCACGGAAATGTGTTGTTGTTTTCCATTGTGACTGGTTAAATCCTTCGTTTTGTGTGTTTTCTTCCGGCTGATTATCCTGGAATGGATATCGGCTATATGAATAGCACTACGCTTAAACGTGTCATATTTCACGGACTAGTTCACCCGGCTGAACTTCACGAGATTGGTGCCCTTCGCCGTAGCTGCAAACAGTGTCAGCTTCGTTGTGTTGAATTTAGACGCAACTATAATGAACTGCAGCCTGGATAGAGATGGCCTCCGTCAGGTGTGTAGCGCCCTAAGACACACCGTTGTTGTATGGTAGGAGCTTGTACGACCAACTGCAATAACGGTGCCTCAACGACCTTCTAGGTTATGGGACTGATGTTGATGATATACAACTCAAAATCATGGAGAGCAAAGATATAAAGACAGTTAATAAAGACATGTTAGCGCTAAAACAGCCAGAAATACGGGAAAAATGCAGTCATCAGTAAAGAACGTCTATAACTTACAATCAGAGGACAAAAAGGAAACACAGAGCGGAGAAAAAACTCTAAATGGGAACTTCTATAAACCAGTTTGCAAGTAGCAAATAAATCGTCACCAGAAAAAGAACTTTAAAAAAACCAAGAATGGATGATATGACATCTTAACTAGAATGACATATAGAAAGAAATCTAAAACACTCCTGCATATTCATCACTAGACAAAGCGATACGTAAAATGTGCAGGCTGGGCAAAGAACAGTGCTTGGAAGAAAAATGCAAAATAATAGAAGACGTGGAACTAAAACATAGTACAAGAGAAATCCATATGGAAATAAAGAAAACAACAAACAAGACACAGGTAATCCAGAGTGGGGGATGCATCCGAGATAAGAATGGAGCCATTTTGATGGATGAGAATGACATAGTAAACAGATGGGCGGAATATACAAGATAACTTTTTGAGGATAGTCGCAGAGCCAAATCATCAACATATCATAAAGATGGACCCAGCATCCTAAGATCTGAGGTAGTAAATGTGATAACAACTATGAGAAAAGGGAAAGCAGCAGGGCCGGACTCCATAAACATAGGAATGATAAAGGCCCTGGAGGAATTTGTTAAAGATATACTTACTTTTCTGTGTAATGACATATGCAATACTGGATGCATACCAACGGACCTGAAAACATGTACATTTATAACACTCCCCAAAACACCTCATGCCACAGAATGTTCAGACTTTAGAACAATAAGTCTAATGAGTCACACAATTAAAATACTACTCAAGATCCTACAAGAGAGAATAAGAGGTCAAATAGAGAGGCAAGTTCCAGAAGAACAATTTGGTTTTCGAAAGTTTAATGGAACAATGGAAGCAATTTTCTTTTTGTGAAATATGACAGAAATAATTAGAAATACAAAATGACATATATATTTGCTTCATAGACTACCAAAAGGCTTTTGACAGAGTCCAAGATGAGAAATTAATAAAATGTCTCAAAGAAATAGGTCTAGATGGTAAAGACATAAGACTGCTCCGAAATATGTGCTGGGAACAAACGGCTACAGTAAAATCAGGAATGCTATGCTATACAAGTATAGATGTGAAAAGAGGTGTGAGGGATGTCTATTATATCCTTGAATTGTTCATATCTACACAGAACAAATATTCAAACAGATAGAGGGGATGCCAGGGCTATTCATTTGAGGAGTATCAATGAATAATTTTCGTTATGCAGATGATAGAGTTATGATGGCAAAAAGTGAGCAAGAATTACAGGAGCTTGTCACAACAATATACAAAATAAGTCAAGCGTTTGGATTGTACATAAACATCAAGAAAACAAAGAATATGATAATTGGAAAAAGGGACAAGAAACCATGTATGCAGATACAAATAAAAGAGCAACTACTTGAACAGGAATAAAGTTTCTCATAGCTAGGTCAAATAATAACGGAAGAAGGCAGCTGTGAAAAAGAAACCAGAAAGAGAATAGGTATGGCCAAGATGGTATTTCACAACATTCGACACATACTGACATCCAAAATAATAAATCAAAATTTGAAAATGAGAATTGTCAGGTGTTATGTATACTCGTCACTACTTTATGGCGCAGAAACATGGACATTGAATAACATGTTGGAAAAGAGTATTGAAGCCTTCGAAATGTGGATATATAGAAGACTTAGTTGCATTTCTTGGAAAGAGAAGAAAACAAATGTAGAGATATTGGAAAAGTTGGGGGTGAAAAGAGAATAAATGACCGAAATCAGGGTTAGACAGTTAAGTTATTTTGGTTATATAGCAAGACTTGTTGAAGACCATACTGGAGGGTAGGGTGGAAGGCAGTCGTTCAAGAGGCAGACAACGCTTTAAGTGGGTGGATAACATCAGGAGATGGACTGGGAGAAATTTCTCAGGTTGCACAATAACGGCAAGAGAGAGAGAGTACACTGGGGGTCCGTTGAAGGCCACCTGCGGTGCGGAGATGGCACTTGAACTGAACTGAACTTCCTTCATCTTGTTCTTCTTCATCTTGTTCTTCTTCTTCTTGTTCTTCTTCTTCTTGTTCTTCTTCTTCGTTCTTAATCTCCAGCAACTACGTCATGAACTGAGGCTTTACAAGTAGCAGGATGAAGTCCGGAGAACGGAATGTATTGTGTCGCTAGTTTACAGTTTGACTACGATATTTCCACCTTTCGGTCCGACACATCTGTCTTCGGCACACTGTGAAAATGCTTTTCAACATTCAAAATGTCTGACTATTTAATTGACTATATCAGTCATACTTGTTTTTCCTATTTTGTCTGGACTCTTTAGTTGTTTTTTTATCACCATTTGCATCACTTCTTTAAATATTAAGTGAATGACTTTGCAAAAAAGATGTGCCATAATTGTTTTCTATTTTTTCTTCCTTCATTCATTCATCATTTCTAAATTTGCTGAAACAAACTTAATGACAAAGTTTTCATTTTCTAGTTTAAGTTTTTGTATAATTTCCCTATGTCTGTTTTTTTCTCATATCTTTGCAATACTTCACCTTAATTGAATCATTATTTTCCTTTTCCCTCGTTCTACTATCTTTCTCTCTTCTCATCAAATCCACATAAATATGTATACTAATTCAATCTTTCATCCGACCTGTCCTTTTCTCAGTTTCAACATTTTTTTAAAATTTAACAAAAATCCTACATTTGCTCATTCCTAGCCATGCATTCTTTCAGCACATTATTCTTACTTTATGTTCTTATCTCCATTGTCTCGATAGACTGACATTATTCTTTTTCTTACCTCCATTGTCTCGATAGACTGACATTATTCTTTTTCTTACCTCCATTGTCTCGATAGACTGACATTATTCTTGTTCTTACCTCCATTGTCTCGGTAGACTGACATTATTCTTGTTCTTACCTCCATTGTCTCGGTAGACTGACATTATTCTTGTTCTTACCTCCATTGTCTCGGTAGACTGACATTATTCTTGTTCTTACCTCCATTGTCTCGGTAGACTGACATTATTCTTGTTCTTACCTCCATTGTCTCGGTAGACTGACATTATTCTTGTTCTTACCTCCATTGTCTCGGTAGACTGACATTATTCAATCAGCTTGTGCTCTCTCGTGAATCCTGAAGTGTGTTGTTCTTATTCTTCAAAATAAATTCATTTCCCCAATATATTCTGCACATCTTTGCTTCTATTCTAATACAAGTCATGTTTGCTTTACCCTCTTAACTTTGCAAACAAAACAAAAAGAAAGATTTCAAGAAACTTGTAACAGGGTTGTGTCTCAGGGGGCAGTATGTAACAGGATCATCTGTCAGGAATCATACGGGTTGGAGACAGCAGCTTGTTCGCTGGAGCTAACAATATTTGGGACAGGGACATAATATTTCATTCAGACGGGCACAGTTCAGTTAGAGTTCATCCCGTGTCGTCTGCGGGTCAGCTAGACCAGCGTGTCGTGAAGGATGATGAGCTAAAATGGTGGGGGTATAGTCCGGCCCATTTGGTTGTAGTATCTGGAGTCCAGAGCACAGGTGAGGAGTTAGGAGACAATTAATCAGATGTCAGGCTGTCACATTTAGAATGACAGAGTGGCAAGTAGCCAGTGTAGTCAAAGTCAATAGGATTCCATGGGGTGGGGAGGGAGGATAGCTGGGTACGATTGACTGCTGACCAGTCAACGGGGAAAGAGCAGAGTAACTCGGGACCACGGCCATCTTTGTTTAGGCGGGGCTAACGGGACTATAAAGGGAGAAGACAAAAAAAAACAGAGAGATAGAGAGCGACAGAGAAACCAAGACAGGGAATGTATCCCACTATCTATCAGGGGCGATGCACTACTGACCCTTGGTACGAATGGTGGAATCCCTGTGCATCGATACGAGAAGGAAATATGTTCACTTTCAGTGGCAGTTTTACCGACATCAGTTCTTGATGTTCCGCAGAGGTCGAGAACAAACTGATCGTGCGCACGAATTAGGC
Organism: Ariolimax columbianus; assembly: GCA_036924085.1. Classification (NCBI taxonomy): domain Eukaryota; kingdom Metazoa; phylum Mollusca; class Gastropoda; order Stylommatophora; family Arionidae; genus Ariolimax; species Ariolimax columbianus. The sequence continues at coordinate 8,553,220 of JAVGWX010000017.1, read as the reverse complement.
AAGGAGGGTCGGCTATAGCACTTTAATGAAAGTCAGTTGATACCTTAATCTTCAGGGAGCACCCACACAGGTATAGCAAGAAATTATTATTGCACAGTATTAGGATTGCGACCGCCAGAGATCAACTTCATCACCATCTGGTTGAGGCCACACGTGACTACATAGTAGAAAGTAGTTAATCAGCGTAGAACAAGCTTTGTATAGATTGACATAGATATTAGCTTAGACTATCGAACTGGGTTGACAGTTCTGGGATTACATTGATAGAATCCCTGGAATATAGACAATGAGTTATTAATTAGTTTAATTTTAACCATGTTGCAAACCATAGATTTGTACTAAATTAATATCTTGTTTTATTATTCTCATAAGTTTTAGTCTTCTTCTATGATTGAAATCTTAACACCAAGTAATAAATGTTTAATGTTTAACACGTAATCAGAAATAAATCCTAGCTCAAACACAAATTACGAAACTCACCTGCGAAGTCCAAGCTGGACCATGGAAAGCGCCCAAAGCAACGGCCGCTGGAGCCATTGTGGAGAAGGACGGGTAGAAGTTGGCCAGCACATAGATACAGTGAGCGGCAAAAGAGGCCACAATGGCCGTTTTGGCGCCAACCAAACCAATGAGAGTCGGCGAGAAGATACTGGATACGATGGATGTACCGTAGAGAATGGCGAGAGAGATGTTCCCAAGGCTTTCCTCATCGTGAAGTGAACTGTGCAGGTTCTGAGAAACACAATATGAACGTGAAAACATTGGTGTCTGTGGTAGAGTGTAGAACAGGAAAACAGGACAGTTCTGAGAAACAAAATATGAACGTGATAACATTGGTGTCTGTGGTAGAGTGTAGAACAGGAAAACAGGACAGTTCTGAGAAACAAAATATGAACGTGATAACATTGGTGTCTGTGGTAGAGTGTAGAACAGGAAAACAGGACAGTTCTGAGAAACAAAATATGAACGTGATAACATTGGTGTCTGTGGTAGAGTGTAGAACAGGAAAACAGGACAGTTCTGAGAAACAAAATATGAACGTGATAACATTGGTGTCTGTGGTAGAGTGTAGAACAGGAAAACAGGACAGTTCTGAGAAACAAAATATGAACGTGATAACATTGGTGTCTGTGGTAGAGTGTGGAGAACAGAGGTACACATAAATCACTCCAAGACAAAGCATCGTTAATCTTTATTTAGATTAGCAAAGTGACGGGCTTTTGTATTCAGCCTCCTCATCATCATCATCATCCTCATCATCCTCATGATCATCACCATCATCATCATCATCATTATCATCATCATCCTCATCCTCATCATTATCATCATCATCATCATCACGTGCCCTGCCTGTTGGCGATGGCGATCATTGATCTTCAACTTGTCTTATGACGTGTGTCGTTTATCAGCTCCGCTATTGATCGTTCCCAATTCAATTACTTTCAGCTATCCAATATTTTCTCTATCTGCCTCCCTCCGTCCCTCTCAACTGCGATTGCAGCCGTTGTCAGCGTGTGTTCCAACCCGTCTCTTCTCTGGTCACTCCGGGACCTGTGTTTACACTCACAAAGCGTGTCTTAAAACCACGATATGCTTCCATTTGTCTATCTGGTCTTCGGTCTAAGACAAGCTGTCAGTTATTGCCGACTCGAGGCAATGGGTGCAACGTTTTACTACTTAGATGCACACAAATTAAATAGCCACTATCCGTGGCTGACATTGGTTCAAGCCACGTGCTCATGCCTATCGCTACTCCGCAACCTGAGACCAATCGTGCTTAGTTTCTATTTTATCTCCCGAACAATCCAAACCACTAACCTGTTCTGTACATCTACTCCTAAACAAAGCAGTAACATGGGTATAACAATCATGAGCGTGCCATCTAGCTCACACATACCTGGTACATGCTTGCTTCCGTTTGAGTGGTCATGTGACCTCTGCCTACCTTTGACAAGTTCACCGTATTAACAAAAAATGTTCTGTTGTGTATTTCTTCAAAGTTTGGGGAGGAATACTAACGTCTGGTCAGGTAAAATATACTGATCAGACATGTTAGTCAGGGTCAGACAAAATATACTGGCCAAGACCCTCAGCTCGGCTTACTAGTAGCCCGTCGTGGAAACGGGCTGTTTTCATGGCAGCCTGACTAACGAGGTAAGGGATTGAGGTGATCCACGTGGTAGTGAGTGACACGCAGATGAAGCGAAGCATAGCACATCCGACTGTAGGACCGTGGTCTACCTTTATCAGCACACTCGGGATGTGAGGAAGCTACTGCTACCCTTCTATTTGACGCCATTTTCAGGACGCACAAAAGAGTAACCTACTCATTGTGGGCATTCGAAACAACAACAACAACATTGAAACGTTGGCTGACCTGTTGCTGGCAAATGTTTATCGGTCAATATGTTAGTACGTACCTGGATATGTTAGACTAACTTCGAATAGTGGACTGTAATAAGTTTGTTATGATGGCCCATAAACCTTATTTAACGTCTATTCTTGATTCTGACAATGACAAGTTACAATTCGCCTTCAAGGTCCTGTAACTATTCGTTTCAACTATTTCTCTACGGATCTGTAACTTTGTCACTTCTACCTGAGCCCCCTCACATCCCTGACTATAACTCCCTCACAACCCTTCCTCCCACTACCTGAGCCTCCTCCCATCCCTGACTATAACTCCCTCACAACCCTTCCTCACACTACCTGAGCCCCCTCCCAACCCTTCCTCACACTACCTGAGCCCCCTCCCAACACTGACTCACACTACCTGAGCCCCCTCACAACCCTTCCTCACACTACCTGAGCCCCCTCCCAACACTGACTCACACTACCTGAGCCCCCTCCCAACACTGACTATCACTACCTGAGCCCCCTCCCAACACTGACTCACACTACCTGAGCCTCCTCCCAACACTGACTCACACTACCTGAGCCCCCTCACAACCCTGACTATCACTACCTGAGCCCCCCACCCCCTCACAACCCTGACTATCATTACCTGAGCCACCCACCCCTTCACAACCCTGACTATTACTACCTAAGCCCCTCACCTCACAACCCAGACTATCACTAACTGAGCCCCCCCCCCTCACAACCCTGACTATCACTACCTGAGCCCCCCACCCTTTCACAACCCTGACTATCACTACCTGAGCCACCCACCCCTTCACAACCCTGACTATTACTACCTAAGCCCCTCACCTCACAACCCTGACTATCACTACCTGAGCCCCCCCCCCTCCACAACCCTGACTATGACTACCTGAGCCCCCCCCCCCTCACAACCCTCACTATCACTACCTGAGCCCCCCCCTCCACAACTCTGACTATGACTATCTGAGCCCCCCCCCCCCTCACAACCCTCACTATCACTACCTGAGCCCCACCCCCTCACAATCCTCACTATCACTACCTGAGCCCCCCCCCCCCTCACAACCTTCACTATCACTACCTGAGCCCCCCCCCCCTCACAAACCTGACAATCACTACCTAACCCCGCCCCCCACCCCACTCACAACCCTGACTATCACTACCTGAGCCTCCCCCCCCCCAATCTCCCTCACAACTCTGACTGTCACTACCTGAGCCCCCCCCCCCCCATCACAACCCTCACTATCACTACCTGAGCGCCCCCCCCCCCACTCACAACCCTGATTATCACTACCTGAGCCCCCCCCCCATCCCACTCACAACCCTGACTATCACTACCTGAGCCCCCCGCCCCCCCCCCCCCCCCACAAACCTGACAATCACTACCTAAGCTCACAACCCTGACTATCAATACCTGAGGCCCCCCCCCCCAACCCCACTCACAACCCTGACTATCAATACCTGAGGCCCCCCCCTCCCCCCTCACAAACCTGACAATCACTACCTAAGCCCCCCCCCCCTCCCACAACCCTGACTTTCTCTACCTAAGCGCCCTCCCCCCCCCCCCCCCCTCCCACTCACAACTCTGACTATCACTATCTGGGCCCCCTGACACTGAGGGAAATCAATGCCCATTTCTTGGATGTTGACACTACGATATAAAAACTGTCATTACTAAGACTGCAACATTTTGAAACCAATCGTGGGTCGAGCATATAATGGCGCTTGAGAGAACGTAGCAGAAGTATGTACCGCCAAAAGACTACTGGAACTAACAATATCTACACACTTTGTCATTTATCGAAGGAGATTAAACACCTATGGGTTTGCTTAGAGTGCAATGATATCGGTTCTTCATAGAGCTCAACACAAATATGACCAATACTTCATAGATTTCATTTTGTCCGATGAACGTGTGACTGAAAAGCGATATGTTTTTGACTTACCTGTAAAGCACTGAAAAGCGACAAGACATATGTGTTTGACTTACCTGAATAGCACTGAAAAGCGACAAGACATATGTGTTTGACTTACCTGAATAGCACTGAAAAGCGACAAGACATATGTGTTTGACTTACCTGAATAGCACTGAAAAGCGACAAGACATATGTGTTTGACTTACCTGTATAGCACTGAAAAGCGACAAGACATATGTGTTTGACTTACCTGAATAGCACTGAAATGCGACAAGACATATGTGTTTGACTTACCTGAATAGCACTGAAATGCGACAAGACATATGTGTTTGACTTACCTGTATAGCATTGAAAAACGACATGACATATGTGTTTGACTTACCTGAATAGCACTGAAAAGCGACAAGACATATGTGTTTGACTTACCTGAATAGCACTGAAATGCGACACGACATATGTGTTTGACTTACCTGTATAGCACTGAAAAGCGACAAGACATATGTGTTTGACTTACCTGAATAGCACTGAAATGCGACAAGACATATGTGTTTGACTTGGCTGTATAGCATTGAAAAACGACATGACATATGTGTTTGACTTACCTGTAAAGCATTGAAAGCTGTGAAGACAACTTGGAAAGCGAAAGTAATCACTACAGTGTTTTTGATTTCCTTTCCCTCTAAGCTAACCTCATCCACGCATTTGTGTCGGATTTCCACTGCCCCGCAGCACCTCATGGTGTCAGATGAGGACCTCACTGCAGATGTATAGTTTGTGGTAGGTTTCAGTCTGTGTCATGTGTATCAGCTTAGGTTGTTTCGTTAGGTATTCCTGTTGTATAATGAGTTGCTATCCTGAGAGAGAGGGCAAACATAGTTAGGTATCATGTTAAGGGCATTACTATACAGAGACCCGTGTTTCAATCATTCAAGCTTTTTTAAGCAAACTAGTATAATTAATATAAGAGCAATATGCATACACGTTTGAGAGAGAGAAAGATATAAAACGAGAAACAGACAGATAGACAGACAGATACCCCCAGACAGATTCAAAGTGAACACAACTGTATATGAGTATCAGTCAAAGGCAGATGGATAGTTTATGTGTAGGTGATATAAGAAAGACGGAGAGAAATAGACATTGAGAAATAGAGAGAGAAAAACAATACTAAGACTGACTTAGTCAAATAAGAGTGTACAGATCAAACAAATAAAAAAGCGTAAGATCAAGACAGAGACACAGAGAGGTAAAATGAGAGAGAGGGAGAGAGAGAGAGAGAGAGAGAGAGGGCGAGAGAGAGACAAAATAAACACACACAAAATATGGGAATGAAAATTAGTGTACAATAATGAAATACACACACACCAACAACACACACACACAAACACACACACATATATATATATGATGACTATTCGAAGATCAGTTCGTCACAAGTTACATTGAATTGTTTTGTGCACAAAGTTTCATGACTCTCCCAGCAGCATTGAACATCTAACAAGGATTAGGAAGCAAATCTAGGATGAAAAGAAATCTGACCAATGTTGGCATGTATCAGTTTCATTACTTGAAACATATATTACCAGATTAAGATCTACCTGTGACGTCTACTGCTTTTGTACAATGTAGGATTATGCAGTAATTACATTTTTATGGATATGTGCATAACTTATCCACTGCATGGATCTTAGGTCCCCGACAGCCTAAGAATGTTCTTCTACCTTTTCTCAATCCAAGGAAGACTGGTTTTTTTTTCTTCTGGTTTATTCCTGTTTTAAGTATGAGGTATCGATTCTGGAAGTTTCTCTCAAAGCCGGCAAATTACTCCACTTTCCTCATTACTGCGGTCTGTTTGAATAGTGGGATGTGCAAATCAGAAGTTGTAGCCCCTCAACCCTTGAGGGTTAGACCTCACTGTTAGTCGCCTCTCACTAAATACTGTCGTTGTGATTCTGTCTCACACGAAAAGCTTGTCTGAATACCATAAAGCCATGTACAATTAATCAAATAAAGCGCTGCATGTCCCAACGATGATTAGATGTGAAGTTTCCCTGAGGCTCACAATCTCACGAGTAATCATCACTGCAGTAGTGATCCGCTAAAAAAACACCAAGTTTGCGAATACCTACTTATACGAACATCTTCAATATAATATTCAATTATAATTTCTTGCATTCGAACGCTAGTTCGCTTTTATGAAAATTGTCCGAGCATGATTATTAAACCAACCAGTCCACACCTTTCAAAATTAATTGATCGCCATGTTTTCTTTCATTTCGATTTCATAAGTCGATTGTAACAGTTTTTTGTAAGTGTCCATACAACTCTGTTATATTTGTGTTGATAATATTCTTGATGTATCATAAGTGTGGTGATCATGCTAAAAGAAGCAGCAAGCTCCAGTCTTTGGACGTAAATAATGAACTAATCAAAGTTAGTGACCAAGGCGCAACGTTAGGTCAACAAATCTCAACAGCTGGTACTATTCTTAACGTTAGCAGCAGATTCACAACGCTACACCAACACATACATTAAAGTGATTTTAAAATGGGACAGCCTAATTGCTGATATGGAAAATGCTTGAAATATATGATTGGAGACAATATCAGCTATAATATTCTTCTAACCACAGACATTATCTCGACTAAAACAAACTCAAGCAACATCAAATTGTAAAAGACTGAATTCCTCTTTACAAACATACTCTGGTCCTCGTCCGTTCATCTATTTGTTTAAGCCGGCTACTGTTGTCTAGAACTGGTTATCGAGCATGATTCCTGCAAGGACGCTAACTGTTGTGGTGGTCGTGCGGCTGTTGAGCTACCACCAACTACAGAAACTATTCAAAAAGTGCCATGCACAAGATCAGTTTGTGTCTGTCTAGCAGTTTTTTAACCAACAAGATTATGTGCCCGAGTATAGCCGGTTTACTCAGGAATTGGATTGACCATACCCACAGATGAGACGGTGACACCAGAACCGGCATACTATGAACCTACAGAGGGGAAGCAACAGTGAGGTTGGCCGAAGGACGAAAACCCAAACAGTGCAAATGGAAATCATGAAACAGAACTGGTGCACTTTACGAATGATGACAGAAAACACAAAATAAAGAGGACAGATATTGTTGTTGACCTTAAAGACCCCATAGATCGGACATTGGAGTACCTGGCAGAGTTGTCAGTGTTGTGAAGGGTGAAGGGGAAGGAGAAGATGAAGGAGAGAGAGAGAGAGAGAGAGAGAAAGAGAGAGAGAGAGAGAAAGAGAGAGAGAGAGAGAGAAAGAGAGAGAGAGAGAGAGAAAGAGAGAGAGAGCAGGAGAGAGCAATTTTTTTTAAATTATGATTTGGTTTGGAGATAAACTTGTAGATATTTGCTAACGAAGGAAGGAACAAATAATAGGTCAAGTATCCTTTGGTAAAACATTTGAGGAGGAAAAATTCCATCCTTACAGCGGATGGGACCCAACACAACATCATTAACATAACAAAATGTAGAAAAAGGGACATTTCCTAGTCAATTCACTGACCAAAATCAATTGTTAAATTGTCTGGCCCCTGGTCGACAATAAGAAGGAAACTGTTAATGCCTTGTATAGTGTAATCGAAAGTTGTGATGAAGGATTCCGAATCTAATATTAGAGTATATAATCACGTTCCCTTGAGATGAAACTATCCTGGTTGTTACGTGAATATGAATATGAAACACTGTGCCTGGTGTATACTGGTTCACGCTCTAGTTTATATAAAATTGTGACTTGACTTAGCCGCACCTCTTCAATTGACAGGGTATATAGGTCTTTTTTGTGACGTATAGATTTTAACGGATGAGTTAGAGAACCCCACGCTAAATTCTCTTTAGGGGCCTTTTACAGCATACCAGCCAGTTTACAGTGTTACTATTTGTTTTCCCCTTACGGACTTCGGTAATAGTAGACAAATTAAACAGTAGACTTGTTAACTCTGCTAGAACACACCTTCTAACTTTGATGACAAGGACTTACCCACTAATATGAAATGTAAACAGAACTGACCGTCCACAAAGAATCCTGTTTTGAGACAACCGGACGGTACGAGCTAGAGTGAAGTGAACACTTGATTCGTTCAGCTGCAGACTTATTTCAGCAGTTGATAGTCAGTCGAGCATGCAGTGTGCACTGAGCTCGTTAGCTAAAGTGTTGTATACTCGTAGATTACGGCCCACATCCAAACGGTTATCACAAATTGTGTGTGGACTGGATTCAGCCACCCCATCCATATTCCTGTGACATAATAAAGCATCTACCTGGGGTAGTGGATTTAACTTCCGGTCGAATTACATTTCCCGACATTTTCCTGTGTGTTTTTGTCGTCTTGTTTTAGTCGTCTTGTTTTTGTCGTTCGAGAATGCTATGACTCCTTCTTCACAACAGTGACTTTCAGGACTCCTACACACAACTGGATTGAAAATTGGTTAACGGGAAGAAGGCAGAGGGTGGGCATAAATAAGGAGTACTCTGAGTGGAGTGAAGTGAAAAGTGGTGTGCCACAGGGCTCGGTTTTGGGACCAATTTTGTTCTTGATATATATAAATGATTTGGACATTGATATGGGATCCATGATTGCAAAATTTGCTGATGACACAAAACTATGCAGTAGTGTCTCATCTAAAGCGGAAGTGGATATATTGATGTCGGATTTAGATAAAATTCGAGAAGGGTCTGTAAACTGGCAAATGGAGTTTAATGTAGATAAATGTACAGTCATGCACATGGGTAGATCCAATATGGAACATAATTACAGAATGGGAGAAAACAATATTAGAAAGATAGATAAGGAAAGGGACCTAGGGGTTATAATAGATCATACAGGAAAGGTGAGTGAGCAAGTTAAGGTAGCAGTGAAAAAGGCAAATACAATGTTAGGTATGATAAAAAGAAATATTAAACATAGGAGCAAGGAAGTGATCGTCAAACTGTATAAAGCTTTAGTTAGACCTAGATTGGAGTACTGTGTACAGGTGTGGAGTCCTTATCATAGAGGGGACATAAACATGCTAGAAAGAATACAAAAAAGAGCGACAAAGATGATAGTGGGATTCCAGAATTACAGTTATGAGGAACGACTCAGAAAAACCGGCCTACAGTGTCTCGAAGAGAGAAGAATTCGTGGTGACTTAATACAGGTTTATAAGATGATCAGAGGAATCGATAAATTAGACTATAACAAGTTTTTTTAAATACAGCCACCTACAATAACACGAGGGCATAGCTACAAGCTGACTAAAGAGAGGTCCAGGTTAGATATTAGGAAATATATTTTTAGTCAGAGAGTGGTGTCTGCTTGGAATGCATTGCCAGGTGAGGTAGTGGAGGCAGGGACAGTTAATGCATTTAAGAATAAACTGGATGCGCATAGCTTTTAGAGCAAGGTGATGTAAATGTAACTGGTTGTATACAGACTCTGCAGGTTCTTCTAAACCAGTATAAAGACGTTAAGTTAAGTTAAGTTAAGTTAAGTTAAGATAAGTTAAGTTAACAGCGATTCTTTGAGACAGCAGTAAAAGCCTCTTTAGGAGCTAGGCTACGATTATCTATTAGGTTTAGTGGGCAGGGGACACAGAGCTCTTGTGGAGGGAGGGGTATGCATAAGGAAAGCAATTATTACATATATTTTTTCATTGTGTACAAATAATGTACCGTTATGAAATGATGGCTCAAAAGGCATGTTGCAAACCAGCCGAATATTATGCCCATTACAATGTCCTCGATGACAAACACGGCCATTTTCTCGTTTTCTTCTCGCCATTTGGCCAACATTGTGGTAAAACACTTTTTCTTTTCAGTACGAACTGCTGTCAACAGATGAGAACTTATTTTCTACAGTTAGGTATTGTGCTCTGAGAAAGAGTAATTGAGCGTATTTCATATCACGAAAACAGCAGATCTCATAGAGACGCTACAATTACGCTATTCCAAAGGGCAAATCCTAGAGTCTGTGTGAAAACCCTTGTAATCAAAGGACAACAAGCCGAAGGTGCTGATGTAAAATTGGTTGCAGATCGTGTGTTTGTTACTATAAAATTCATAGCTAAGTGTGGATTGTCTTTCAGAAATAATTATAAGGTATTTGGGTCACCTAAGACGCACGTCAGTTATTGACCCATTTCACTCCATTCTTGGCTACACATTTACAAAAATAAGACAATACATCAAAAGGTTGTTTTACCATTCATCCACTTCTTGTGACCTGCTCGTCGATTTTATGGTGGGAAATTTACTGAAGGTTATCATTGAAGATATTAGACAAGCTAGTTATTCAATTCTTTCTGTGGACTCGACGCCAGCAATTTTTGATAGGCTGTGTTGCCAACAAGTATTCTGTAACGTTGTTGTTAGCGATCCAGTTGAAAGGTGTGTACAGTTAATCAAGATGAAAAGCTAAAATGCTGCAGAGCTTTCATAAGTATTTCTGATAATGAACAGCATAGATTTAGCCATTTGTAGAGGATAGTCACATGATAACCAGTTGAACATGAGAGGAAATCTAAATGTTTACAAGCCGTATTTCATGAGAGAGATCCATCATCTTAGTGAACACACACCACGCTTAGCGCACTCATTGGATCATTATGCTGTAAACAATATTTATTATGCTATTGAATTATTTAAAGTAATCAAAAACATCTACTGTTTCTTAAATACATCGACGCACAGGTGGATTCATCACTTCACGATCCTGCTGGTATACCTGTTGTAAACTGACTCGGCGATACGTGCTGGTCTGCTCATTCTGATGCCACAAAGGCACTGACTTTAACAGAATAAGGGAAGCATTGATACATTTGCTGAAGATCCCGAAGAGAAATGCATATCAGAACAGGAAGCAGAAGCAGTCTGGAGAATGGGGTGATCTTGGCGAACCGGTCATTAATAATGGAGAGATTTCACCAACAAGCATAGGACTTCAAATGACGTAGCGAAGCTGCTAAAGGCATTTGATAATTACGTTTATAGAAGTTTAAAGAAAAATACCGTAATGTGACATTTAGATGACGCGAAGAAACATCAATGAAAGAGAAAGAAAAGTGAAACTACTTATGAATGACGGACCTTCACGATCTACGGATTTTCCGTCAAGGGAGATTTTATAATAACAGTTTACCTGCTCAACATTGACAATCTGTCATCTGCCATGGAATAAAGGCTTGAAACTTAAACTACAATGTTCACAACGTTTGGATTCATTTGCAATGTTTTGTCCATTGGTAACGTTTAGCTGAAGCATGCAGTCGAGCGTCTCCGTGTCCATTTACAAACGTGATTTTGGTGGCAATTCATTTTAGAAATAATTTATTGCAGAATCATATGGGGGTTTAAAGAGCAGCAAGTCTTCGGTTTCTTTTCGCATATTTTGAATCCTAGTATACAATGGCTTTAATGAAGTTCTTACAAAAATATTAATTCGTTTTTCAATCTATTAATTTGTAAAGTGGCTGCTCTATAACACGTTAAACCTGCTCCTGGTCACGAAGGAAGACAAACTTGCCAATCTTGAATGCATGCACACCCAGTCTACTATTTTCAGCAAAGACTGATGTTTGGGGAGGCCAGTTATTTCACAAATAACGAACCTGGAACTAACGGAACGAACCTGTGAAAATAGTCACTCAAAAACCAACAACTATTGAGGATAACCAACTGATAACGAAGGGGGAGGTAGCTGCAGCGGTAAAGACATTGAGAAGAGGGGAGGCGGACGGTGAGGACAGTAAACCAGCAGAGCTTTTACAGCCACGTTGGAAGGTAGTGGTGGAAGGCCTGAAACACTTGGGTGAAAATATGGGCGACGGGAAACTGGCCGGACTTATGGACATGCTTAGATTAATCATCCACCGATTGAAACCCCAAGCGGAGAACATCATTGCTGAAGAGCAGGCATGATTCCGACAGAGAAGAAGCTCTACTGAACAGATAATTAATTTAAGGTTGCAGCAAAAACTGTATCATGTGTTTGTTGATTTCAAGAAGGCGTTTGATAGGGTATGGCATAACGCGCTGTGGGCAACCATGAGGATGTATACAATGAACGGAAATATTATTCAGGTCCTTGCACACTTGTACGACAAGGCGTCCAGCACAGTTCTTGTGAATGGGAGGCACGGGGACTGGTTTCGCATATTAGTCGATGTGAGACAGGGATGTACACTCTCTCCAACACATTTAAACATATTCCTTGAGGGAATTTTGAGTGAGGCACTTGGACGTCACGTTGGTACTGTCAAGATAAGGGGTCAAACGATTACCAACTTTCGTTTTACAGATTACATCCACGGGTTGGCGGGCACAGAAGCAGAACTTAAGGAATGGATCAGAAGGATCGATGAAACAGCTCTTGACTATGGTATGGAGATAAACGCTGGAAAGACAAAATTAATGACCAACAACGCCGATGGCTTCAACAGCAAGATAAAAGCTAATGGCCAGGAAATCGAAGTGGTTGGCCGTTTTAAATATCTAGGGTCGATTGTCAGTGATGAAGGATCAAAATGTGAAGTGTTTGCCAGAATAGCACAGACAACAGCGGCGCTTGCACGGCTAAACAAAATCTGGCAAGATAAACGGTTAGCACTAAGCACGAAAATCAGATTAATTTGTACATTGGTCATGTCAATATTCCTCTATGCTTGTGAGACATGGACAATTACAGCTGACCTGCAGCGGAGGATATGGAGCTTAGAGATGAGATGTTTCTGAAGACTTTTAAACGTCAGGTACAAAGATCGAGTTGCAAATGAGGAAATACGAAATAGAATTACAACAGCAATAGGGCCTATTGAAGACCTCTTGGCCCCTGTCAAAAGAAAGAATCTCGCTTGGTACGGTCACATATTGAGATCAAATGGTCTTACAAATGCGATCTTGCACGGAAAGGTGCAAGGCGGACGACGAAGAGGACGGCCCAAAAAGAGGTGGGAGAATAACTTAAAAGAATTGACAAATCTCCCACCAGAGGAGGCAGAGGGAGAGACCGCTGACAGAGACGGATAGCGTGGAGTTGTGAGGATGTCTTCATGTGTGCCCCGACGACCTCACCTGTTGCGGTATGATCTGATCTGACCTGTTGCGGTATGATCTGACCTGGCCTGTTGCGGTATGATCTGACCTGACCTGTTGCGGTATGATCTGATCTGGCCCGATTTACCACGTTCAAATTGTGAACCTTAGTTCGATCAAATCTTCACTGACGCATTTGCGCATTGGCCTTCATTTTCAGAACTGCGACTTACGTGCTGGGTATTAATTGTATAAGACAACAATACAAATAAATTATGTATCGCAACCTTTCCCCCATCGATACTCATTGTAGTCAAATAATATAAGCGACACTATCAATTACTGCAGCAGAAGCACGTTATTGGGAGAGTTATTATTTATGTGAGTGTTATTATTTATGTGAGTGTTATTATTTATGTGAGTGTTATTATTTATGTGAGTGTTATTATTTATGTGAGTGTTATTATTTATGTGAGTGTTATTATTTATGTGAGTGTTATTATTTATGTGAGTGTTATTATTTATGTGAGTGTTATTATTTATGTAAAAATTACTAATTATGAAAATGTTATTATTTCAGTTTAGTTCATCCCGTAACCCATCAGGTCGTTGGGGCACACATGAAGACATGAAAATCCCACGCCAGCTCTCTCTGTCTGTCGCCGCCTGACGTATCTCATCGTGGTTTAAGGCCTGGCCACTCAGCGATGTTGTCCACCCATCTCTTCCTTGGACGTCCTCGCCCTCTCTGTCCCGGTACGGATCCAAAGAGTATCGAGTTGGGAATTCCGTTGGACCTCGCGACGTGCCCGCACCAGGCCATCTTTCGTCTTCTGATAGTTGTGAACAGATCTTCAAAAGGACCAATAGCGTCTTCAACTCTCTGACGATGTCTACGTTTGTGACACGATCCTTATATGTAACATTTAGGAGTTTTCTATAGCACCGCATTTCCATTGCACGTATTCTGCCCTGGATATCTGCTGTAATGGTCCAGGTCTCGCAGGCATACAGAAATATTGATAGCACCAAAGAGCGCAGTAGTCTAACTTTTATGCCGAGGGCGAGGCGCTTGTCTCGCCAAATAGGTTGCAGCCTAGTCAGCGCCGCTGTTGTTTGTGCTATTCTTGCAATTACCTCTGGCTTCGAACCCTCTTCGCTGATCAAAGATCCAAGATATTTGAAACGTTTCACCACCTCAAGTGACAGATTGAAACCCTGCAACGTTATTGGTCATGAGCTTCGTTTTATCTGCATTTATTTCCATACCAAAACTCAGGGCCGTTCTATCTAATCTACCAATCAACTCCTGGAGTTCCCTCTCTGTGACTGCCAATAATATCATCAGCAAAGCGGAAGTTTGTGATAAGCCTGTCACCTATTTTAACCGTGCCAACATGTCCTTTTAAGGTCGTCTCCATTATTCTCTCCAAGAAGATATTGAAGAGTGTGGGGGAGAGTATACAACCCTGTCTCACACCCACCGTCGTACGGAACCAATCGCCTAGCGTTCCCTCTACTGAGACTACGCTTGTCGCCTGCTCATAAGGTTTGCAATTACCCTCACAATATCACTGTTGAACTTATAATGCCTCATTGTTGACCATAGCGCCGCATGCCACACTCTGTCAAACGCCTTTCGAAAGTCAATGAAGGCATGGTAGAGTGGTTGATGATACTCTGAGTACTTCTCTTTCAGCAGACGAAGATTAAATATCTGCTCGATGGTACTCCTTCCCGCTCGAAATCCCGCTTGTTCTTCGGCAATGATACTCTCCGCCCGAGGATTCAGTCTGTTAAGTAATATCCTCAAGAGAACTTTACTTGGATGACTTATCAGACTGATTGTTCGATAGTTCTGACACACATTTAGGTTTCCCGATTTAGGCAGTGGTATAATGACTGATTTTGTCCAGCAGGTGGGCCACACTCCTGTCTGCCAAATGCTATTGCAGATGTAAGTCAGGGTAGTGATTGTCGCCTCACCTCCCACTTGCAGGAGCTCTGCTGGAATATTATCCACACCTACAGCCTTCCCTCTCTTCAGCATTTTTACGGCTTCATATACTTCTTCCCTTGTTATCGTTTGATTTTCCTCTATCAGACTCACTTCAGGAGACATTGCCATTCTTGGGTCACCTCGATCTTCAGGCTTATATAGTTCCGAACAGTACTCTGTCCAGCGCTCACGAATGTCTTGAGCTTCTGTGAGACATTTTCCACTCTTGTCCTGCATCGTTGTATTTCGACTTTGGACAGGTCTTACTAAGTCCTTGACTAATTTATATGCTCCCTTGGCATGATTTCGTCCCAGATTTCGTTCGATAACTGCGCACTGAGCCGTTATCCAATCCACCTTGGCCTGTTTCATCTTGGTCTTTATGGATCTATTTATCTCTCAATATCGCTGAATCCCATCTAGTGTATTCTTCGCACCCTTCAATCGTCGTCTCTTGTCACATAAGTCCAGTATTTCACTCGTGATCCATGCTTTCTTTTTAACCCTGCACCTACCTAGAACCTCAGATGCCGTGTTGAGTAAAGCCGAATTCAAGGCTTCAGTCATCGTCTCAACATCTGCCTCCTCGTTAAGAACCATTACCGCTCCAAAGGTCTCCACTACATCCGGGCACTTCAACTTCTCCAAGTCAAATCGCAGTCGAGTTATCTCTCTTTTCAGAACTTTCTTTAGTCGGAGATGCATGGTCATCAGCACTAAGTCGTGGTCGCTCCCTATATCGGCCCCTGGGAAACTTCTTGTCCGGGCGCTATTGATGCTAGATCGGAATCTCCGTTGGACCAAAATATAATCTATTTGACTACGAAGCGTACTGTTTGGGCTGTGCCACGTCCACCGCTTCGATATTTTATGTGGTCCCAGCGTATTCGCTACTATCAGCTTATTGTAATACGCAAATTCCAAGAGTCTTAGACCTCTATCGTTGGTGGTCACATTCCCATATGCTCCACATTTGCCTTTCCAGACACGTGCCATGTCTTCGCCAATTTTGGCATTCCAATCGCCCTGAACCACCAGTATATCCTTCTTCGGTACCTCGTTCACCAAAGCTTGCAATTCCTCGTAGAAGCTCTCAACCTCGCTGTCCTCGTAATCTGAGGTAGGCGCATAGCATTGTATCACCGTGATATTGAAGGGCTTTGCATTTAGTCGTATACTGAGCAAGCGGCTTGATACTGGTCGGCAACCCAATACACAACATGCTGTGTCTTTGTGCACCAGCATACCGACACCATGAAGGTGTTTGTCAGGTCTACCACTGTAATAAAACTTGTGACCTTCTTCTGTGGTGTGTTCTCCGAAATTTCTCCAACGCGCTTCAAATATGCCAAGCACATTCCAGTGGTATCTATCCATCTCATGGGTCAGTTCTTTTATTTTCCCAGTTGCACTTAGAGTTCTAACATTCCAAGTGCCCAGAATGAAATTCTCTCCTCTGAGTTTTATGGTAACACCAGTTGCACGCTTAACATCTCCGCCCTGGTGTGGGACGGTAAGCGCGGTCATTGTTGACCCGGGCTGCGACCGATCCGGTATGAAAGATTTCGTTTTTGTCCTCATGTGTGACTCTTAGGCTTGAAAACACCTGGCGGCGCCCATCTCCTCTCTAAGCTGCGGTGGGCCAACATCCGCATGTAACCTGAAGGAGCCCGTCCCCCCAGGCGAGCCATTGCCTCGTTAGCCTAGAGCCTCACCGGTCTAGTTGCCCAGTGTGTACCCCGAGGAGGTGAGGTTGGCTTGTGAGCTCACTTTAATCGGCAGGCTACTAATTTCACTTTTCACTCTTCCAGGGAAGAGCTAGCCGACCTCAGCGCCACTGGAACGCGGCGCCAAGCATGAGCACACCTTACACACTTATTATTTATGTGAGTGTTATTTTTTATGTAAAAATTACTAATTATAAAAGTGTTATTATTTATGTGAGTGTTATTATTTATGTGAGCATGACTATTTATCAGAATGTTATGTATGTGAACGTTACTAAACGATAAAATGACAGAATACTTAGGGAATATTTATATATGAATAAATCATTTTTCCAAGGATAGATTTGGCACCTATTAATAGAAATCTCCATTTTGCAGGAATTATCCAAAGACAGACTAGGTGTTCTTTATGTTTCTTATCTGCGCTGATGTTTTAAAGCATGGATCAAAAAGGCGGAATAAGGAATAGTAAATAAGCGAACTCTTCCCAATTTTGGAGATGTTTAAACATCCTTTTTTTTTCTCTCTGCTGGAGCTAGTAAATAGCACACAGCATGACAACATTAGCGTACATCAGACCTCTTTCTCAATAAATAAAAATTAAGGAAGAATAACTCTTTAAATCAGAAACACATTATGAAACGTTCTCGCTGTTTGAACCCGTTCAAGTTTCTTGGTGAATATAAAAGTCACGTCTGGAGTTGATCGCATGACTACATTTATGGTTTACGAGGATCTCTAATGGGGACAAATTTGTATATATTGTATACGTACACTTTAGTTGGCGTAATCCAAATGCCGGAAGGATTTCGCAATTTTGAAACCACTGAGCGCAGTAGGGCATACATATCAACAACCTCCAGTATGAGAATGGAAAACGGAAGCAGTGACCTCAGCACTGAAATGGAATCTGAGACTCTCTATAACAAGGGCAGTCATCGTGACAAACGCGCAAGCCGTACTTCAGAAAGTATAGAAGGAGTAGCTTAGGTACGAGTAGATAGCAGCTGTTGAGGCATCAAACCTCCAGGCGTTGACCTGGATCTACTGTCCTGCTCATGCCGGGGTTCAGGACAATGAAAGAGCTGACATCATGGCTTCACAAGCTCCCATCATGGGCACATTAGTGATGGATAGAAGTGACATTTTGAAATCAATCAATGACAGCCTGCTGGATGAGGACACCGCAATAGATAAAGAATCAATCCACAGACTGCAAAGTTTCGACATTAAACGAGGATTGAGCGGAGTGGGGCGCAGGAGAGTGTACAACCAACAAGCTACAGGGACCATCAGCATCCTTACCTTACGCCATTTGATGAGAGAGACTGAGCACCTATGAATAGGCCTGGAGTGCAGTGACGCCGATTCTTAGAAACAGAAACAAACAGAAATCACCCGCATTAGGCGCTACCACTCCGGATTTTTTGTCTGGGTTTATTCCCGTAGCTCTACCTTTCCCGAGGTTTCCACGAGGCAGTGGATTCGTTGCCCGCAGAGGCTAGTTACTCGAGACATCCAATGATACTCTCATCGTCACAGTACTAGCCAGCACTTCCTGGCACTTGTGGGTTTAGAATCAGAGTTCCCCCTCTCCTAGCTGAACTGTGAACAGGCTAACTAGCTTCGTCTACTCGAGTTTAGAGTCAGAGTTTACCTTCTCTTAGACTGGTTGCCAACATGGGCTAATGAGCCCAATCTGCCAGCCCAGTTATACTGCCGGGTACTCGGTCGCGTCCCACAGCAGGCTCTGTAAAAAACAGGAGGCAGCTCACGAATGTGCTGCTGGAGACACAATCATGTAGGAGAGGCCATTGGCATGGAAACTTCTGCACGGCAAGCCGAACAGTGAATGAAACGGCGATCTCTACATCTGTAAAGGAGTGGCTATAACAGACGTTTCACTTTCCTTTAACGAGCGGGACGGCCAGCCCAGACCTCGCTACCCCTATACATACATGAGCTACATACATCAGGTGATGTATCAGTTCTCTTACCTACATACATTAGATAATGGCAATTCTGAGGCCGAGATGGGGATCTTGTAGTTTGGGCAGCCCAGGGTCTCAATATTTAGCGCCCAGGCTTGCGCTGGAGAAGCTACTCCAGCCTTGCTCTTGAGTGAAAACACAACACGGAAGCTGGCAGTTTACGGGTTATAAGTCCCACCCGATTGGCGTGAGAAAGAAGCGCCACTGGTCAGCTTTGACGGTGGGAGGGATCATCGCATCCCATTGGTCGACTAATTCCCGCCTTAGCCGGGCAGCCCCCGGTCAGTAGGGTGTCGACTCGCTAACATCAGGCTGCTCAAGTGGGTGCCTAGAGCTTAGTGCACGCATGACAAGCGGATGTGAATTTTGCGTCAAACAAAACCAAAATTAAAAAGAAGACTTCTGCTCTTCGATTTGCAAGCTGGAACGTGCGTATTATGTGTACAGGCATCTCCGATGATCTTCGAGAGGTTGGAGATGCCAGAAAAACAGCCATCATTGATAGGGAGCTCTCTCGATTGCATGTGGACATATCTGCCCTACAGGAGACCAGACTTGCCTCTAGTGGCTCACTAAGAGAGAAAAACTACACTTTCTTCTGGAAGGGTCGCGAGCCTTAGGAATCTCGACAGCATGGTATTGGTTTTGTTATTAAAAACACACTTATGGCCTCCGTCGATCCTCCATCGGATGGTTCTGAGAGGTTACTGGCCATTCTCCTCATCGCCGCTACAGGTCCTGTTAATATTCTCAGCGTCTATTCCCCAACCCTGACATCTCGGATGGAGGCGAAGTATCAATTCTATATACAGCGGAGGAAGGAAATGATCAAGAACAGCCCCAGGGAAGAAGCACTCATCCTTCTCAGCGACTTTAATGCCAAAGTGGGTGGGGATCACATAGCATGGCCCACCTGCCTTGGACATCATGATATTGGCAGAGAAAATGACAATGGTCAGAGGTTGCTGAAGCTATGCCCTCAACAAGGGATATGTATCACAAATACTTTCTTCAAGGACAGGCCGCAACATAAAGTATCCTGGAAACACCCAAAGGTCGATGGCATCAAATCGACTTGATTGTCGCCAGACGTTCAGCTCTAAATATGGTACTCTAGACTAGAAGATATCACAGTCCAACCTAGACTCTGACCCTGCTCTTGTATGTAGCAGGGTACGCTCGCAGCTTCGCAAAATATGCCGCTCAAAACAGAGGGATCATCCCTGCATCAACACTGCGCAGATTATGATTCCTTTCAAGGTGGAGAGGTTTACTTCTGACCTGAATTTTGCTCTTCAGGGAGGATCTGAGTGTGACGCCACAGCTAAGTGGAACGCTTTGAAAGGTGACATCTATAATACAGCATTAGCTACGTTTGGCATGGCGGAACAGGCCAATCACGACTGGTTCAATGCACATCTCGCATGAATGGAACCAGTAATTGAGGCCAAGCAAGAAGCTTTCATAAATTATAAAAAAAGGTCTAAATGAGAG
This sequence comes from Ariolimax columbianus, assembly GCA_036924085.1. Lineage (NCBI taxonomy): Eukaryota > Metazoa > Mollusca > Gastropoda > Stylommatophora > Arionidae > Ariolimax > Ariolimax columbianus. The sequence goes on along the minus strand of JAVGWX010000017.1, from coordinate 8,532,684 downwards.
GACGTTTGCTGCCCTTAGGATGGCCAGAGACATCAATCAACGAACCGCTAGACAATGCGCGAATAAGTACTGGCAGAAAATACGAAGAAATTCAGCTAAATGCAGAGACGGAAAATATCCAGAGCATGTTTAGAGGCATAATGATGGTACTGGGCCCTACTGCGAGAGGTGCTGCCCCCTGAAATCTCTGACAGGTGCGAGAATCATGGACCGTGACCAGCAGATGGGTAGAGCAATACTCTGAGCTCTACTCTCAGGAAACGGTGGTCACTGATGAGGCCTTGTGCAGGCTACCAGTTCAGCCCTTTATAGAGGAACTTGACAGACCACCTGCTCTGGATGAGCTTGATAGGCTATCAACTACTTCTCAAATGGCAGAGCACCAGGGCGAGATGGTACCCCACCCAAAGCCATCAAATTCGGAAAATCAGCACTAGCTCAGCCAATGTTTGATCTTCTATGCCTCTGCTGAGAGGAAGGTGTAGTCCCACCATTGAGACTATTTACAAAAACAAAGGTGACCGCGGGGACTGCAATAATTAAAGAGGGATCTCGCTCCTGAGCGTTGTAGGCAAAGGTTACGGCCGCATGCTGCTAAACAGTTTGAGACTGCTCGCGGCCAGGGTGTACCCAGAATCCCAGTGTGGTTTAAGAATAAGTAGATCAACAACGGATATGATTTTCTCGCTTCGCCAAATCCAGGACAAGTGCGGAGAACAATACCAGCCCCTTTATGTTTCTAGACGTCACCAAGGCCTTCGATTTGATTAGTAGAACTCCTCGAGAAGATCGCCCCCCCCCCCCCTACCCCAATAAAAAAACTGCGTAGCATGATAATTTCTTTTCACACTGATATGAAGGTCTCAGTTCTATACAATGGATCATCTTCAAACTATTTTCCCATCAAGAGTGGAGTGAGGCAGGGATGTTTGCTCGCGCTTACCCTCTTTTGTCATCTTCTTCTCCATGCTCCTATCCTACGCTTATGGCATGTCTGTGGACGGTGTTTATCTGCACACCAGGTCAGGTGGGCGGCTGTTTAACCTGTCCCGACTGCGTACGTGGACCAAGGTGAGGACGGTGCTCATTAGGGAGATGCTATTTGCGGATGATGCAGATCTAGTGACCAATAGTGAGGAGGCCTTGCAGATACTGGGAGACAGATTCACCGAGCTGGGCAAGCAGTTCGGTCTCACCCTAAGCCTGGAAAAGACAAAGGTCTGCGCACAGGGCATTACCACTACGCCCTCTATAAAGATTGATGGCGTCACTCTGGAGGTCGTCAACAGTTTCACTTATCTGGGGTCTGCCATCAGCAACACTCTCTCGCTCGAGAAGGAGATAGACAGTAGACTTGACAGTGCAAGTACCGTCATGACCCGCCTGACGAAGATAGTCTGGGAAAACACTGCGCTGTCTCACTGCGCCAAGGTCTTGGTCTATCAGATCTGCGTTCTTGTCACTCTCATGTATGGAAGCGAGACTTGGAGCACTTACACTAAACAGGAACGGCGGCTGAACATATTTCACATGAAGTGTTTACAGCCTATATGGGGGATTGGGTGGCAAGAGAGAGTGTCACATAATACGGTCTTACAGAGCGCAAACACTCACAGCGACGTCTACAGTGGTTTGGACATGTTTATCGGATGGAAGAAGAGAGGTTGCCAAAGGATATTCTTTATGGACAGCTTGCCATTGAAGTTAGAAGAATCGGCCGTCCCACACTGCGAGTCAAGGACGTTTGCAAGAGGGACATGAAGTCATGCGACATCCCATCCGGGACATGAAGTCACATGACATCCCATCCGAGGGCTGGGAAGAAATTGCTCAGGATCGAGCTATCTGGAGACAGTCAGTTGGAGGGGGCAAAGTGGCTGCTGACGCTCGTAGAGGTCTGCTGAAGAGATCAAGGAACAGCCAGGCAATAGCCTCCTCAATATGGTTGTACGATTTGTGGTAGGCACTGTCACTCGAGGATCGTTCTTTACAGCCATAGCAGACAGTGTCGAAATACATGAGACAGAGCTGGGCAATACTTACAGGGTGCCACACGCATGGTCTACAGAGACTGAGACAGAGCTAGACTAGACTTACATGTCTCTACACGTATGTTCTACAGAGTCTGAGACAGACCTAGACAAGACTTACATGTCTCCACACGCATGTTCTACAGAGACTGAGACAGAGCTAGACAAGACTTACATGTCTCCACACGTATGTTCTACAGAGTCTGAGACAGACCTAGACAAGACTTACAGGTCTCCACACGCATGTTCTACAGAGACTGAGACCCATATGATGATGATGAGTTTAGTTATTTCTCTTCTTTGTTCCATCCCGGGATTGACAGCAAAGCTTTAGTCTTTCCTTGTTGCTGCTTTAAGGAATCAATCAATCAAAGTCCGTACCTCGACTTGATGCATTGGTAATTTCTTGTTCCTATGGATGTTGTTTGCTCGTTTTCCAGATGTCTTCATTCCTCATCATGTCCTGCCACTTTATGGTCATTATCCTTTGTAGGCATCTGTTAACGAAGTACTGGAGTCTTAGTTGTATGGCCTTGGTCGTTTTCCGTGTCTCTGCTCCACAATGCAACATAAACTTGGCATTTATGTTGAATATTCTGACTTTGGTGACAAAACGTTATCGCCGTTTCTTGGTGAATATAAACGTCACGTCTGGAGTTGATCATTTGACTACATCTCTGGTTTACGGTGACCTCTAATGCGTGGGCTCTGCCCTTGACCGTATCACTCCGCGGTCCGAATGTTACCGATGCCCAATATAGGAGCAATGAATTCTACTGTCACGTGCGTACATTTCGCGAAAGGCTAGTAAGAGGGACTGGATAGACAGTAGTTACCTCCATCCTATCTCTACACTTCAATGTAGAAGAGGAGGGACCAGGTAAGTAAGTACCACCGTCCCACCTTTACACATCAATGTAGAAGAGGAGGGCCCAGGTAAGTAAGTACCACCATCCTACCTCTACACCTCAATGTAGAAGAGGAGGGACCAGGTAAGTAAGTACCACCGTCCTATAGAAACTAACCACGGTAAGAAATAAGACCGCGATACACCATGGCAGGAGAAAAGGGACAAAGCTTTATATTTTAATGTATCATATTCCCGATGTTAAAGTGTCCAGAGTTTTTTCTGTAGAACTTTATCTGTTCCGCTTCGCAGCAGTTTCTCTCAGTGTGTTATTTCGTTCACGTAACATAACCAAGAAACTGTGCAATCAAATGAAAATAATGTTTATGTCAGTTTATAGAGAACGGCTATGGTTAATGTTGGGACTGACTCATGTCTCGTGACGTTGCTTAACTTGTTGGCCAGATAATGGACACATTATGCTTCCAAAATATTAATCTTTGTTCGGGGGTATTGGATTAGATTGATACTTTGTCAGATGCGCTTAAGAATCCTTTACTGGCGCTCTGGACATCAAAGCTACCGTAATCTGATCATGCACGTCTTAGGATGCTAGTCAGCTTGTCCTTCATAACTACCTGATTGTGTTGGTCTCCTTTGTCCAGTCCCTGATAACGATATATTTAGTCGTAACGGACGTTTCTTTGTTCTTAAATTTATTTGTTCCTGAGAAATCTCAGATGAAAATGTTGTCAGTAATTATATGTTATTGTTCATCTTTTAGGTTTCATCCTAATTGTGGGGCCTCTAACACTACTCTCGGTAATGGGGAAGGTGTTTGCCCACGTGCTACTGGCTAGACTCAAGCCTCTCTTGAGTACAGAACATCGCCCAGAACAGTTTGGCTTCACCCAGCGTCGTTCTACAACCGACGCTATTCTTGCTCTGCGCCTCCTCGCCGTACTGCACTGGACTTTCAATCGACCTAAGTTCGGTGCGTACGTGGACTTGAAGTTTTTCTTCTACTCGGTTGATCGGCCGGCTTTAGGTAATACGGAATATGGAATAGGGCACCAACGAATTCATCTATCTCGGTAGCATGATATCATCTGATGGGCGCAACGGTCCCGGCATGCAAATGCGGATCAGACTAGCTGCGTCGGCTATGCACGACCTCTGACGTGTGTGGAGTAATGGCAAGATCTCCCTTGGGACGAAAATCCGTATTTAGCAAGCCCCAGTCCTGCTCCGAGACATAGATATTGTTGAAATATGATATATCGAGACTGGAAGGCTTTCACATGCGCAACCAACGGCGTATCCTGGGAATCCGATGGCATAACTACATCAGCAACGTGGAGGTCTTTGCTAAAACAGGCCTCCACCCAATCTTAGAAACTCTTAACCGACGCCCAGATTCTTTGTTCAGTCATGTTGTACGGCTGGACCAGGAAACCCCCGGACCACAAGATGCCACACAAGTCGGTCATCGGCGCCAAAAGTCTTCCCCCGACCGTCTGGAGGTGCAGAAGTGACCGTCCCCGAACAGTATGGCTCCAGCAAGTAGCAACCTCCTCAGCCGCCCGTGGCGTGACCTTGAACCACGTTACAACTGTGGGTGATGGATGTAGCCGCCGACGCACGGGCCTCAGACGCCTAAGCGAACATTATTATTATTATTACTTAATTTTGGCTATCAGAAGATGGTGGTCTGCTCTCACGTCGCTCTCACATCTGATCTCACGTTTGCTTTCACGTCTGCTCTTCTACATACTATTACATCGTTTATTGGTGATCTGAACCTGTAATATCTTTCCTTCGTATTCTTTTATTGATTCTCTGAATTCTGATGAAACGTTCTATTTTCATTCAACTATCTTTATCATTGATACGATAGGATAATGTTTATCTTCGCCTTCTTTCTGAGAATTTTCAAGGTAGCTAGTTCCTTTTGCCTTACATTCTATGAATGCACTATACCCTTTTGCCTTACATTCTATGAATGCACTATACCCTTTTGCCTTTCATTCCATTAATGCAATTTGCCCCTTTTGATAGCAATAGCAACACATTCCTTATGATGTACACCACCTTCATTGTGTCCCGAGGACAGCAATATGTCCTCTGCGCTCAGGTTTGTCCTCTCCACTCCTTTTCACTCTGTCATTTCAGAATAGCAAACCTATAGTTGCTCATTTGCGTTGCCCCCTGTTCCGCCGTGGCCTGCCATCCGCGCAGGCGTGGGCTGCCACCTGTCCAGCCGTGGCCTGACACCAAAGCAGTCATGGCCTGCCAGCTGAGCATCCGTGGACTGCCATCTACCAACTGGTAGACGGCCAGTGATCGCACTCTTCCGTGTATCACACTTAGCTACCTTAGGTAGACGGCCAGTGATCACACTCATCAATGTCTCACACTTAACTCCTTGAGGAAGACGGCCAATACACACTTGCTCACGATTTACCTTTGGTCAAGGTAATATTAGAAGGTCCAAATGCTTACAGATGCTCTGGCCGTAGTCACAGCGCTAAAAAGCCAGAAAAACACTGAGCTTAATGACTTAAGAGCAGTACTCTGTCAACTATGCCAGCAGTCCGCACCAAAAAGGGTAGTGGTACAGTGGGTCCCATCACACTGCAACATCCAAGGCAACGAGGAGGCAGACAGACTGGCAAAAGAAGGTGCAAGACTACCACAAACAGATACTAGTATGACGTACGAAGAGTCAAAACGGCTTATTAAAGCCAGATACATGACCAAATGGGAAACTGAACATACCGGCTACACCAAAAACGATGCCTATTACCAGTTGAACAGAAGAGAGCAGGTCGTTGTCTTCAGACTTCGCACTGGCCACAACAGACTGAGGTACCACCTATTCAACAAATTGAAGATAGGTGGTACCGACGAATGCCCGTGTGGTACCGGTAAAATGACCGCTGAGCATCTGCTGCAGAACTGCCCGACATACGAGGATCAGAGCCGGGAAAATGACCGCTGAGCATCTGCTGCAGAACTGCCCGACATACGAGGATCAGAGAGAGCAGATGTGGCCATCACCAGTGGCAACACAAGACAAGCTCTATGGCATTGTCGACAGCCTCAGGATGACCGCCGCTTTTTTAGAAAAAATAATGGTTTCTGTCTGACTGCGTACAATGAAGAAGAAGAAGAAGGTCCAAAGCTGTCAAGACCGTCAAGGAAGAAAACTTAAGGGTTTTATTGTAATAGTGGTCAGCTTCTTTCTGGACACGGGGTGACCAGTTCTTTTTCTCGTTATTTTGTATTTTATAAGTCAGGTACCCGTTTACAGCGTGGAACGAACATTGCATATTCCCTGTGTCAAGAAGCAAACAGTCTAACATATATGCCACTCTATCTGTCCAACAAGAGACTCATTTTATGAACTACTAAAATAACTATTTTGGGTGTCCTGGAGGTGGTACAGAGGACAATAACATACAACAGAAATAAGTATTCACGTAAAATATACAACAAATCAGGAGATAAGGACATTTCATGTAGCTAATTTGGATCGAAGAGCATGACAAACTCAGAGGACATTTCACACAGGTAATTTTGAGCGGAGGTCATGTAAAGCCAAGAGGACATTTCACACAGGTAATTAGTAGCGGTGGTAATGTAAAACAAAGAGGACATTTCACACAGGTAATTTAGATCGAGAGCATGTAAAGCCAAGAGGACATTTCACACATGTAATTTAGACCGGATGCATGTAAAACCAAGAGGACTTTTCACACAGGTAATCAGGATAGGAGAGTCGTGGATAACGATATTATAAAGAGGAAGAGAAGTCGATGAATTCACCATTTCCTTGCAGCGTGGAGTGCTGTCCCATTGTATGGCGACTGTCTTTGGTGGCGGGTTACAGTGGGTGGCTATCCCCACATCCTGAGACGTACTTGAGAATATGGCTTAGGGCATCATGGCTGTAGTGTAATGCGAGGTTCTTTAGTAAGCTTCCGCCTATGGGGACGACATTGACAATCACTCCCCCACCTTCCCTGACCCTGACTAACATAGTCTGACCAGTGTGTTTCACCTGACCCTGACTAACATAGCCTGACCAATATGTTTCACCTGACCCTGACTAATATATCCTGACCAGTATGTTTCACCTGACCCTGACTAACATAGCCTGACCAGTATGTTTCACCTGACCCCAACTAACATAGTCTGATCAGTATGTTTCACCTGACCCTGACTAGCATAGCCTGACCAGTATGTTTCACCTGACCCAGACTAACATAGTCTGACCAGTATGTTTCACCTGACCCTGACTAACATAGCCTGACCAGTATGTTTCACCTGACCCTGACTAATATATCATGACCAGTATGTTTCACCTGACCCTGACTAACATAACCTGACCAGTATGTTCCACCTGATCAATAGCTCGTCTCCTCGATGTTGGCTTGTTTTAATATTAGATAACACAACATGATATAGCCAAAAGTGGCTGTTATTTATGTTGCCCAAAGACACGTAGACTGCAGTACGATGGAGGGCATTGCTGTCGAGGATGAAGTGTTAAAGACTTCATTGTACTGTGCATCAACATTTTATAAGGTGAGATCACTAGATCCGTTCATCGCTGACTTTCTTTCTCAAACGGTAAGCAGATATCAATTTACAGCTGGGTCGACTTGATAGTTTCGATAACGGAATCAAACCTAGTACCTTTGCTATGTGGGCGACCGCTTTATCATTCTGTAACTCGGGTGTCTGAAAGTGGCGTGCCGTTACAAAAATTAATAGAAAAGGTTAACCATAATCGGAAAATCAACCTGACTTCACCTTAATGAATCACGTATGTTAAGTGTTTTTTGTTTTGTTTTTTTCATTGCTGAAACTGTTTACAACAGAGCACTAACTCGCTCTCCTGGTGGCTCCGAAATTTTCCACTGACTTGATTAGGTGTCCGTTTATGGTTGAGTAGATTTGGAGAGATGTTAAAAAAAAAACCACATGTTCGGTTACATATAACCGCCCGTTTTGATAGAAAAAACAATCTAGTCTCCCAGGTCACGCCCTTTCGATACTTCCGTTCTACGCCATGTGGCTGGATGAGGGAGTGCTGGGTCAAATGGTTTTTAACGCTTGATCAAAAGTTAGGCCTGATGGAGAGCCGGTTTTGTTTGAAAAGCTGAAGCGCCCTGATAACACGCACACAATATCTCTGCAGTTGAATGAGACTGACACATAAAGAAAATGAAAGCCATACAGTCCTGCTTACAGATGCTCTGGCCGTAGTCACAGCGCTAAAAAGCCAGAAAAACACTGAGCTTAATGACTTAAGAGCAGTACTCTGTCAACTATGCCAGCAGTCCGCACCAAAAAGGGTAGTGGTACAGTGGGTCCCATCACACTGCAACATCCAAGGCAACGAGGAGGTAGACAGACTGGCAAAAGAAGGTGCAAGACTACCACAAACAGATACCAGTATGACGTACGAAGAGTCAAAACGGCTTATTAAAGCCAGATACATGACCAAATGGGAAACCGAACATACTGGTTACACCAAAAACGATGCCTATTACCAGTTGAACAGAAGAGAGCAGGTCGTTGTCTTCAGACTTCGCACTGGCCACAATAGACTGAGGTACCACCTATTCAACAAATTGAAGATAGGTGGTACCGACGAATGCCCGTGTGGTACCGGTAAAATGACCGCTGAGCATCTGCTGCAGAACTGCCCGACATACGAGGATCAGAGAGAGCAGATGTGGCCATCACCAGGGGCAACACTAGACAAGCTCTATGGCAGTGTCGACAGCCTCAGGATGACCGCCGCTTTTTTCGAAAAAATAATGGTTACTGTCTGACTGCGTACGAAGAAGAAGAAGAAGAAGAAGAAGAAGAATGAGGCTTACTGTTAGCACGCCCTGATAACACACACACACACACAATATATCTGTAGTTGAATGAGGCTTACTGTTGCAAAAAGAAGCCTAAGTATTACTAAACAACAAAAAGGCTAAGTATTACTAAGTAAACATAAACACGCGAACATACGCCTACTCTAAGGCAGATGTTAAGAGGATGGAAGAGGCAGCGAACCACATAATCTGGAAAGATATTGTCGGAGGAACAGATGTTGAACACGAGTGGGAGAGTTTTAAAACAGTTCTAGAAACGCTAAAAGAGGAATGTGTTCCATGTAGGGAGGTAAACCCCAAGCGTAAAAAGTGGATAACTAGATGTGTAGTGAAATGTAGAAGAGCGAATAATAAAGCATGAAAAAAATATAGAGAGGCAAGTAAATCAAAAGAAATATATTTAAAATATTTGGACAAGCAGAACATATCTCAGAAAGTGAATAAAACAGCAAAAACTGACTTCGAAAAAAAACAAACTCAGAGGATCAAGACTTATAGTAAAAGCTTCTTCCCTTATGTTAGAAATAAACAAAGAACGAAAGACAAAGTAGGCCCTCTCATAGACAGTACAGGGAAAATAATAAGTGAGAATAGGGAGGCAGCTAATCTACTCAATCAGTACTTTGGCACAGTCTTCACAAAAGAAGACTGCTCCAAGATCCCAGAGCCTATAGATATTTTTCAAAGAGACATGGTTACAGCGGGATTAAGATCAATCTGTATTATAGAGAAAATAGTTTATAACAAATTGGAGGGGTTGAAAGTGGATAAATGTCCAGGTCAAGATGGTATTCATCCAAAATTACTGTTTTAAATTAGAGACCAACTAGCAAAACCATTGGCTATATTATGTTCTCAATAACTTACAAAAGGGATTGTTCCACGGTATTGGAAAGATGCAGGAGTGATCCCCTTATTCAAAAAGGGCAAAATATCAGATCCAGCGAATTATAGACCGGTGAGTTTAACGAGCATAGTCTGTAAATTGTAAGAGTCAATAATCAAAGAAAACATTGTAATGCATTTAGACAAGTTTAATCTAATTAGAAATAGTCAGCATGGGTTTACTAGAGGGAGATCAAGTGGTGTGCCACAGGGCTCGGTTTTGGGACCAATTTTGTTCTTGATATATATAAATGATTTAGACATTGATATGGGATCCATGATTGCAAAATTTGCTGATGACACAAAACTATGCAGTAGTGTCTCCTCTAAAGCAGAAGTGGATATATTGAGGTCGGATTTAGATAAAATTCGAGAATAGTCTGTAAGCTGGCAAATGCAGTTTAATGTAGATAAATGTACAGTCATCCACATGGGTAGATCTAATATGGAACATAATTACAGAATGGGAGAGAACAATATTAGAACGATAGATAAGGAAAGGGACATATGGGTTATAATAGATCATACAGGAAAGGTGAATGAGCAAGTTAAGGTAGCAGTGAAAAAGGCAAATGCAATGTTAGGTGTGATAAAAAGAAATATTAAACATAGGAGCAAGGAAGTGATCGTCAAACTGTATAAAGCTTTAGTTAGAACTAGATTGGAGTACGGTGTACAGGTGTGGAGTCCTTATCATAGATGGGATATAAACATGCTGGAAAGAATACAAAAATGAGCGATAAAGATGATAGTGGGATTCCAGAATTACAGTTACAGTATCTTCAAGACTCAGAAAAACCGGCCTACAGTGTCTCGAAGAGAGAAGAATTCGTGGTGACTTAATACAGGTTTATAAGATGATCAGAGGAATGGATAAATTAGACTATAACAAGTTTTTTTTTTTAAATACAGCCACCCACAATAACAAGAAGAAAAAGAAGAAGAAGAAGAAGGGAGAGGAGGAGAAGAAGAAGAAGAAAAAGAAGGAGAAGAAGAAGAAGAAGAAGGAGAAGACGAAGAAGAAGAAGAAGAAGAAGAAAAAGAAGAAGAAGGAGAAGAAGAAGAAGAAGAAGAAGAAGAAGAAGAAGAAGAAGAAGAAGAAGAAGAAGAAGAAGAAAAAGAAGAGGGCGAAAAAGAAGAAGAAGATTGACAAGATGACTGTGAAAACGAAGAAAACAAGTGCTGAAGTGTTCAAATCAGTGATGTCACACACACAGCAGAACGAGACAAATAACATCAGCACTTTCAAGGAATGAATTCACCTCGCTTGAGAGGAAATTCACCACACGATACACATGAATATGAGAAGTGAGAGTTGTTGAAATGGGGAACTGGGTCTTTCGATTTCAAGAAACACTTTCATTCATTTTTGTCTATGAATAACGAGAGACAGAGCAGTCACTGAACACATAACTATGAATAACGAGAGACAGAGCAGTCACTGAACACATAACTATGAATAACGAGAGACAGAGCAGTCACTGAACACATAACTATGAATAACGAGAGACAGAGCAGTCACCGAACACATAACTTCAACGTATGAAATCGAGTCAACAACAAACCACTGTTTACATTCTGGTGAGAGCAAGTTGTTGGGAAAGAATAATCGCATAAGTCCAGTCTTCTGAAAAAGATTCGTATCGCACATCTGTTAAACCACCCTAAAAATACTGGTTGTATATAGACTCTGTAGTCTTTTAAACCAGTATAAATACATTAAGTTAAGTTATGCTATGCTTGATTCCATTCGCCTCATAAATTCTTGTGTTGTCTCTTGGGCGTTTGTCTTAAAAAAGACGTTTGTGACGACGTGTCGCCATTTACAGCGAGGATGTGATATCTGCACTTTTAGGCCCGACACATTCGATATAATCACAGCGTTTTTGGGATTAGGCTTGGCTACTTCCTTCGAGTCCTAATCTCTTAGCCAGGTTGCAGTTTGTATCCAGGTCCTCCACACTTGAAGGCAGAATAATGTTTTTGTCAGTTATAGGTCACTGACCCTTAAGCAAACGACCTGCTATGGGGCGCTGACTGCCGTCAGCTCATTCCAGGCTGTATCTTTGGCCCCGTTTATAAATTCGAGTTAAGTCCAGCTGTTACTTCAATCCAAATTACAAACAGTTCAAACTGACGATCGTAGCCATACTAAAACTGCTGTGTGAGTTGGCATTTGTGTCACATTGGGACTAGGGAACTAATGATCATCAAATCACACTGAAAACATCTTGTTTCGCTTCGAAATGTTCGTGTTTTATATATATATATATATATATATATATATACATCTTTTTCTTCTTTTCGCTTATCCTGTTTTTTCCAGTCTTACTGTGTACCTCATGCACGTGGTGTTCGCCGCCTCAGATATTTCTGTAAACCACCTCTTTTTCGTGATCTTATTTTCTGAATTTGAATCAGAATTTGAAAATGAAAATTATCAGGTCTTATGTATACTCGTCACTGCTTTATGGTACATAATCATGGACAATTAAAATTGTTTTGGTTTTTATTTTGCGTTCACCTTATTTCTTTAATCTCCAAGGCGGGTGTGCGTTGCACTGTGGTTTTTATTTTGCGCCTGACGGCCCAGTGCACCCGACTTTAGCATGCATTTAATGTAAAGGTCTGCTTCCTTCTGCATTTTTTAAGGTTTTGCTTCCCCGGGGTAACGGCCGGTGCTTTGAAGGGGATCGAAACCAGCACCTTCGGCATGTGAGCCGTGTCACTTAACCACTAGCCCACGCCGTCTCTTACATGTACAATCAATAGCAAGTTGGAAAAGAGTATTGAAGCCTTCGAAATGTTGGTATAAACACATTTGGAGGAATTAAAAACGTTGGGGCTGAAAAGATTATTAATGACCGAAATCAGAGTTAGACCGTTACGTTATTTTGATCACATAACAAGACATACATCCTTGTTGAAGATCATACTGGAGGGTAGGGTGGAAGGCAGTCGTTCAAGAGGCAGACAACGTTTTAATTTGGTAGATAACATTGACTGGAAAAGAGTACACTGGAAATCCATTGCAGCCAATGCGCAGATGACACTTGAACTGAACTGAATATACATATAATTGTTCACATAGCTAATTGTAGAGCATGAGACCAAAATGATAGGTGATTCCTTACAAGAAGTCTGTGCCAAACCACTTTATATACTCTTTCCATGATTGTTTCTTCATAACTTTGGTTTTCATGATAATGTTACTTGAGAAAAAAATACAACTCTCATCACCAGCAATTTGATTTGCAACGTGATATAATGTGTAGGGGACCAAATCTTTCGTCCCAGTAAGGGACGCTGGTTTTTAACACGGTTATAACTGTCCCGTAGTGTACAGACAATTATAGGTTGTTTAAATTGGAGTGGGGGGGGGGGGGGGGAAGGTGTACATATTGTAGCAGGTGAATAAGCAGGGTATGAATGGGGATGGCAACCTCACATGTAAAAGAGAATGTCACAGAAACTACATCTAAATAAGTTCCGCAGCAGAAATTGTGGATGAGGTGTTAGATACCTCATTGTACTAAGCCACTGTGTGAGGAAGAATGGCTAGTTCTCCTCCTCTCTGCCTTTTCTCTATAACCGTAGGTCAAGTATCTATTTTGGACATATACATCTGGGTGAACTGAAGTGTGCTGGTAGTTGAACCCCGCATCTTTGCCTTGAAAAACGAGTGCTCTACCGCTACACTAATTCGACAGTCAACCTCCTTTACTTGAGCCCTTCTGCGGAAGACGGATGTGTCGAACAGATAGGTGCCAAATATCGCAGTTAATCTGTATACTGGCGACACAGCGCATTCCGTATTCTGAACTATATCCTGTTACTTGCAAAGCCCTGTTCAGGGCTTGGTCGTCGGAAATTGAGAACGTTCAGGGCTTGGTAGTGGGAAATTAGAAAACGTTCAGGGCTTGGTCGTGGGAGATTGAGAATGTTCAGGGCTTGGTAGTGGGAAATTAGAAAACGTTCAGGGCTTGGTCGTGGGAGATTGAGAACGTCCAGGGCTTGGTAGTGGGAAATTAGAAAACGTTCAGGGCTTGGTCGTGGGAGATTGAGAACGTCCAGGGCTTGGTCGTGGGAGATTGAGAATGTTCAGGGCTTGGTGGTTGGAGATTGAGAACGTTCACAGCTTGGTGGCGGGAGATTGAGAGCGTTCACAGCTTGGTGGTTGGAGATTGAGAACGTTCACAGCTTTGTGGCGGGAGATTGAGAGCGTTCACAGCTTGGTGGCGGGAGATTGAGAACGTTCACAGCTTGGTGGTTGGAGATTGAGAACGTTCACAGCTTTGTGGCGGGAGATTGAGAGCGTTCACAGCTTGGTGGCGGGAGATTGAGAACGTTCACAGCTTGGTGGTTGGAGATTGAGAACGTTCACAGCTTTGTGGCGGGAGATTGAGAGCGTTCACAGCTTGGTGGCGGGAGATTGAGAACGTTCACAGCTTGGTGGTTAGAGATTGAGAACGTTCACAGCTTTGTGGCGGGAGATTGAGAGCGTTCACAGCTTGGTGGCGGGAGATTGAGAACGTTCACAGCTTGGTGGCGGGAGATTGAGAACGTTCACAGCTTGGTGGTTAGAGATTGAGAACGTTCACAGCTTGGTGGTTAGAGATTGAGAACGTTCACAGCTTGGTGGCGGGAGATTGAGAACGTTCACAGCTTGGTGGTTGGAGATTGAGAACGTTCACAGCTTGGTAGCGGGAGATTGAGAACGTTCACAGCTTGGTGGTTGGAGATTGAGAACGTTCACAGCTTGGTGGTTGGAGATTGAGAACGCACTAAAAAGAACCAGTGCACTTAAATACGTTGATGCAGTGGAGCCATAACCACGCAAAGATACTCATCAAACAATCCATGAGGACAGAATGGAGTGACCAACACAAAGAATTCAAGCCTGGAAAGGACAGCACAGACAAACTTGGCAGAGATGGACAAACAAAAATCTCCAGACTCAGAACGGTACATTGTAGACTCAAGGCCCACACCCACAGAATGGGTCTCATAGACACAGCCCGTGTGATTGTGGAGTACCCAAGCAAACACCAGAACATATTCTGCTGGACTGCCCTACCTATACTGACCAAATTGAGGCAGTCTGGCCTTGGGGGAGCGACAATGCCCGACAAGCTGTGGAGACCGGCGAAGACCTGAAGCGCAGCTTCCTTCGTGAACATCACCTGGCTAGAAGCATCGCATCAGTTGATCGAAGAAGTGGCAGAAGAAGAAGAAGAAGAAGAAGAAGAAGAAGAAGAAGAAGTTGATGCAGGCTCCTAAAGATCGCCAACTGTGGCTGGGTTCCTGAGCTCTTAATGTAACAAAAAAGATCATGATAGTGATGAATGTTTCGAACTTTTTAATCTGAATTTTAATATTTTTAAAACCATTACACAAATACGTGACAATAATAACTTACTTGATGAAAAACTGCAGCGAAGAAATAAAGATTGTCAAACCTCTACTATTTAGGCTAACGACTACAAAAAAAATCAAGAATACAGGATCGAGTGACGAGATCCTTTTTGTCAAAACAGAAGCCGGCAGCGCAAGAGCTGCAGTGGTCAGCGACCCATAGCTGACTGCTAGCGTCAGGGCCAGTGAACCATAGCTGCCAAGACCCTTCTACACCTCCACGCGGTGATCCTGGATAGAGGCTGCATCAGGGCAGACTGGCTAAGAAGAAGGTATCGAAGAGGGAATGCTAACCCGGTACTCAAAAAATGCTTGCTGAAGTCGGATGTGTTGGACCGAAAGGTGCAGATATCGCAGTCAAGCTGTAAACTACGACACAACGCATTCCTTTCTCTGGACTACATTCTGCTACTTAAGCCCTTTCAGGGTTTGGTAGTGGGAGATTGAGAACGAACGAAGAAGAAGAAGAAGAAGAAGAAGAAAAACAGAAGCCTGTAAGTCCTGAAGAGGTAACAATACCAGTGAGGTCTTGTACTTGACGACTAGGCCACTCCACCACTCCTCTCAGCGGCTGTCTTGTACGGGTACTGTTTTACAACGGAATTGAAACAGGTAAATAAAAATGTGGAATGCATTTATAAATATCAGGAGAATGAGAAACGGGTTGGCTGATTACTGTGAAAGATTGACAGCCACGGTGGGCCCGCTGTGACAATCATGCTGTTGTGGAGGTCACTCGGACTGAGTCAGTTCAACTGACGTTTATTTGGGGGCGAGTTACAGTGGCTCGTCTTGCATTCCAAGACGTACTTTAAAAGGTCGACGCGGGTGCAATCCGAGGCACCTCAGTAAGCTCATGATTATGGGGATTACAGTGTCGATCACTATCTCGTTGGCTAGGCTGTTGGGATACAACCTGTTTCCAGGAACCAGGACGAGAAGGTGGAGGTTCTATCACCATATTTTAACTGACCCCTCCAATCGTGTCATATAATGTCACTTAACATGACTGTGCATGAGCTAGAAACCTCTCCGTTCTCGCTCCTTTTCTACTTCTGGGGGTGTAGAGACCCTATTTGTAAATACTTGTAATCAAGAGGCCAGACACTTGTGATTGATCTGCTGTGTAGTTTGCATGGTGGAGGGGTTGCCTTCATATTGATTTATTCAGGCCACTATTTGCTAGGAATTTTTTAACTTTTCAAATGTTTCCCAGACAGCAGCGTAGTCTGCTTTTTTCGATTTTGAACGGTCAATGGTTCTTTAATGTGCACAATGTGTATACAGGACCCCCGAGTGTATCGTTCATCTTCGATATAACTAGACGTTGCTCTCCACCTCACGTAAGACAACAGTGGACGCTTGAAATTTGTGGTTTTCGAAATAACATCATTCCAAGCTTTCTTTCGATGTTTCTTGAGAGGTAAGCGCCTTACCTGTCAGCTGCAGCCACACCCGGCTAGCAACCTCATCATATTAAAATAATTACTACAGTAACAGCTGCAAGAGCATGCATAATGTTTTGTGGCAGACGTCCTTAAGAGTTCAACTGGAGTGGATGTCTTATGCTCCATATGAGACTAACTCGAGACAAGTACGACAGACATGCATTCATCACCTTCTCACGCCTTGTGAAGCATAGGGGTACTACTACAGCTGCTGAAGCGTGTATCCGAGAGCTTACAGCAGCGGTGTCTGTATGCATTGTTTTACATGCTGAGGTAACTAGCTCCCATGCACAACTTTCATTAGTGATCTTTCCCAACATTCGTGGAAGGTTATAGTGGCCCTTTTCTTTCCTTCCCATGTACCACCGGGATGACAATAACAAATAGACAGGCGGATAGCGGAAGGATATACAAGCATTCTATGGTAACACTGCACATCATTGATCCCACACATTGGAGTTAAAAGCGTTAGAGATTGTCAGCCTGTTCCAGAACACCGATCATCAAAAGTCAATGATTATTCTCCACCGTCCGGCTATCTTCATTTATCGCGCCAGATGAAATGTAAAAACAACTAGAATCTAACACCTAATTAAAAGATTGGCACTACTGACCGTCGCACCTGGGGGCTAAGCCCCAATGACAGCAGAACACATTTGCTAGTCCTGCCCATCGTATACCGACAAAAGAAGTAGCATTTGACAACAGCCAGTGTCCTTCCGCGAGAAACTGTAGGAAAGTGCACCGAGCCTCAAGTCAACTGCTGCCTACGTTAGAGTCATTGAAGCCGAGGTCTGAAGACAAACAAGAGAGTAGGACAATAAGAGTTGGCTGTGGCATGGACGCAAGGCTCCACAGGCCTTACATGTGAACCTCTGACGTAGGTAAAAGTCTGTGAGGTCAGGTCACATGACGAGACCCACAAATACAGGTATACTAAAAAAAATATTCGTTTGTCACGTGACTAAATAGAAGATTGTTTTATTGTGGTTAGCGCGCTGTCTTCGCATCTGAGTGGTCCTGGGTTCATTCCCCAGTTGAGGCGGTAATGTTTTTTTCAGACCGCAATGGCTCCCGGGTCGACCCAGCCTTAAATGGGTACCGGTTCAGTCCGGGAAATAAAAACGGCGAGGGAGAGGAGATGGCTTCTGCCCTCATATAGCCGAGTCTTTGAAATGTGAGATCGCTTTCACCTCACACCCCTACGGCAGTAATGCTATGGGATACTTTACTTTTACTTTTACATCTCTTCGTAGCAACAGCAAAAATGTATCCTTACTTGCAAAATATAAACACATTTTAAAAAATTACAGATTTTGCCTATAAATTCTATTATAATGAACACGTTTTATTATTAGATAACCAAACAAAAACACAGCATTATCTCAAAAAGTGTTTTAAAATATTGTTATTTCTTAGAACAAATAAACGTAATCCCATATCAAACACTGCCCTCAGGGATGGAATGTTACATACATTATTGTAGTTGGTATCAGTATTTTGCGAATCAGTGTGGCCAGATAAGTTAACTTTAAGTCAGATATCTATTTTACAGCTAGGTAGACTTGAGCGTGCCAATGCCATTGCGCGAAATTCAAGACTTCAAAACCTATGTCGTTCAGACATCTCTTCTCTGAGAGTCAAACAAAATTACTGATTTCTCTCAAAATATATAACAAAAATGTGGATATCTCAAACAAAATTACTGATTAATTGTGAAACGTCTAATAAAAATACTGATTTATTCCAGAAAACAGTTTCTAAATACTTCTTTGTTGTAGAAAGTCTAACATTAACGTAAATACTGATTTATTGTCAAAAGTGTAACAGAAACAATAATTTTTTTTAGAAAGCCAAATAACAAATGATTTATTGTAAAAAGCGTCATCAAAATAATGATTTATTGTAAAAGACCTAACAAAAATTATGATTTATTTTAGATAGTGTTACCGAAATAATGATTTACTTAAGAAAGTATATAGGCAATTATTATTTATTTTATAAAGTCTAAAAAAAATAATGTTTCACTACAGAAAGTCTCACAAAAAAACAACTGTTTTATCTTCGGCAGCAATTTATCTTAGAAGATAGAGTAAAAAGCCCTGATTCTTCTCAGAACGTCTAACAACAAAAATGATTTATATCAGATGCTTTAACAGAAAGACTGATTGATGTCAAAAGCTGCAACAAAAATACTGATTTACGTCACTGTATAACAAACATAATGATTTATATCAGAAGGTATAACACAAATACTGATTGTCCTAAAGAACTCCGACAACAATTCTTATTTATGTCGGAAGGTATAACACAAATACCTTTGTGTCAGAAGATGTAACGAAAATTGGTTTATTTCAGAAGGTATAATATAAATTCCGATATATTCCAAGAAATTAAACAAAACTACCGATTGATATCTGCAGGTATAGCAGAATGACTTGTTTATATCCGAAAGCCTAAAAACAATAAAGCGATGGACACAAAGATACAAACAGACAGACTGACTGACAAATAAACTGATAAGCTGACTGAGAGTCTGATCGATCAGATTGATTGATAGATCGATTTATTTATTTATTGTTTGATTGCAAGATCGGTTGGTTGATTGGTTGATTGATTGACTGATTGATAGATTAGAGCTTTGAGATATATTGATAGTATAATATAGAACACACCAATGAAAAGCCAGTATCTTGTACTTCTGCCATTTTTTCACATACCCAAGATAATCTTCACAAATCTTGTAAAATCTCAATTTAATATCTTGTTAATTGCATCAGATATGATACACTGAGCTAAGCAAGAATGCTCATGAAGTACTTTTGATAGCCAAGCATGATCATTATAACTTCAGAACAAACAAACAAACAAACTCATTTCATACATCAAAAAATGTCATCCTGCAGTTGAAATTAAGTTCAGCCTGTCAGTCAGAATAGAAAATGAATTATCTAAATCATTGTTGACCAAGGTAAGGTTGGCCGATGGCAGATTAGGGTAAAGGTTAACACCAGATGTCCAGACCTATACCATCCTTAAAAACAAACTTTCTGAGATTTAGTTTTACATTTATAATCAACCATGTACAGAAAGCAAAGGCAAACTACTGTAATGCACATCTGCCAATACATGTATACCAGTCTTCGGAACTGAAATGACGTTTTTTTTTAAAAAGGATAATGAATATGTTGCTGTAATTTTTTAATTTTTTATTTGTATGTACCTACCAACAGCCCCCCCCCCCCCCCCCCCCCAACCCACTTCCATGACCACTTCCCCATACCGATGCTAAAGACAAAGCAACATCATTTGATCAGATCACAGACTTCCGAGGGCAGTCAGATCACAGATTTCCGAGGGCAGTCAGATCACAGACTTCACGAGAGCAGGAAAGATCTGTCATTGTTTTCAGTTTCTCATTTTCAAATAAGTACCGACCCTGTCTTCACCTGTTGACGTGCACGATCAGAGATTTGACGTTTTCATTCACGTTTTGTCGGCACTATCTTGTAGAGCTCAATTCATATGAGAGATGAGAGAGAGAGAGAGAGAGTGAGAGAGTGTGTGTGAGAGAGAGAGAGAGAGAGAGAGAGAGAGAGAGAGAGAGAAAGTTGATGGTGTTGTGGAAGGTGGGGAGATATTAATCGCACATATTGAGTCTTTGTGGTTTTATTTCTGGTGTCTATGCGTGTTATTTTGTAATTTTTTCTTAAGCACAGTGTTCGGAGTAATACAGTAATTTTCATTTAACAATAAGAGGCCGGTCAAAACTGGTTGGCGGGCCTGTCAAAACTGGTTGTCGGGCCGGTCAAAACTGATCGGCGGGCCTGATCTGGCCCGCGGGTAGTAGTTTGAGCAGATGAAACTCGGTGTAGTTCCTGTATGTAGTTGAGACCCATCATGGTGGCCTCTCTAGTGATTGCCCTTCGAAGTGTTTCTGTTGGTCTGTCCCTCTTTCTGGTACAACTTTGTCTTCCAATAACTACTTGGACTAGAAGTCTGTTGTTGTTCATTCAAAGGCCATGTCCGCCCAACGGTTTTTTTCCTTATTGTAGTAGGAACATATTGCTGTTTCTTCTCAAATCTTATGTTTGTTTATCTTAAATTATTTCCAGGTAATGTTCAAAATTGTTCTAAGACATTTGTTTTACAAGAAAACATTCAGCCTATTTTCAAGAACGTTGGTAATTTTCTCTCTTTCACATCCATATCATAATACGGATATTGTATTGGAGTTGAACAACCTCAGTCGGGTGTATTTGCTCAGTGGTTTCTATTTCCAGATACTGTTATTTGGTTTTAATGCAAATGAGGTCTAGGCGATTTGAGAGCAGATTTCAGTTACTGTGTCTCCATCCTGTTTAATTTTGCTGCCTAAGTAGGTCAAATGTTCTTCCTTATGTAATGTATTTCCATTCAGTTTGATGTCAGTGGCTTTGTGAGATTTATAATTGATGTTTTTGAAGCACTTATATGCAAGTCTGTCTGTTCGGATAGTTGGCAGTGTCTGTCCATTTTTTCCTGTGTTTCCTCAACACATATACTCAGAATGGCCAAGTCATTTGCAAATGCAAGATCTTCTAAGATCATAACATCCATTTTGTAACTAAATGTTTTTGTGGGCATATCTACGCATTACCCAGTCCATGGGTATACTAAATTAAAGTGGGGACACAATGCAGCCTGGCTTTACTCCTGTTTCTATATTGAACCTTAGAGATTTATCAGCAGAGATTCAACATTGTACATCAGTGTATGGTACTTTTATGACATTCATATATTTGGATGGAAAGCCATGGTTGTTAAGGAATTTCTAAAGTGATGTGCAGTGAACACTGTCAAACGGCTTTTGGAAATCAATGAAGATGATGACAAAATGATGGATATTACATCTTTACAGATTCATTTTTAATGATCCTATTAGTGAAGACTAGGTATTTCATAATCGTTTTGGTCTAAAACCAGCCCCTTACTCTCTGCGATGTGAGTCTCCAAGCATCGACCTACCATAGTACTTTCCCTGTCACTTATAAGAGTATTACACCACGCCGCTTACTGCAATTTTTAAGTTCCCCACCCCCTTCTTTTCCTTTTTGACACGGCATGTTTCCCTATGGGGGGAGGGGGTTACTTCTCATTCCATACTTCATTCCCTCATTAACGATTGACTGATGTTGTGTGAGAGTTATATCATCTGCTACCCTTAACATTTCACTAGTAATTCCATCGGAGCTAGTCGCCTTGTAAAGTAAAGTATCCCATAGCATTACTGCCGTAGGGGTGTGAGGTGTTAGCGATCTCACATTTCAAAGGCTCGGCTATATGAGGACGATAGCCATCTCCTCTCCCTCGCCGCTTTTACTTCCCGGACTGAACCGGTACCCATTTAAGGCTGGGTCGACCCGGGAGCCATTGCGGTCTGAAAAAAACATTACCGCCTCAACTGGGGAATGAACCCAGAACCACTCAGATGCGAAGCCAGCGCGCTAACCACTGCGCTCCGCCTTGTAGCTCTTTAATTTTCTTCCTCGTGATGTGTTGAATCTCAAATAGTGAAAACTCATCGTTTGTTACTGGCGTAGATGGTGTGATGATTTTTTCATCAATGCAATGGTTTTTTTGCTGGTTGTGTTCTTCTTAACATCTACTGGAATAATGTTCTGTTTAAGTACTCGTTTAGTAGTAAGAAGGTTGCCTTACTTGTCTCTTTGGGGGAGGTGAGAAGCTCGGGGGAGGAAGAGGTGTTGGATGTTCGTGGCATGCAGTTAGGTTAATGCCTAGTTATCTTGTGGTCTGGTATAGGCGTCTACTGTCTTCTATTCTTGCTGCGTCTTCAGCTGCTGAGGTTATATCCTTTATGAACTGCCTCTTATCACTGGGAGTCCTTGATTTAACTGCGTATTTAATATAGTACATTTCTACTTGCATGTTTCATCTGTGCGGGGTAGACGTGAAATAAAACCCTGGGTAGCTGATGAAATACTAGCGAGGAGTGTTCAAAAAGTATCGGTCCTTTGGGTCGTAAAAATACAATTACTCAACTGGAGATTTGAAACCCTAATCCCCCTCAAAGTACTCTCCATGAGACCACACACTTCTCTCAGGGGTTCATGGGACCACACACTTCTCTCCGGGGTCCTTGGGACTCCACACACTTCTCTCATGGGTCCTTGTGACTCCACACACTTCTTTCAGGGGTCCCGCCATTGTTGTAAATATTTCAGAAAGGCTTTATTGGAAATGGAGTACAGCTGGGTGGTCGCATTCTTCATAAAATCTTTTCGAGACTCACATCTGATCACATTCAGCGGAATATTTAGCTTGGGAAACAGTCAAAAGTTGCAAGGTGCCATGACGGAAGAATAGGGAACCTGGCGAACCAGAGGAGTGTTGTGTTTGGCCAAGAAAGTCTTGATCAAATGCAAAGAATGGGTTGGTGCGTTGTTATGTTGGAGCTGCCAAGTTCCCGTTGTCCACAAGCCCGGCCGTTTGTGTCGAAGAGCATCACGAAGGCAACGGATGTCCTCCAAGTGGAACTCCTTGGTTATGTTTTGACCTTGTGGTGTGTACTATTGATGCACAACCAAACGGAGTAAAAGAAAATGGCCAACCTGACCTTCACATTGCTGCGCACCTGCCTCGCTTTTGTTGGCATCGGGGATGATGAATGTCTCTATTGTGACAAGTGCAGCTTGATTTCCGGGTCGTACCCATAAACCTACGACTCATCATCCGTCATCACAGCCCATCATGTCTTGTGAGACTTCCAGAGGGAGTTGGTTCTGCTCCATCGTTAGCTTAGGCACGAATTTCGCGGACACTCTCTGCATAAGCAAATCCTCGCTCAAAATGGCGTGAACCGAACAAATGCTTATCTCCACCAAATCATCGCTCAAAATGGCGCGTACCGTACCAATGCTTATCTCCACCAAATCCTCGCTCAAAATGATGTGAACCAAACCAACGCTTACCTCCACCAAATCCTCGCTCAAAATGGCGTGTACCGAACCAATGTCTATCTCCACCAAATCCTCGCTCAAAATGGCGTGTACCGAACCAATGTCTATCTCCACCAAATCCTCGCTCAAAATGATGTGAACCAAACCAATGCTTATCTCCACCAAATTCTCGCTCAAAATGGCGTGTACCGAACCAATGCCTATCTCCACCAAATCCTCGCTCAAAATGGCGTGTACCGAACCAATGCTTATCTCCACCAAATCCTCGCTCAAAATGATGTGAACCAAACCAATGCTTATCTCCACCAAATCCTCGCTCAAAATGATGTGAACCAAACCAATGCTTTTCTCCACCAAATCCTCGCTCAAAATGATGTGAACCAAACCAATGCTTATCTCCACCAAATCCTCGCTCAAAATGATGTGAACCAAACCAATGCTTTTCTCCACCAAATCCTCGCTCAAAATGGCGTGTACCGAACCAATGCTTATCTCCACCAAATCCTCGCTCAAAATGATGTGAACCAAACCAATGCTTATCCCCACTCAACACGCAGGTTCTCGGATGATGACCTAACGGTCCTGTAAGACCAAGGTCCGTACTGGGTCAATTACTTCATCCTTTCGGCTTGAGGAAGGACCTACCGCAACATTACCCGCTCTGCACGTATGTGCGGTCATGCATGGAGCGACTGTATCACTCCTTAATTGTACCACTCCATCTCAAGCCTGTTGAACCTTCCAAATGGTTTGCACTTGGGTATCGCCCAGTCTTTGGCAAAATGTGATGCAATACCGCTGCTCAATTCTTTTCGTCATTTCGTGGTGAATAAAAACCCACGGGTGCTCTCTTTACTCAACACAGAAAGGCTGACTGCCATCCAGTGGCACAATCTGTGGAAGTGAAAAAATGCATACATGTGCATGATGGTCGCCTATACCTGCCAGCCGAAGGACAATACCAATTCTTCATTTGTTTCCGCGTAAAATATAAAGGTCGGATACTTTTTGAACACACTTTGTATACCGAATAATGTAATGGCAAGCCAATCAGCTGGGGAAACATCGATTCCATTTTGTCTTCTATTTGAATGAGTTTTCTGTCTCTTGATGTGTTGTTCTCAAAGTGCTTCAAATGTAGGTATCGTTGTTCCCATTGTCATTGCTTTGTGCACACAGTTCACGGATACCTAGGAGAGTCGCTTTATGAACCAATTAACGCTATATTTATGTGTATATATATATAAAGAGAGAGAGAGAGAGAGAGTTTGTGTGCGTGTGCGTGTACGTGTGTCTGTGTGTGTCTGTATCTCTGTCTCTCGGTCTCTCTCCCTCTGTCTCTCTCGCTGTCCCTCTGTCTCTCTCTCTCTCTCTCTCTCTCTCTCTCTCTCTCTCTCTCTCTGAAAGGGAGCGGTTAAATACAACCAAGAACAAATTTAAGTTCAAAGAGTAAACACAAACAGGGGTTTAAAAAAGAAAGGGACTAAGTTACGCTTCCAACAAAAAAATCTTTCCTCAGCGATTAAAGAATAAAACCGATTTCAACAAAAAGTTGTGTAAGGTAATAGAAGAAAATGGAAATAGTAGTATTGGAGAAGACTGCACCAAATATGTGTAAACCATTTATGATCGAAAATTTACATGATAAAACAATCATGTGAGTGTTTAATCCCATTACTGGGTTCCTCAATTAGGATATTATAAAGGGGTGTGAGGTGTTATCGCTCTCACATTTCAAAGGCTTGGCTATATGAGGGTGGTAGCTTTTACTTCCCATACTGAACCGGTACCCATTTAAGGCTGGGTCGACCCGGAAGCCATTGCGAACTGAAAAAAACACTACCGCCTCAACTGGGGAATGAACCCAGACCACTCAGCCAGCGCGCTAACCTCTGTGCTACGCGGCTCCCTAATAAATAGGATATATAGGACGAGGAATAAAAACCGATTGACCCCGTAACCGGCACTCGGGGCACAGGCTAGGATTTTAATTTTAAACTGATAGATAAAAATAATTTATTTTGGATGGCCTTTGTTCCCTTGGTCGGAAGACCAATGCCGAGCCACTCGACCATCGGCTCCGCGTTTACATTACATCGGTCTATGTGTGACATCACGCCGTACCTCGTGTGTTTATATTCCTACACAAAACTGCATGTGTTACCGAGGTCTGCCGGGCTGTCGGGCATGTCGTGAGGCGACTATTAATGGTTGAACGTGGGGGCGGCTAGACTGTCCTGTAGAAACTATAGCAGCCACAAGAGCAAGAGAAGAATGGTTCAACACCAGGTGGTACAAGATGAACGACCCAGTTCGGTGCTTTCATTTTCCATTACTAGAAAACGAAATATTTTTAAAATCTATTAATAATCGAGACTGAAAAAAAACCAGACGTCTTACGGAAGCTGAATCCAGAACATAATTGGTTCGTTTCTAGTATTACGTCAAGGTAACTAAAATACTTCAAACGCCAAAGAGGGCTAGACGATAACGACGGGGGTGGTACATGAACAACGATACTGAAGTATGTAGTACAAGAACAACGATACTGGAGCACATAGTACCTGGAAAACGATACTGATGTGTGTAGTACATTGAGAACAATATTGGAGCGTGTAGTACCTGGACAACGATACTGGAGATATAGTACCTAGAAAACAATACTGGAGCTTGTAGTATCTAAAAAACAATATTGGAGCGTGTAGTACCTATAAAACAATACTGGAGCGTGTAGTAACTATAAAACAATACTGGAGCGTGTAGTACCTAGAAAACAATACTGGAGCTTGTAGTACCTAGAAAACAATACTGGAGCGTGTAGTAACTATAAAACAATACTGGAGCGTGTAAGTACCTAGAAAACAATACTGGAGCTTGTAGTATCTAAAAAACAATACTGGAGCGTGTAGTACCTATAAAACAATACTGGAGCGTGTAGTACCTATAAAACAATACTGGAGCGTGTAGTAACTATAAAACAATACTGGAGCGTGTAGTACCTAGAAAACAATACTGGAGCTTGTAGTACCTAGAAAACAATACTGGAGCTTGAAGTACATAGACCACAATACTGTAGCGTGAAGTACCTGGACAACGATATTGTAACGCGCAGTAGTATCTAGACAACCATGCTGATGGGTGTGGTACCTAGATAACGATACGGGGGAGGGGGGTGGTCTGGTACTTGAACATGGAGGCAAATGCTGACCTAAGAGAAGACGAGCACACAACATCAAAGATGTTCTGAAGAGTATATGGGATGGAGCGGGAGAAATAGCGAGTCTTACATGACAGCTGTGATGAGAGCGACGTTATGCATAGGAAATGCTACATGATGAAGATGCTGAATAATCGAGAATGATGTGAAATAACCAATCCAGATTGACTTCTGACCATCCAATGACCAGTTTCCTTGCCCTCTGTGACAGTCAAGTCTTTCGTATATTTTTTCCTGTGAACCTTTTCATTGGTTTCACCCGAACCCTCTGGCGTCTCTTAATAATGAGCTCGATCATATAAGTCGTCCACAAAATGTCCACCTCTGTTGACCTTTGATTGACACCCCCCCCCCCCCACCAACACCCCCCAATTCTTTCCTCTTGGGAACGTTTCACTGCGCATGGTCTTAATTAAACACATTAGCTAACATCTTATAATGACCAACATTAAAACTTTGCTAAGTTCCACACAAAACGTCCTTTGTAGGCAGATATAACTCTATTTAATCATCTGAAATAGCAGTGACTAAATATTCTCTTTGTCTGCGAGATTGTATGTCCATAACGATTGGAAGGCGTGATAAGAAGGAGACAGAGCGACAGTCTATTTAGGTTTAGCTGGGGAAAAAAAAGCTTTCAAAGACAAGATGATTTGTTTACTCTTGATAGATTTCTTCTTCTTCTTCTTCTTCTTTTTCTATTACTACTTTTTTTCTCTTCTTCTTCTTCTTCTTCTTCTTCTTCTTTTTCTATTACTACTTCTTCCACTTCTTCTTCTTCTTCTTCTTTCCCTTTTTCTATTACTACTTTTTTTCTCTTCTTCTTCTTCTTCTTCTTCTTTTTCTTTTTCTTTTTCTTCTTCTTCTTCTTCTTCTTTTTCTTCTTCTTCTTCTTGTTCTTCTTCTTTTTCTATTACTACTTCTTCCACTTCTTCTTCTTCTTCTTCTTCTTTCCCTTTTTCTATTACTACTTTTTTTCTCTTCTTCTTCTTCTTTTTCTTGTTCTTCTTGTTGTTGTTCTTCTTCTTCTACTATGTTCATTCCCAATCTCCCGCTACAAAGCCCTGAAAATGCTTTGCAAGTAGCCGGATGTTGTCCAGAGAACGGAATGTGTTGTGCCGTAGTTTACAGCTTGACTGCGATATTTGCACCTTTCGGTCCGACACATACGACTTCAGCAAACTTTTGTTATTTGAATGTGATTGAGGCGAGAGTTGTCACGTGGTGTGTGAGTTGTGCGTCCTCCTCTTCCTCATGTCCACAGTTGTCACCTCTTAACATACCTCTCCTTTCCTCTCTCCCGGGGACATCTTTTATGGATAGCTCTTAAGGTGAGTATGGCCATCACTGCGAACGTTCTCCCTCGCAGGAACCCTGCGACAAGGCAGAGTATGATTTTGCGGTGATAGATTCGGTAATATTACATTGTTTTATGTGAAGATATTCTAAGTCCCATATACAATCCTCTTAAGTGGTTTTGAGTACCGGTTATTATTGTTGTTATTTGAAGTTACTCGTACTGAGTTGAGTTAACTATTGACCACGTTTTTTTTTGGATGCGGGTTACAGAGGTTCTTCGTACAACTCGAGGTATGCTTGAGAAAATGGACAGGGGTCAGCCTGGCTGTAGTGCAATGCGAGACTTCGTGATAAGCCCGCTACTGCGTGAATGCTCATGTCAATCCCCACTTCGTTGGCCAGACTGCTGTAATATAGCCTGTTCCCAGGTTGTGCCGACCACAGCGACCTGTCAACAATAACATCCAGTGGCAACATAGCCTCTTGGATTGTTAGTTCGAAGAGACTCACAGCCATGCTCACGTTACCCCTTCCCATTATACTGTTTACCTGAGTCAATCATTGCTTTTTGAGTTGTCCTTATTTTGTTGCCTGTTTGTTAGAAGACCTGGGAGAAGAACAAATAATAAGAACACTGTCATATCCCAGTTGTGGGGTTAGAGGCAACGAAGTAGGGTTGTGCATGGATAAGGCTGCAGCGACCTGTAGAAACTATCAGCCACAAGGACACCACCATGAAACAACTGGACAGCCGCTGGTAGAAAAGGAGCGAGTAAGCGAATAGATGACCCGAGTGGTACCAGGGATAATAAGAATAGGCCCACTGTCTTCATCCTGGAATGTCGTAAACGGAGATTGAACAGGGTGGTAGTTGGACTAGCATCATGATCATGTAAACCATATCACCATTATGATGAGTCACTGCAACAGCTAGGAATAGACTTCCTTAAAGGGGCCTGGTGCAGCAGTAACATGCACTTCCCATTGCAGCGAAAATGTGATCAAGGAAGTAAGTTGGAGTCACCTATACAAAAATACCTTTAACTTGTACGCGACAAAAGACATAAGACAAAGGTGCGACCAAAAGTGTGAATGGACGTTTCCTGTTCACACCTGTAGGCGGTTTGTCGATGGCTAGGATGACTTGGTAGGACTTCTCAGAAAAAATTAGGAAACATACACATTCCTCTGTGTGATGTGTACCGGCCTGACTCTTGGCCTACTGGTATTGAGTCTCACGGTGACTCAGGAGAAACAGCCGACAACCTTACACCGAACTGCTTCGCTCCCTCGATCAAAGCGCAGTTGAAAACATCTTCATTGTGAAGTTCCCTACAAATGATGGATTTTATTTTAAAACATGTTCAGGCTGTTGTTATTATTGCTAATTTGCTATTCACGAAGACTTGCTGAATGCACATATTTACCCTATTCAAACCAAATCTCCTTTCAAAAGTCTTCATGTTTTACCAAGTAAATATTAATTGTAACACTGCACTTAGTATTAATACGAGGAAACGTATTGAAGCGTTGGATTTGAAAAGGATGTACTATACAGATCTATGTGTGCTGCCATGTATCGTGAAAGTCAAGCATGCATCAAGTTAAGAACAGTGTCTGCTTGGATGTGGATGTATTTTTGGTGTGTTTTGGCTGGACATCAATGTGACTTTCATTGACAGAAAAGAGTTAACGATGTAGCAATGGGTCGTGTAATTCGTTGGACAATCATTTGAGAATGTTCAATGAAGAAATGTAGGAATTTATTGTGAAAATTATTGATTCCTTTCACATAGGAATTCAAACATTGTTTTAAAGTTTCTTACAGCTGTCATCATCATCAAGTGCCGTCTCCGCATTGGGGGTTGAGGATAGTGGATCTCCAGCTTTCTCTGTTGCGCGCCAAGCCGGTACATGCAGTCAAACTGTGTCCCGACCACATCTTGATGTTGTATGTCTATTTGTACCTCAGAAGCCCTCTGGATCTCTTGCCCTTCACTCTGCCCTCCAATATAGCTTTCATCAGAGTATCATGTCGCTTGACATGACCAAAATATATTCTTTGCCTGCTTTTGATTTCCTTTAGAAGTATCTTCTCTGCCTTGAGATATTCCAGAAATTCACTATTTGTTTTCCTATCTGTCCAAGAAACTCGTTCCAGTCTTCTGAATACCTACATTTTAAATGCGTCAATATTCTTCTTCAATTGCTCGGTCGTGGCTCAGGTTTCTATTCCATTCAATAAAACTGAAAGCGCAAAGCATTTAATGATTCTCATTTTTGTAAGTTCTCGTGCATCTGCTTGGAAAGAAGTGACTCTCTCATGCTGTTAAATGTATTCTTTGAAATTACAGTTCTCTTAATGATCTCCCCTTCACATTTGCCATCCGCCGTTATTAGCAGACCAATATTTAAATAGCTTGACACTTGTACCATAATTTCTCCACTTATGTACAGGTCAACTTGTGATCTTCTTTTCCTTTTGGTGAACACCATTACTTTAGTCTTTTTCATGTTGGTTTCCAGCCCACATTGCTGGCTCTTGCTGTTAATCGTATCCATTAAGTTCTGTAAATGTACTGGATCTTCTGCCATTACCGTCATTAAATGCATCCTTAGCATATCTGATAATATTAATAGTTCGTCCTCCTATATTCAATCAAGACATTTCTTTCATGTCACTTAACATTTTTCTGTGTATACATTAAACAAGCCAAAGAACAACACACGCCCCCGTCTAACCTCTTGTTTTATATTTGTGCTCGGTGACGCCTCATCTTTAGCTCTCAAACATACCGATTGATCCCAATACAAGTTTATTTTAAGTTTTATTTCCTTACCGTTCATATTTATATTTTACAACTGTACAAATGAGTCATTGATTACACCAAGGCCTTCGATACGGTAAAACAGAATATGTGGAACATCATAAAAGAAATGGGTTCGCCTCTGCATATTTTCCATCTCATTGAAACATTTGATCAACATCAACAATCCGCTGTCCGAGAATCTAGGCAAACATCTGATTGGTTGGCAGTTTAAAGGGAAGTCAGACAGGCGTGTATCCTCTCACCTTATCTGTCAAACATCTAACCGGAATGTATAATGAAAAATGTTCGAGGAGATGAGAACAAAAGGATCGATACATTTACGATTGGGGATTACGAGATTCCGGAGTTACGATACCTTGATGACACAGTGATACTATCAAGAAGTGCTGGAGGGCTAGAGCAGCTAATTTCTGCCGTTAATGGACACAGTAAGGAATAAAACCTGTTTATAAACATAAACAAAACAAAGATAATGACCACCGACAACACATATGATGTCAACATAAATTTAGTTTGTGGTGAGGAATTAGATCAGGTCACGCATTTTGAATATATGGGCTTCATAATTGGTTATTCTTGGGGTCATGAGAACTGAGACGATATTCCGGTTTAGGTACAACATTCTGATCTGGATGTCGCGTCAAGGTCAGGCAAGAAATACTAACCAAGACCACTATCTCTCTTCCGTGTAGCGTTCCCTGGAAACAGGTTGTTTTCAAGGCAGTCTGGCTGACGAGATGTGATCGACGTGATCACCGTAGTAGTGAAAGTCACGCAGATGAAGCAAAACATAACACAACCGCCTGGATAGACCGTGGTCCCCTTTCATCTGCACGCTCACGATGGGAAAAAAGCTACTACAACCCGTCACTTAACGCCATTTTCAGGACGCACAAAAGAGTAAACGTACTCCTTGTTGGCATTCAGCAACAACAACAACAACAACAACAACAACACCATTCCTGTTGTCCGGTGCGTCTGAATTCAGCAGGCAATTTGGTCAGGATTGCCTTCCATAGCCCTTGACTGTCTCCAGTCTGCTTACAAGGCATCAGGTTTGCAACTCCGCTTGCTCTGGTCCATAACCTTTGACCTGTCCGACTTGGGACGTCCTGCATGTAAACTACACTAGCGCGCGCATAGTTCTTAAGGTCATGAGGGCATACAAGCTCCTCTACATCGACAAAGCGGAGACACGAGAGAGGATCATCAAGTTCACATGCACCGGCATGCAGTATTCTTGACTATTTCCAATCCCATGCGCTTAACGAATAAAGTAGACTGACGCTGCTATACACGAGAAACCTGAAATTTTGCAAACAATCTCATATTATAACAGTAAATATAGTATAACTATTTGGGATGCACAGGACTCACAGTCTATGTTAGAAGCCTTCAACACTATACTGAAGGACACGACAGAAAATACTGGGAAGGTGCAAACGGAGGTCTAAACCCTGGGTCTCGGAACATATATTACTACTATGTAACACTGAGAGAGTTCTCAATAACGAGACAACCACATCAACCGGAGTGAATAAATACAAAGCTATAAACAAGACTACAAGAAAGAAGATGGCGAAAGCAAAGGCGGAATGGATAATAGATCAGTGCACACAAATTCAAAACTGCATTGTCAAGAACAATTGTAGAGCAGCTTACAAACTAGTTAGACACCTGACTAAGAAGTTCACGCCCACAATAAGAACAATTCAGGATGAGGCAGGAAATACCATGACTGCGGAAAAGGATGTTATGCAGAGATGGACGAAATATTGCTCCCAGCTGTACAATATGAAGTCCCCTAGGGATCCTAGAGATGTAACCCCAGCTGTACAATATGAAGTCCCCTAGGGATCCTAGAGATGTAACCCAAGCTGTACAATATGAAGTCCCCTAGGGATCCTAGAGATGTAACCCCAGCTGTACAACATGAAGTCCCCTAGGGATCCTAGAGATGTAACCCCAGCAGACCAACAAGAAGAGGAAGATAACTTTAGCATCATGCGTGAAAAATAATTTGAGGTGGTGGTTAGATCTCTTGAAAAGGGTAACGCGGCGGAGTGGATAACATACTAGGCGAACTAGTAATTCTTGGAGAGACAGTGGTGATAAAAAATCTGTAACATGATATGGCAGACGGGAGAATGACCCATGAGCTGGACAAAATCATTGATCATAGGGAAACCAAAAAAGGGTAGCCTCCAACAGAGTCAGAACTACAGATCCATCAGTCTGATTAGCCACGCCAGTAAAGTTATGCTCAAGGTCATCCTTAGCAGACTGCAGCCATGAGTGGGAGAAATTATTGCTGAAGAACAAGCGGGTTTCAGAGCTGGTCACAGCACAATAGAGCAAATTTTTAACCTGTGCTGGATCAGCGAAAAATACACTCAGAACAAACAGAAATAATACCAGGTCTTCATTGACTTTAAAAAGGCTTTTGATAGGGTGGGACATGAGGCTCTATGGGGAACTCTGCGCAAGTACAAGATAGAATCGCGGCTCATCCACGTCATTGAGAAACTATTCTCCGATGCCAGCAGTGTAGTTTATCTCAACAGGACCACAGGTAAGTGATTCCGCACGACAGTCGGCGTTCGTCAGGGTGTCTTCTTTCTCCGACACTTTTCAATGTTTTTCTAGAACACATTATGTCAGAAGCATTGGATGAACACGTAGGGACGGCAAGTATAAGTGGACGCATTCTCGCCACTTTTTAGTAATTGTGGAGGTACAGCTGGAGTTAAGGATAAACCGACCGATGCAAGTCAGCAGGACACGGTACTGTGTACAATACGTGAAAGAAGATGATAAGAAAAACTAGTTCGGTACAACACTCAGGAATAAATATCAAGCACTGGAGCAGTTAGGTGAAAAGACCATCATTGAGCATAAATGGGAACAAGTACAAAGTACATAGAAAACTGCATGCGAGAAAGTGCTAGGAATGAAGAAACGGCAGCATAAGGAATGGATAACATCCGAAACAATCACTAAGATCGAGAAAAGGAGAAAAAAGAAAATGGCCTTACTGAATAGTAAAACGAGAGCCACAAAAAAGCACACCACAGAAAGAGTATGTAGAGAGCAAGGAGGTTAAAAAGAGCATCAAGGTGGACAAAAGAGGTTACATTGAGGGTCTGGCTGAGGAAGTAGAAGAGGCTGCAGGAAAGGGAAATATGAAAGGTCTACATGAGGCTACGAAGAAACTGTCGGAAAAGTATCAACAACAAGGTAGACCAATCAAAAATAAACTTGGGGAAAAGAGCCTTTGAACAGACCAGCACCAGATAACCCACCAGCAGAAGGGGACCTACAGATTAACTGTGACAATTCAAGTAAAGAAGAGTTTAAAAGGGCAATAGAGTTTCTAAGGAACGGAAAAGCAGCAAGGCCTGATGGGATACAACCAGAAACCATAAAAGCAGATGTTAAAACATTTACTAACATGCTCATACTAACCTGGATTTTGAGAAGGATATTTCCTACAGCCAAAGCCAAATGTAAAGGAAACTGGATATACTGGATTAAACCTCTAAACAAGTCGGTTTGAAGATCCATGAGAAAAATACAATAATAATTAGGGTCAATGCAGCAAACACAGAACCAATCAGGTTGAGAGGAACGCCCCTGGAAGAGGTAGAGCCATTTACATACCTAGGAAGTATCATCAACAAGAAAGAAAGGACAGACGGGGGTATAAAGACAAGGATACAAAAAGCATGAGTTGCATTCAGAATGTTGAAATCCATATGGAACTCCAAGGAAATAAGAAGGAAGACAAAAATAAGGATTTTTAATTCAAATGTGAAGCCAGTCCTGCTGTTTGGAGCAGAAACCTAGAGGATGACCAAAGGCAATGACAGGAGACTGCAGGGTTTTGTCAACAGATGTCTGGAGGATGACCAAAGGCAATGACAGGCGACTGCAGGGTTTTGTCAACAGATGTCTGGAGGATGACCAAAGGCAATGACAGGAGACTGCAGGGTTTTGTCAACAGATGTCTGGAGGATGACCAAAGGCAATGACAGGAGACTGTAGGGTTTTGTCAACAGATGTCTGGAGGATGACCAAAGGCAATGACAGGAGACTTAAGGGTTTTGTCAACAGATGCCTGAGAAAGATTCTTGGTATAAAATGGTTTGACAAAGTTCCAAACGACAGACTGTGGGAGAGAGCAGGACAAGGTAAATTGGAACAGGATATCTTAGCAAGAAAGTGGAGATGGATGGTCATACATTAAGAAAGCCCCAGGCCAGTATCACCAGGCAATCCCTGTCATGGAACCCCCAGGGAAGGAGAGGCATAAGCAGACCAATGAATACATGAAAACGAGATCTAGAGGCGGAGGTAAAGAGAACAAGAAAAAGCTGGAAGATAGTGGAAAAGATTGCACAGGACAGAGCTGCTTGATGAGGGTTGGTTGATGGCCTATAGGCCCTGGGTGACAAAAGGCGACAGAGAGCTGCTTGGCGAGCGTTGGTTGATGGCCAAATAGGCCCTGGGTGACAGAAGGCGACAGAGAGCTGCTTGGCGAGCGTTGGTTGATGGCCTATGCACTCCTGGGTGACAGAAGGCGACAGAGAGCTGCTTGGCGAGCGTTGGTTGATGGCCAAATAGGCCTTGGGTGACAGAAGGCGACAGAGAGCTGCTTGGCGAGCGTTGGTTGATGGCCTATGCACTCCTGGGTGACAGAAAGCGACAGAGAGATACTCACTAACCTCCTATTTGCCAACGAAATACCGGTCTGGCTGTAACAGAGCCTGAACTTGCTATCCTAGTCGCAAGCCTTGACAATGCTGTCCACAAATTTGAGATGGAAATCAGTGCAAATAAGAGTAAGATTATGGTCAACGCCCCAGAGGGTATTCTAAACCCGATTAGGGTCAAAATTAACCTTTAGAAAGTGTCCTGCGGTTCAAATATCTGGGAGCAAAAATGAAAGCGGAGGGGTCTAAAGCGGAGATCCAGTCAAGAACAGCGATGGCATTGGTCGCCCTGACCAGACTGCGAATAATCTGAAAAAAAAGAACATTAGCATTAAATCGAAGCTGACTTTAATGTATACAATGGTCACATCGGTGTACCTCTACGCGTGTGAGACTTGGACTCTGACGGCTGCACTAGAACGTAAAATGTGCGCAATGAAAATGAGATGCTTGTGAAGAATTCTTGGTATTTTATATCTGGATCGACAAATTGAAGATAGGGTGTACCGACGAATGCCCGTGCGGTACTGGTAAAATGACCACTGAACATCTGCTGCAGAACTGCCCGACATACGAGGATCAGAGAGACCAGATGTGGCCATTACCAGTGGAACTGCAAGACAAGCTCTATGGCAGTAGCGAGAGCCTCAGGATGACCGCCGCTTTTTTCGAAAAAATAATGGTTACTGTCTGACTGTGTACGCAGAAGAAGAAGAAGAAGATATCTGGATCGTGTTACAAACGAGAGTGTTCTTCAAACTGCTAGGAAGGAGCTAGGTCAATATTTAAAAAACATATTGACTACAGTAAAAACATGAAAGTTGACATGGTATATACATATATCGCGATCGGTGGGGCTGACCAAGATTGTGCCTGGGAGGCGTGGAAGAGTGAGAGCAAAATAGAGATGGGAGGACAATATAAAAGAGTGGACGGGAAGATCTATAGCTGAAACTAATGCCTTGACGAAAAAGCGAGACGTATGGCAGGAACTGGTTCGGCAGACTGCAATAACGATGCCTCAACGATCTTCTAGGTTACGGGACTGTTGAGGATGATGATGATGATGATGATGATGATGATGATGATGATGATGATGATAGTATAACAAACTTCACTACACAAAGAACATTGTCTACAGCCTTATTAGTTTCTGTCATTGAAGTTTCACGAAAACACTTTAAAAACAAAATATTGCAAACTTTGTTGTTTAATTGTTTTGTAAATTTTGTGTGTGCACAATTTCCATTTCAAATCTTGGGCTGCCAGTTGGCCCAGTATTATGTAAACGTCGTCTGCAGACACGAAAGGCACTCACCATAGTAACAGTTAGTCAGACTTCGTAAGTAAATGAAGGAACATAATTCTGGCCATGAAGTCAAATATTATAAAACCATCCCCTTGTGAATACTGCACGAGCATTGATATTTCCGTCATAATCCATTAAAATAGTCCCCTTAAGAAAATGCTGGACACGTACATGTCCAGAGCTATATTATCACTCTATATATCTGGAGGATATGGACAAACCAACCAGCCAGGTCCACAGGTGGCGGTGAGTGGAACTGTCTTCAGATATCGATAGCCAGCTATCAAATTAGGCAGGTATAATAACTGGACGAATAAGCAGTCGTGGACCAACCGGCGGTGTATTCCAGCAGGATGGGTAAGGTGGGGGGGGGGGGGGGACAGGTAACACTTCTTTTCCCATTAAAATACTATATGAGTCTTACAACGGGTACACCAAGCGGGTAAGAGCCACTATACGCTCTACCCACGGAAGGACACCACGGTAGACAAACCAACCTACTTCCTTGCAGGTACCATTAGAAGTATGAAAAGCTTTGGGAGACAACCCAAAACAGAAAATTCAACCCAACCTGCCAAAGACGGAGTGTCAGCTACGGTGCAGAAACAGGAAAAATCAGGACACACACACATCAACAGGATATGGCCATGGGACACTCTTAACAGCATGACCAAAGATTTTGAACCTAAAGAACAAAAATTCTATATTATTTTTGCCGGACAGAAAGTACACATAAAAAAACTGACTTTTCAATTTATGAAAGGGATACTGAAAAGTGTGCATATTGATAGCAAGGATTTCAGGATCGTTTAAAATATGTATTGGGGACAGATGCGGCTATAAGAATTGGTGACAGAACGCGGCTATAAGAATTGGGGACAGATGCGGCTATAAGAATTGGGGACAGAATCCGGCTATAAGAATTGGGGACAGATGCGGCTATAAGAATTGGGGACAGATGCGGCTATAAGAGTTGGGGACAGATGCGGCTATAAGAATTGGGGACAGATGCGGCTATAAGAGTTGGGGACAGATGCGGCTATAAGAATTGGGGACAGATGCGGCTATACGAATTGGGGACAGACTGGGGCTATAAGAATTGGGGACAGATGCGGCTATAAGAATTGGGGACAGATGCGGCTATAAGAGTTGGGGACAGATGCGGCTATAAGAATTGGGGACAGATGCGGCTATACGAATTGGGGACAGACTGGGGCTATAAGAATTGGGGACAGAATGCGGATATAAGAATTGACAATCAAATGGGAGATTAAAAACAGATGAAATGGGGAGCGAGGCGAGGTTGTGTTTCACCCCCGACCGGTCTCTCTCTATACAGTCAGTTCATCTTGAGAGACATACAGACAATGCCAGGAATATCAACTGGCGGACAGAGCATTAATCACCTACGATATGCTGATGATATTGTATTGATAGCCCAGAATGAAACCGACTTGCAGGAAATGGTAAACACGGTAGTGCCGTAATGTGATAACAAAGGCATCAGTTTAATAAAAAAAAAGAAATTGGAGGTGATTTTAGTGACTAAGAAAACGGGCTCTCCAAAATGCTGGGTCAAAGCGAAGCGGAACTAATTTAGACAAATAAACACCTAGGCACATATACAACATCAGATGAAAGATGCAATTCCGAAATAAAATGCAGAATAGCCCAAGTAAAATATGTCGTCTAGGCCATGAAGAGAATTCTGTGCAACAAAACCTTGTCGTTGGAACTGAGAAAGAGAGTCCTTGGATGCTTCGTGGAACCAGTACTGACAAATGGCAGTGAATCATGGACAATCAGCAAGCAAGCTCATAGTTCTTCCGAAGCAACGGAGATGTGGTTTTACAGAAGAATGCCATGGACTGCAAAGAAGACTAATGATACAGTACTCGAAGACGATGGAGACATAACAATAGTAGCACAGCAAAACCTCTTATTATTAGCATTTTTATTTACTGTTTGGTTTCTGGTTATTTTAAATAACTATAGAATTGTCATTTTATATTAGATTTTAAAACACAAAATACTTTATAAATAATGGTTTCTATTTACATCAGAGCGGTCCGCGAAAAAAGTTTCATATTTTGACTGGTCTGCAGGCGTGAACAAGTAGGGAAACAGAGGTTTAAACTTCGCGGGAAAGGTGCAAGTGTCTATCATATGCCATACGTGTGACCGTGGGCTCTTTCAATACATGCCTCGGTAGAGTCTCTTTAACACTATCAATCCATTTTTTTCAGGGTCTTATCTTGGACTCTGCTGTCGAGTGCTGTAGGCTCGCGGAAGGGGTAGGTCTGGAGACATTCTTACCATTTGCCCAAAGCATTTCATTCTCTGTTGTGTGTGTGTGTGTGTGTGTGTGTGTGTGTGTGTGTGTGTGCACGGGCGCGCGCACGTGTGTGGGATGTGTTATTAATATATGTGTTTGGTGTGAGGGGGGTGTGTGGGGGTGGGGGGGGGGGGGAGGAAGGTATTAGTGATACTCCAGATGTGTTTTTTTTTAAAAATGTTCGGCGGTATTGCTGTGTTCGAACAGAGGCCTTTAATTATTCAACCAAATACAAATATGGCTATAAATAGTGCCTGATCTGTTAGCACAAAATCTGTGTTTAGTAAGTCTAACAGCATACTATAAAATGTAAGCAAAAAACAGAAATATATGATATTTCAAATTGTTTCAGAAATGAGAAAAATATTTTTAAACAATTTATTGCTACGAACTGATAACTAAACCCTAAACAAACATTCATTTCAAAAATCACTGTTACATGAATCATGCATTCGTTTTTTAAAAACAAGAGTTTCAACATTCTCTGCTAAAAGACGACAAATGATGTTTGAAAATGTGATGAACAGGCCGGCGAGATATCATTGAACACGGGAGAGGAGAGCCGGAAACCTGGCAGCGTTATTCTGCCCCAAGGACAATGGATCAATTTCTCTTAGCACACACTTCTGATTTATAACCACTTCCGTTGATCTTCAATAAGGGTTGTTCTGGTTTCTGGATGGTTGTTGTATGTTTGCCCAGATTCCCATGAGGACCACAAATCACCGGTTGTGATCTGAATATTTTTTATTTTGGTGGATTTTCAAATTTCACTAAGCTGCTGTTGTCATTGACAGCGCTGATGTCTTGTCATTGACAGTCCTGATGTCTTGTCATTGACAGCGCTGATGTCTTGTCATTGTCAGTGCTGATGTCTTGTCATTGACACGATCACGATATAGTTGCTAATATTTCAGCCTTGACTTTCTTTAATTATTTCCACTTCATCTAAAAAGTTCAGTTTGAACTGCGGATCTAATCCTTCAGAAACAAACCAAAAATGTTATCATAAAACAGACCAGAAATACTACTGAAAAGCTGCTATAATTTCTGCAGCAGTTTGTATTGCCCCTTCATCATATATGCCCTCTTGAAGATACAGCAGAATAGCTTGAATGGCTGGCTTGACAAACATGCACGTACATTGCTGATCTAATACATGAGTTGTTTAAAAGGATTCGATGACGTCAAAACGTTAATTGAAGATTAAAATATTCTTTTGGATATAACTTTGGGGCACATATAATCAAACTGCTCTTTGATCTATTCATATTCGTTTGCAAGGTACTATGCGAATAAATACCATCTATAAATGCACTATTAGGCACCGAGTCGAATGCGAATTGGTTATTCGGTGCATGTGCATATAAATATATATATAAACATTTTGGTTCGTGATGACTTCTTAATGAGTTTCAAAAAAGAAATTGTACTTTAGGTGGACTGTCATGTTTTTTGCAAAAATGTAGACGAAGTCAGCACTTTTGAAAGTCGTAATGGTACTGGTCGAACTCGTACCTCTCTAGCCTATGACTATATCAACGCAACTAACGAGCTTGCTCTTAGTACAGAAGTACATTCGCAAATAAATATTTCCGAACCTCAATTTGACAGTTAGATAGACATTTCTCACAGACAGCTGGGCGGAATCATTGAATAGGAACCTAAGTTAACATATTTTAAAAAACATCAGAGCGACAGAGTTTACTGAACGCTTCAGTTGCTTACGGCAATCGTGGCACAACGATCTTCTGCGTCACTTCTCCCCAAATAAAGTGCGTTTCACGGATGAATAACGTTTTACTGTAGCAAGACCTACCAATGCTCAGAACGATCGAGTGTATGCACTGGTTGTCGCCAGAAAATGACAAAAATATGCTTTTCGGTTACAGGGAAATAGAAGGAATGTTTAGTAAATCAAAAATGGTTTCTGTCGTTTATTTTCTTTAACCTGGTATCAACATGGTATCTACATGGTCTCAAGATGTTTGATTTCAGTATGCTTCACCTGACCCTGACTTACATGCTCGATCAGTATGTTTTACCTGACCCTGACTTACATGCTCGATCAGTATGTTTTACCTGACCCTGACTTACATGCTCGATCAGTATACTTCACCTGACCCTGACTTACATGTCCGATCAGTATGTTATGCCTTTCCAGACGTTAGTCTCCTCTTTCCCTGGTATCAACATAGACGGCGATTACTACCGCAAGGAACTGTTGGCGAAGTACCTTCTTCCCGAAGTGAGAGAACATGATTCTACGTCTTCTTCCAAGGCTATGCGACTACTTCTAGCAAGACTACGCGGCTACTTCTAGCAAGACTACGCGGCTGCCTACCGAGCTATAGAAATAGTTGAGATGCATACTCGGGTAAACTCATCGAACCAAATTTGTGAACACGAAAAAGTCCAAATCTTAATCCCATGGATATTTTACAACAGAATGTGTATTGGCAAGGTGGATGCGTCAAGAGAGCCCATAAAGCAGGCATGAGGGAGTGAGAACAGCGTACAAATGGCGCGTCAGTTTTAAACAAGTGACGCATCCGACTTAATTTAAGTGTTGAGGGGGAAGTTTTTAGCACCAACTGAAACTTGCAACTTGTAGATAAACATTTTCTTACGATTGTTAATACTGAAATGCATAACTGGGGTGATTATGTGTCCAGTTTAAACAAAACAATAGTTATAGGATTTCTCTGCCATACAATGCATATATTTACATAATGATTACTAAGTGATTCTCTCCAACTTTGCTTCCATATTCTTGTCTTGTGCCACGTGTGTGTGCACACGCACGCACATACACACACGCGCGCGCACACACACACACACACACACACACATATATATATATATATATATATATATATATATACGCACATATATATACCTCCATGTACACAAACGTACACACACATATGCACACATGTATATATACACACATATACATATAAATACACACATATACAGGCACACATACATAGACATACACACATA
This sequence comes from Ariolimax columbianus, assembly GCA_036924085.1. Lineage (NCBI taxonomy): Eukaryota > Metazoa > Mollusca > Gastropoda > Stylommatophora > Arionidae > Ariolimax > Ariolimax columbianus. The sequence continues at coordinate 8,490,491 of JAVGWX010000017.1, read as the reverse complement.
TATATATATATACATACACACACATACATACATATATATATATATATATATATATATATATATATATATATATATATATATATATATATACATACATATACACGCACACATATATACACACATGTACACAAACATACACACACAAACACACATATAAACACACACATTCTATGTTTGACATTGTTTTCGCTCTTGCCAACAGACGTTCTAAAGTTCTCAGAAGCTGCCAGATCAGCAAACCAATGCTCTATCTGTTCGCCTGTCGGGGCTTCACTCCTAGACCAGCCCCCAACCAAGCCTAAGGGCCTGACCTGTCCTCCACAACACTCATCTGCGGTTGCCTTTTCTCGCTCTAAGATAGGCATTGTATCCTTTTCCGTGTGCTCCTTCGCACATCGTGGGTTGTCAGGTTTTGTAGACACTGGCCAACTTTCAGAATTATCAGAAAACAGGTTGCCCGCCAAATCTTGTTAAGATACGCCTTTATCTTATCTGCAAGGCTTAAGATGGTTTGAAAAGAGTTTTCCTTCTCCGAGATGAGCTGCCTTCCTAGGCTTTCGAGCCCCATCTGCCCGAAGACAGAAAACATACTGCAAGGATTTATCTGGGGTTTGATGATACTAATTTAAAATTAATACTTAAGGTTGATTTGGGGAGGAATACTAACGTCTGGACAGGCAGAACATACTAATCAGATATGTAAGTCAGGGTCAGGCAAAATAAACTGGCCAAGACCCTCACTTGGCTTCCTCGTAGCCCTCCATAGAAACCGGCTGTTTTCTAGGTAGCCATGCTAACGAGGTAAGAGATCGACGTGATTCCCAAGCATTCCACAACCACCTGGAGAACCCTGGTCCACCTTCATCAGCACGCTCGGGATGTGAGGAAAACTACAACAACCCGCCACTGAACGCCCTTTTCAGGGCGCATAAAAAAGTAATCCTACTCATTGTAGGCGTTCAACAGGACCATCAACACCAACATAAGGTTGATTGATTGATTGATTGATTGATTGAGGCATATAGCCACCACACTGCAGGTCGCTTCATATGAAGCATGTATTCAAGCATTTGTAGTGTTGGTTTCGTATCAATGGTTTCACACGAAAACATTGCTAGACCTATGAACAACTCTCTTAAGTCGCCTGTAAAACATGTTTGGAAGGCTATATTGGTCCTAATCTTTTCCATCCGAGTACCACTCGGCTGATTTAATGTAAATATTTGTGTTTGTTTTGGTGGCTCGGCTAATGTGTCAAATAAAAGATGTAGCGATTAAACAAACATGCCAGTACACCGATCTAACACTGTTCATTTTTTGTTCTCGTTGTTAAATACACACATAGTGTAGCATCCGCTTTTAATACATTATTTGAGCATGCATACTCTTTATCATTAGTGTCTATTCTCTGTTCACATCAATTTATAGTATCTGTGTTAGTTATTAGTTTATATATATTTTCTGATCAAATCACCAGTTTTTATTATCTGTTCTTCTTCTTCTTCTTCTTCTTCTTCGTTCGTTCTCAATCTCCCACTACCAAACCATGAAAGGGCTTAAGTAGCAGAATGTAGTCCAGAGAACGGAATGCGTTGTGTCGTAGTTTACAGCTTGGCTGCGATATTTGCACCTTTCGGTCCAACACATCCGACTTCAGCAGCATTTTTTTAGTACCGGGTTAGCATTCCCTTTTCGATCCCTTCTCCTTAGCCAGTCTGCCCTGATGCAGCCTGTTATCCAGGATCACCGCGTGGATGTGTAGAAGGGTCTTGGCAGCTCTGCTTCGCTGGCCCTGACACTAGCAGTCAGCGATGGGTCGCTGACCACTGCAGCTCATGTGCTGCTCAGCCTCTTGATCCCTATTATCTGTTCAAATCACTAGTTCCTATTCTCTGAAAATTATCACCAGTTTATATTCTCGGTACAAATCACCAATTTCTATTCTATGTACAAATCACTAATGTTCACTGTGGACAAATCACTCGTTTTTTTTCTGTTCAAATCACAAGTTAAAAAAAATATTTTTGTACAAATCGCCAGTTTCTATTCTCTATACAAATCACCAGGGGAGAAAGACTGACTTCTGATCAGACAAAATAAACTGATCAGACATGTTAGTCAGCGTCAGGCAAAATATACAGATCAGACATGTTAGTCAGCGTCAGGCTAAATATACTGATCAGACATGTTAGTCAGGGTCAGGCAAAACATATACTGATCAGATATGTTAGTCAGAGTCAGGCAAAACATAGTGGCTAGACATGTTAGGCAGGGTCAGGCAAAACATACTGATCAGACATGTTAGTCAGGTTCAGGCAAAATATACTGATCAGACATGTTAGTCCGGGTCAGACAAAATATACTGATCAGACATGTTAGTCAGGGTCAGACAAAATATACTGATCAGACATGTTAGTCGGAGTCAGGCAAAATATACTGATTAGACATGTTAGTCAGCGTCAGGGAAAATATACTGATCGGACATGTTAGTTAGCGTCAGGCAAAATATACTGATCAGACATGTTAGTCAGGGTCAGGCAAAATATACTGATCAGACATGCTAGTCAGGGTCATGCAAAATATACTGATCAGACATGTTAGTCAGGGTCAGGCAAAATTTAATGATCAGACATGTTAGTCAGGGTCAGGTAAAGCATGCTGGCCAAGATCTTCATCTCGGTTTCCTAGTAGGCCTCCCTCGAAACGGGCTGTTGTCATGGCAGCCTGGCTAACGAGAAGATTCCCATAGTAGTGAGACACGCAGATGAAAGCCAAGCATAGCAAAACCGCCTGGAAGACACCGGTCCACCTTCATCAGCACGCATAGGAAGTGAGGGAAGCTACTGTACCCCCCCCCCCCCCCCCCCCCCCACTTAACGTCCTTTTCAGGGCGCACGAAAGAGTAACCTACTTATTGTGGGCATTCGCAAACAATAACAAATCACCAGTTGTTATTCTTCAAACAGGTAACAAGTTAATGCTTTCCGTGTAGCGCTGTGTAACATTTTAGCAAACGTTACTAATATATCCTGACAGTTTAGTTCAAGGCCTATTTTGTCAAATAATGTGTTAACTACCGCGGTATGATAGTACAAACAGCAGATTAAGTGTAGCGCGCGCGTCTCTCAGCCAGGTAGTGGAGTTTCTGACTGTGCGACGGCTTGCTACTAATCACTACCATGTGAATATAGAAGTATCGCCCAGACACTACAGACTACAGCGCCCCCTACCTCCAGCCCACCCACTGGGAGCAGCACAGTGACTTGCCGGTCATGTTGGAAGTCGACTGAAGATGGTTCGATAAGCTGATCATTTTCACATCCTGTTGTAACGCGTCGTCACGCGGATTTAATCTGGTCCCCAATTAATGACTTTGCGAGAATTTGTTGAAGGCCTATACTCCACAGGAAGCTGAATAAGTTTTGATTGATTTACTCTGGGTTAGGAAGGTAAAGTAAAAAGGAAGGGTACGCGTATTAAAACTGAACACCATGCATAATGAAGTCTTCACCACTTCATGCCCTACAATAGTGTGTGTATGTGTTGTGTAGGTGTCACTTCCTGACCAATTGTTTATGGGACTCCCTAAGCCGCGTGCCGAAATGATGGTCAAACGGTAACGTGCCGACAACAGAATACTACAAGGCACCTTCACTAATCCTACCACTTGATATTTATTAGGAGAAAAAAACCCTTCTTAGTCTACTTTTGTTCTACTGCCCATATGACGTCACAGAGAAGAGGAATGCGTCATTTTGTTGTTATCACCAAGTGGAGGTTTGTGCTGCCGTTTGGTGTAAAGGCTGTAACTTCATGAGCGTGAGAGACACCCACGATCCCTGAGAGTGTCAGAGACACCCACGATTCATGAGAGTGTCAGAGACACCCACGATTCATGAGAGTGTCAAAAACACCCGCGATCCATGAGAGTGTCAGAGACACCCACGATCCATGAGAGTGTACAGAGACACCTACGATCCCTGAGAGTGTTAGAGACACCCACGATCCCTGAGAGTGTCAGAGACACCCACGATTCATGAGAGTGTCAGAGACACCCACGATTCATGAGAGTGTCAAAAACACCCGCGATCCATGAGAGTGTCAGAGACACCCTAGATCCTTGAGAGTGTCAGAACCCTCCATCACTGAGAGTGTCAGAGACACCCTCCATCCCTGAGAGTGTCAGAGACACCCTCTATCCCTGAGAGTGTCAGAGACACCCTCCATCCCTGAGAGTGTCAGAGACACCCTCCATCCCTGAGAGTGTCAGAGACACCCTCCATCTCTGAGAGTGTCAGAGACACCCTCCATCACTGAGAGTGTCAGAGACACCTTCCATCCCTGATAGTGTCAGAACCCTCCATCCATGAGAGTGTCAGAACCCTCCATCCCTGAGAGTGTCAGAGACACCCTCCATCCCTGAGAGAGTGTCAGAATCATCCATCCCTGAGAGTGTCAGAGATACCCTCCATCCCTGAGATAGTGTCAGAGACACCCTCCATCCCTGAGAGTGTCAGAGACACCCTTCATCCCTGAGAGTGTCAGAGACACCCTCCATCCCTGAGAGTGTCAGAGGCACCCTCCATCCCTGAGAGTGTCAGAGGCACCCTCCATCCCTGAGAGTGTCAGAGACACCCTCCATCCCTGAGAGTGTCAGAGGCACCCTCCATCCCTGAGAGTGTCAGAGACACCCTCCATCCCTGAGAGTGTCAGAGGCACCCTCCATCCCTGAGAGTGTCAGAGGCACCCTCCATCCCTGAGAGTGTCAGAGACACCCTCGATCCACCGACGCCGACCCCTTGATCGTGGACCGGAAACCTTTATTTGAAATGCTCTCGCTACAGGCTGGTCATAACGTATTCTGACTAAATTACTAAACCTCTTGATTTGTTGTGCTTCAATGTAGGCACTAACTGGGTGTGTCCCCACTATCTGCCTCAACGTGGTGTTATGGATTCAGTCACGGATTGTCTATCGGGCTGCACTTCTCACACAACGCATCTGACAGCTCTGAATCTTACCTTTATGTTTTTCTAGTAACGACCAAGACTGACTTTGGTAACACAATATAGCAATAAATAGTGAATGTATCAGCCTCCTCTTAGTTAAAAGAAGCACTCTATGATGTTTCAAAAGGTTTGTCTTAGTCTTGTCTTGTCCCTTTCTTACTTCAACCACTATAGTCACTGCTACAGCTGAGCCCTTTCAGGAAGCCTGTGACACATCATTTTATTTGCGCTTAAGGTGGTGCTTTTTTGTTGCAGTTTGTTTTACGCGACGAGGTCACTTTTCTCACGCATAATCTCCTTAGTCACCTTTTACGACCTGCATGGATATGCGGTGGTTCTATTCTTTCCTCTCTAGAAAGCGGCATTAGTTTGTGCAATAGCGTAGCCTTGTATGTATTTCAGGCATATTTGAGACTAAAAAACTGTTCATGTCAAACGTGTTTCAACAGTAGCACGTACAGCAAGATTATGTCTTTGAGTTAAACCAGCCATCCGTGATTAAGCGTTTAGTTAAAACAACCATCTGTGATTAACATGTATTAGTTAAAACAACCATCCGTGATTAAGTGTTAGTTAAACCAGTCATCCATGATTAAGTGTTTAGTTAAAACAACCATCCGTGATTAACGTGTATTAGTTAAACCAGCCATCTGTGATTAGGTGTTTTGTTAAAACAACCGTCTGTGATTAACGTGTATTAGTTAAAACAACCATCCGCGAGAATGTGTTTGAGTTACCACCAACCATCCTAGACAAGTGTTTTAACTATAATTCCACCAATCATCCAAGATATGTTTTAGTCAAATGTTTTCACCAACCAATCAGCTTCAGTGGTGTCCCAATGTTAGTTGAACATTGTTGAAGACACAAAGAGACAAAGTTAGAAATGAATCGCGTCTGTAAATAGTCAATTGTAGTTATGCTGACCGCTAACATTGGGAAAGATGGACATTTTAGAAATATGAGAAGCGTGAATATCATTCAACTCTTCGCTTCAAGTGAAGCATTAGGCATCCACTACTGTTAACGCTGTTAGCCTATTTCCTAGAATGCAGCTGTCGTTTTATAGCAGTAGTTTGTTATGATGCGGTTGCTGTACTCATGCACATCCCTATATAGCTGCCTTTACGGCGTGCTTGGATGGTTACAACTCTCCTATCCGTTGTAACCCGAATACCACTTGGTAGACAGAAACAACATAGTCAACAAAATTAACTGGCCCGTACAGTTAAATCAAAGAAAATAGAATACGTTTTAGTATACTTACTACTTTCAAGACAAAGTGACTTCAAGTTTCTCTGAATTTCAGCAACAATTCAACAACAAATTCCGTTCGCTAACAAAGTGTATAAGAAAACTTGTCAAATCCGTTTATCGTTCGTCCTATTAGCGTAACAGTCATAAACACTTTTTTAATATTGCACGGATTTTCCCCCAGGTGACAGACAAACTAATCCAATCCACCAAACTCCAGACGTACATAACATATGCGCACTGGTTGTTCACGTGTTCGGTTTAATTGGTTGACATCAAACTGATCTGATGATTCGCTGTTCGTGTTAAGAAAATATATTAGAGACGATGATGACGTGTTTCCTTTTTTTTTTTTTTTTTTAAATGCCTAGAAAGCATAGAGCGAAATAAAATAAGCCCACATTTCTAAAGGTCCGAACCAGCTGTCAATGTTTATACCTACACGCCAATAATTTATAAATTAAACATCCCAAGCAATATTGCATTCAGAAAACGCACCCGTTAAACTCAACTTTGTATTGTGACTAGATGTGCTAACCTCCTGTACAGTCCGTGTTTAAATGCAGTCACATTCAACTCAGGTAACTATGCTAATGATGTTTCTACCCTCGTCCGCTGATGTCTCTAAGCGACACGGGGAGGGGGGGTCAAATGTGATGATCTACAACAGAAAAGTCGAGTTAATGGTTTGATGGCTAACTACCTGTTCTTGCATCCTTCAACAACTCCATACAAACATCTCGTTTATAGTCACTGTAGCACCAAGCTTCAGAATTGCCTGACATAAAAGTTCTTTCATGGGGCTTCTTCTCCGAATAATTTCTCTATTCAATTTCCAATGGGCAAATATACGTTAAACGTCTGTGGTAATTATCTGTAAGTTGCATTCTACGCATAATCTTTCTTCTCGTACACCTTTAAGATATTCTTGAACAAAGTCATTAGCTGTGGAGTGTGACCACATCGTGCTACAGCAGCGTGCTACAACAATGACAAGGTTTTTCATTCTAGTTACAGAGAGGGGCTCCAGAATGGTACAGCAATGACAAGGTTTTTCATTTTAGTTACAGAGAGTGGCCACAGAGGGGTACAGCAGCATGATACAACAATGGTAAGGTTTTTCATTCTAGTTACAGAAAGTGACCACAGAGTGGTACGACAATGACAAGGTCTTTCATCTTAAAAAAAAGACTTACGTTTGCAGTTTATTTTGCATCCTTCTTGACCTACTTACTGGCCGAAAGGAGGTATTTCAAAACATGGCTGTAAGTGTTAGTAGAAACGAAAATAAAAGGTTTCAGAATTCCACGAAGTGTGCTTCACGTATTTGATATTTTAAAAATTTTCAATACCGCCTATCTTCGATGTATTTCTTTTCACATGTTCAATAGTATGGGGTAATCGTCCAGAACAATCATTAATAGCAACGCCCTAATAGTATAAGAACACAAGATTTTGCAGGCACAGCGAGAAAGAAGACTAACGTCTGGTTAAGCAAAATATACTGATCAGACATGTTAGTCAGGGTCAGACAAAACATACTGGTCAGACATGTTAGTCAGGGTCAGGCACAACATACTGGTCAGACATGTCAGTCAAGGTCAGACAAAACATACTGATCAGACATGTTAGTCAGGGTCAGGCAAAATATACTGATCAGACATGTCAGTCAGGGTCAGGCACAAGATACTGATTAGACATGTTAGTCAGGGTCAGGCACAACATACTGATCAGACATGTTAGTTAGATTCAGGCACAACATACTGGTCACGCATGCCAGTCAGGGTCAGGCACAACATACTGATTAGACATGTTAGTCAGGGTCAGGCACAACATACTGATCAAACATGCCAGTCAGGGTCAGTCACAAGATACTGATTAGACATGTTAGTCAAGATCAGGCACAACATACTGATCAGACATGTCAGTCAGGGTCAGGCACAACATTCTGATCAGACATGTTAGTCAAGGTCAGGTACAACATATTGGCCAGACATGTCAGTCAGGGTCAGACAAAACATACTTTCCAAGAACCCCACCTCGACTTGCGCGTAGCCGTCCCTGGTAACGGGCTGTTTTCATGGCACTGTTTAACGATGTGAGAGATCGACGTGATCTCCGTGGTAGTGAGCGACACGCTGATTATACCCAAAATAGCATAACCGCCTGGAGGACCCCTGTCCACCTTCATCAGCACACTCGGGGTGTGAGGAAATCTACAACAAACCGCCAATAAACGTTCTTTGTAGGGCGCTGGAAAGAATAAAGCGACTCATTGTTGACATTCAACAACAACAGCAGGTACAGAAATGAAATGGTATTGGTATGATTATCCCAAACGTTTCCATTCGTCTTGTAGTATTTTTATACCCGCATTCTTCATACGTCGACCAACACTAGTACCTGAAAATCCTTTTTTCTATAAAGTGTCTTCTTCTGCGTTCGTTCTCAATCTCCCGCTACCAATCCCTGAACAGGGTTTCGCAAGTAGCAGGATGTAGTCCAGAGAATGAAATGCGTTGTGTCGCTAGTTTACAGCTTGACTGCGATATTTGCACCTTTCGGTGGGATAAAGTGTCCAATGATCTTATTTAGACCGTGTTCATCAATCACACACACACACATAAATGCTCTCTCTCTGTCTCTCTCTCTGTGTCTCTCTCTCTGTCTCTCCGCTGTCTCTCTGGCTCACTCTCTATCTGTCTCTCTCTCGCTCTCTGTCTCTCTCGCTTTCTCTCCCGCTCTCTCTCTCGGTCTCTCTCTCGGTTTTTCTCTCGCTCTTTCTTTGTCGCTCTCTCTCTGTCTCTCTCGCTTTCTCTCTGTCACTCTCTGTCTCTCTCTCTCGCTCTCTCTCTTTGTCTCTCTTTGTCTCTCGCTCTTACGCACGCACTTTCCCACACACAGACGCACATACCCACTCACATGCATACGTACACGCACACACTCACATGCACACCCACTCACATATACAATCACATACATACCCACACACCCACATACACACACGCCCACCCACACACTCACACTGTCATTACTACGTTCATTTCCAGTGCTGATGTCCACCTGGACATTTTTAAGGCTAAAGAATAAAGTTCGCTTGTGTCTTGAGCAGTTACGCAGTGCACACTCTAGCTGTTATTTTTTTATTTATCTCAGACTGAAAAAGTATACTTTACTGACGAATGTCCCAGTGATCAGAAGACCGACTTCCAAAGGGCTCAGCCACCCGCGCCTCGTGTGTTCATCAATGAGTCTAAACGGCTTTTCATAAATAACATAGAAGAAATAATATTATGTAATATCAGTTTTCTTATGCAGTTGTATAAATACCAATGGTTGCATTATTTCAATGTAATTTTAATTGTTGGACAATCCAACAAATACATTGTTAACTCGGAAATCTAATCCACGTTAACTGAGAACTTTACCCATTTTGCCACTCACGTCTATATCCAATTACCCTTCCCTTTGTTTAACCAAGTGGTCCAGACCAACGCCACCAAATCCCTTATCCCAGTGGTTCTCAGCATACAGCTTGATGCCATCTAGGGGTTTGCGAAGAGTTTTGTATTTGGTTTGAGAACCAAACCTGTATTTCTAAATTAGATTTTTACGCATGTTTTTTTTAAAAACTCATGTGACCAAGAGAGCTGGTGGTGAGTTGAAGAAGAGAGATTTGGTGAATTATACTTGGTTGATAGAGATGTCCAAGATCGGGAAGAGATTGAGAACAGCTTCTTGTCCTGTGATACAGTAATCATTCGGGATCTTTCTTATTATTCCTCCTCGGTAACACACAGGGAAAGTGGATAATTCACTCTGTATCATATACTATTTGGAGAATTGTTCCTAAGGCTTTCACTGAAACACAATAATACTCCCTCGTCCAATGTTCTGTGTAAACCATATTTGAGGTCGCCGTTGACCCCGATAGGGAGGATTCATTGTAAATAGAGAATGGCAGATTTTTACTCACATATTCTCCACACGGTGTCCTCTTAATTTAAATTGTAAACACGTACATGCACTAGGTAACAGAACTCTTATCTTTTCATCTTCTTCTTCTTTTTTTTCTGCTTCCTCTTCTACTTATTCTTTGCCATGAAATATCTACATAAATGTCTCCAACAAAGTCATGTAAGTAACTGTATTAATGAATCGGATTGCGCTGCTCTGTGTTCGATGTCCAGAAGACCCAGTGCGCCCATCTCCAGCACGCATTTTTTAGGGGCCGCTGTCTTGAACGTTGAGTGCTGCCACCCTATCTACACGTCAGCAATTGTAAGATGACAAAAGTGGTGTCTCTCCTAAGGAAATAGTCTTTCCTATCCAACAGCGATATGAGGACATAATAAATTGAATTTCAATTAAATCTGCGTGTATACATATCGTGACACTCAGCAAGGCAGCGGTAACATAAACAATCCAACGGAAGACAATTACTAACTATCGTTATAATGTGTATTCAGCAATTTTGGATAAATACCATCTTGACCCATTCATTTATCTACTTTCAAACTTTTCAATTGTTTCTTCTTCTTCTTCGTCGTTCGTTCTCACTCTCCCGCTACCAAACCATGAAAGGGCTTAAGTAGCAGAATGTAATCCAGAGAACGGAATGCGTTGTGTCGTAGTTTACAGCTTGACTGCGATATTTGCACCTTTCGGTCCAACACATCGGACTTCAGCAAGTATTTTTTGAGTACCGGGTTAGCATTCCCTCTTCGATCCCTTCTCCTTAGCCAGTCTGCCCTGCTGCAGCCTGTTATCCAGGATCACCACGTGGAGGTGTAGAAGGGTCTTGGCAGCTCTGGTTTGCTGGCCCTGACGCTAGCAGTCAGCTATGGGTCGCTGACCACTGCAGCTCATGTGCTGTTCAGCATCTTGATCCCTTTCAATTGTTTAAAAACCACTTCTTACACAATGCGGACTGATCTACATTCTTCAGTGCCCTTGTCCCTTTGGAAAATAAATATGGGCTCTGGAATCTTGGAGCAGTCTTCTTTTGTGTAGTCTAGTCCAAAGTGCTGATTGAGTAGACTAGCTGCATCCTTATCATAACTTATTATTATTCTTGTGCTTTCTTTGAAAGAGCCAACTTTATATTTTTGTTCTCTATTTATTTCAATATTGCTTTTAAATGTCGTAGCTCATCTCAAAATTGCTTTAAAATGTCGTAGCTCATCTCAAAATTGCTTTTAAATGTCGTAGCTCATCTCAAAATTGCTTTTAAATGTCGTAGCTCATCTCAAAATTGCTTTTAAATGTCGTAGCTCATCTCAAAATTGCTTTTAAATGTCGTAGCTCATCTCAAAATTGCTTTAAAATGTCGTAGTTGTTGTTCATGCTGTTGTTGTTCATGCTGTTGTTGTTCATGCTGTTGTTGTTCATGCTGTTGTTGTTCATGCTGTTGTTGTTCATGCTGTTGTTGTTCATGCTGTTGTTGTTCATGCTGTTGTTGTTCATGCTGTTGTTGTTCATGCTGTTGTTGTTCATGCTGTTGTTGTTCCTGCTGTTGTTGTTCATGCTGTTGTTGTTCATGCTGTTGTTGTTCCTGCTGTTGTTGTTCATGCTGTTGTTGTTCATGCTGTTGTTGTTCATGCTGTTGTTGTTCATGCTGTTGTTGTTCCTGCTGTTGTTGTTCATGCTGTTGTTGTTCATGCTGTTGTTGTTCATGCTGTTGTTGTTCATGCTGTTGTTGTTCATGCTGTTGTTGTTCATGCTGTTGTTGTTCATGCTGTTGTTGTTCATGCTGTTGTTGTTCATGCTGTTGTTGTTCATGCTGTTGTTGTTCATGCTGTTGTTGTTCATGTTGATATTTTTGTTGTTGTTGTGCTTGTTGTTTTTGTTCTTGTTGTTCCTGTTATTGTTATTTTTGTAAATGTTATAACTTAACGCCCACAGTTAGTATATTTACTCTATCCTGGGACCTGAAAACAAAAAGTTAAGTCGGGGGATGTAGCAGCTTTCCTCACATCCCGATGATGAAGATGGACATTTATCATTCAAGCTGTTTGTGCAATTTCTGGCTCCATCTGCGTGTCGCTCACTACTACGGGGATCACGTTTACACTCATCTCGTTAGCCAAACTGTCTTGAAAGCAGCCTGTTACCAGGAAAACCTACATGGAAGAGAGGTGTCCCCTACATCAGTACATGGACTGTGGATGGAGACATCCTCCTAAATAAGATCATGTGATAGGAATCAAATACCCCCTCCCTCTCCTCCACCTCTTTCCCCCGTAAATCGCACTATATGATGACAATCAATACCAACGCCAACACTAAATAAACCATTGTTATGTGAATCCAATGCCCATTACATCATACCTTGTTACGTGAACCACAAACTCCTCCCCTAAATCAGACGTACGTGATATTTTTTTTTTGGCGTTCGCCTTATTTCTCTAATCGCCAAGGCGGTGTGCGTTGGGCTGTGGTTTTTATTTTGCGCCTGTCGGCCCAGTGCATCCGACTTCAGCATGCATTTTATGTAAGGGTCTGCTTCTTCCTGCATTTGCTAAGGGTTTGCTTCCCCGGGGTAACGGCCGGTGCTGTGATGGGGATCGAACCCAACACCTTCGGTTTGTGAGCCGTGCCACTTAACCACTAGGCCATGCCGTAGATCTTGTGATGAGAACTAAGACCACGACCACCAGCACCACACCCCTATCAACTAAATAAGACCTTGTGATGTTAATCCAATGCCCTTAAAATCAGAACTTGTTCCTTGGATTAACGACCTTCAGTTCTCCTTAAATCAGAACTTGTGATGTAGATTGAAGACTATTTCCTTTAAATCAGACCACGTTATGTGAATCAAAGACCATACGCCCCGCCCCCTCCCTCACAGTTAAATCTGATCGTGGTATGATAATAAAATGCCCACTAAATCAGGCCTTATGCTGTGGACCTGTAGAAGTAAAAAGTAAAGTAACCCATAGCATTACTGCCGTAGGGGTATGAGGAGTTAGCGATCTCACATTTCAAAGGCTCGGCTATATGAGGGCAGTAGCCATCTCCTCTCCCTCGCCGATTTTACTTCCCGGACTGAACCGGTACCCATTTAAGGCTGGGTCGATCCGGGAGACATTGCGGTCTGAAAAAACATTACCGCCTCAACTGGGGAACCCATGACCACTCAGATACGAAGCCAGAGCGCTAACCACTGCGCTACGCGGCTCCCTGAGCCCTCCCTAAATCAGACCTTGTGCTGTGAATCCTAGGCCCCCTAAATCCAACCCTGTATATCCAAGTTCGTTATTAAAAAGTGTCTTGACAATATATTTTTCCAGTAACATAAACGCTCTCCGCTCTGTCAGCTATGTCCCAATTTGGCCTGTAATTAATTTTGTATGGAGAGGTTTCACAGGACTTTGGCGTTCGTCCAAATTAAAATGGTTGGAAAAAAAATCAAGTAAAAGGACTCTTATGAAGGTTGTGCGAGAAAGCCAGGACTTCTGGTAAATGGAATCTTATTGCGTCTGGTTTTTGACAGCATTCATTCATGTTCTGTCAGGTCAAAATGGGTTTTTATATAAGAATCTAAGGTTTGTTCACGCACCAAGTAAAACATTAACACGGTGTTTATTGTACATGATTAGAAGAACAGCATGCGAGTTCGTGTGAAATAAATACTATCCTGTTTAGGATGTCGTTAGCGCTGACAGTATATTAAGTAGCCTGTACTGGACACTGTCTTCGGAGATCAAGTGGTAGACATTTCACTGTACAACGTCTCAGCTTTTTTTCAATATGGAGGAACCAGTTCACTTTCTTGCCTTTGCTAACTCTAAGTCAAGTATCCATTTATGGTTGAGTGAACTGGAATGTTTTGAGATGTTGGTTCGAACATGGTCCAGTAGGGAACGAAAATATTGTTGCAATATGTATGAAATAATATATGCTGCATCATTTAATCAAGCAAAGCTTCGGCTATTTCTTATGTCACGGCAAGCTATGTGGAGTTATGCTGTGTTAAGTCATGGTATGTGGAGTTATACTGTGTTAAGTCATGGTATGTGGAGTTATGCTGTGTTAAGTCATGGTATGTGGAGTTATGCTGTTAAGTCATGGTATGTGGTGTTATGCTGTGTTAAGACATGGTATGTGGAGTTATGCTGTGTTGTATGTGCTCTGTTGTATGTGTTGTGTTATATGTTCTCTGTTGTGTGTGTTGTGGTGTATGTTCTCTGTTGTGTGTGTTGTGTTGTAAGTACTCTGTTGTATGTGTTGTGTTGTATGTGTTATGTTGTATGTTCTCTGTTGTGTGTGTCGTTTTGTAAGTACTCTGTTGAATGTGTTGTGTTGTATGTGTTGTGTTGTATGTTCTCTGTTGTGTGTGTTGTGTTGTATGTGCTCTGTTGTATGTGTTGTGCTGTATGTGCTCTGTTGTATGTGCTATGTTGTGTGTGTTGTGTTGTATGTGCTATGTTGTATGTGCTGTGTTGTATGTGCTATGTTGTATGTTCTATGTTGTATGCGTTGTGCTGTATGTGCTCTGTTGTATGTGCTCTGTTGTGTGTGTTGTGTTGTATGTGCTATGTTGTATGTGCTGTGTTGTATGTGCTATGTTGTATGTGCTATGTCGTATGTGTTGTGTAATGTTATGATCTGGCCTATTGTACTGCATTATATTAGGATGTCACTTTAGGTTATGTTGTTGTATTGAATTATACTGTGTCCTGTTATGTTACATTATATTATGTTTGTATATTATAGTATGTCAGGTCATGCTGTTATGATATCTAATGTTATGTTATGTGAAAGTATGCTATGTCACGGTATGTTATGTTACGATATGTGTTGTTATGTGATAGTATTCCATGTCAAGGTATATTATATTATGTACTGGGAAAAGAATAAATGAAAAAACAATGTTTAAAGTTGATTAAAGTTCAGTTTAATCATAATTTTTAATGGGTATTGTCAAATACCGCACCGAAACGAGAACACAAACAAAACCTACGTTACGACCAATATGCTTTCATCAACACATAACAGCAATGCTGAACTAGCAAATCAACATATAAGGAAAAAATGGTCTACTTACCTGATATAGTGTCTGTCATCGCAACTGGTGGGTCGGACGCTCGACTGAAAATGAAAAACAGCAGTCAAATAAGGTGGCTGAGATAGCGTAAGAAGTGAGGGGGAAAGGACCGGATAATCCAGTGGCGGCCAAATATGGAAAAGGCAAAATAGTGATCCAAGTGGGAAGAACAAAAAATAAAGTGATAGTCGGGAAATGGGTGGGGGGGGGGGGGGGGGGGGAGAAAAAGATTGATATAAGAAAGGGGGGGGGGGGATACTGATATAAGAAGGAGGGGGGGGGGAGGCAAAGGAAGGCAAATAGATGGGGGCCAGTATGCTATTTTAAGACAAAGTATGTAAGATATTAATGTCATATGGTTGGAGGCAACCCATGCTGTTCTCAAAGGCGAATCGATGACGACCGTTAGAGAAGCAAGGAACTAGACCAGTGACACTAACGTCAGCCGTACCCCGGTGCTCAGTACCATTGAAGTGGCTGGCAATCGGGGAACCAGAGCGGTTGCGGATATCGTTGAGGTGTTGGCGGAAAAGCTCAAGCAGTTCCATACCAGTTTCCTCAATGTATGTCATACCACACTGGTGGCAGGTGATGGAATAGATGATGTTACGAGGTTATATTATATACATGCGTCATCTTTGCATTTCAAGCAGACTCCTAAGTGATGAGGTTCTTTATGCAGATGGAACATTCTAAAAGGGATAATTGTCAAAGTAACTCATTGCTTGTAAAACTCTGGAACCGTCCTCTTCGGTGCACATTACTATTTACCTACGTTTCCTAGCCGAAGTCGGATGTGTTGGACCGAAAGGTGCAAATATCGCAGTAAAGTTGTAAACTTGTGCCACATCACATTCTGTTCTCCGGGCTACATCCTGTTCAAGGCTTAGTAGCGGGAGATTGAGAACGAACGCAGCAGAAGAAGAAGAGCCTGCGTTTATTATCACTTCTGAAATCCGCGTATTGTTGATTCGCCGTTTACAATGTCATTATCTGGTTGACGGTATTTGGTGATTTCAATATTCCGCCTCTTTCTAAAATGGCTTGGATTCGTTTGTTCTCAATCTGCGGATACCAAACAATGAATAGGGCTTAAGTAGCAGAATGTAGTCCAGAGAACGGAATGCGCTGTGTCGTAGTTTACAGCTCGACTGCGATATTTGCACCTTTCTGTCCAACACATCCGACTTCAGCAAATATTTTTTTTAGTACCGGGTTAGCATTCTCTAGTGAAATGACTATAGGGGCATGTAGAGACAAGCTCCTGGAACGTGACGTATGTACAAAGCAGACAGTAAAATGTCGGTCTACATAGAAATATAGTTAAAACAACGTGCTGCGATTGAATTGCTGACGGCGGAAGGTCGTGTGTCCATCGACATCCATCGAAGAATGACTGCGGTATACGGTGACGCCTATGTGGATGCCAGTACTGTCAGAAGTTGGACACGGACTATTACACGCGACAATCCAGATACGATAAACATGCATGACAAGGCTCGCAGTGGACGACTGATCAGAGCACCAAGATGGCGTGGACGAACTGATTCGTGCCAAGCGCCATGTCAACATAAATATATCGCTGCCATGTTTATGATTTCTATTCGGCGAGACCATTACATTATCCCTGCCCTACTTATGTACAGGAACGAAAGTGCGAGTTGGCTCCCTTGGGTACATAAACGAGAGTGCGAGTTGGCTCCCTTGGGTACACAAACGAGAGTGCGAGATGGCTCCCTCGCATGCCGACATCGACAATATAATAGCGCCGACAGCAGGTGTGTCAGGAACTTCTGACGCGATATGTACCGGAAAGCAATGCCTTTATCCGCCAATTTGCTTTTGTCGACGGGTTATGCGCACATCATTATGACACAGAAAACGAGTTCCCGTCTATGGAGTACAGGCATAAGAACGCATTTACCTCAAACAAATTCAAGGTCGTTGCCTCGGCGGGAAAAGTGATGATGGCCATTATTTGGGACTTCGATGGCATAGTTCACACATAATTTTAGGAGCACGACAATACCCTCACATGCAATTGATATGTGAAAACTGTGCAGAAACTTGGAGCACGTTTGCTGCGTGTTGGTGTGTGCAAGCCCGCAATTCTTCAGCGCGCACAACCGAGTTGACAAACAATGACTGCTTTGACATTTTACCACACCCATCTGCAGCCTCGACTGGGCATCTTATGACTACTTCCAATTTCAGAAGCTGAAGGGGGGGGGGGGGGGGTCAAGATACTGAGCAGCGCATGAGCTGCAGTGGTCAGTGACCCATAGCTGACTGCTAGCGTCAGGGCCAGCGAACCATAGCTGCCAAGACCCTTCTACAACTCCACGCGGTGATCCTGGATAACAGGCTGCAGCAGAGCAGACTGGCTAATGAGAAGGGATCGAAGAGGGAATGCTAATCCGGCACTCAAAAAATGCTTGCTGAAGTCGGCTGATTGGTGCAAATATCGCAGTCAAGCTGTGAACTACCACACAACGCATTCCGTTCTCTGGACTACATTCTGCGACTTAAGCCCTTTCAGGGTTTGGCAGCCGGAGATTGAGAACGAACGAAGAAGAAGCTGAAAGAACACCTCAAGGGACACATTCTGACAAGAACATGCAGCAGCTGTGCGTACTTGGTTTCGGCAGAAGACGTCTGATTTTTTTCTCCACAGGATGCAAGAACTTGTCAGACGTCGGCGTTTATATGTGGACCGGGATGGTGGCTACGTTGACAAATAATGACACACCACCTAAACAACATTCTAAGTTTTTAGAAAATGTATAGCTCCGTGGCGTGTGTCAATCTGCACATTCGTGGAATTATCTCATAAAAAGGCAAAACTTTTCAAATCGCCTTCGAATAAGGTTTGTCGCCACAGCTGATTTCATGTTTAGCTGGATAGAAAGGACACAATTATATTTCTCTTTTGCGGCGTTCATCCAGAAACAGACGTTGTGTTGCAGTTTTCAGCGAGGCTACGTATTTTCTGCGCCTTTCGGTCCGATGCATCCGGTTTCAGCTGGATTTTTGTGTGTACGGGTTTCACTTCCAACTGCGATCCCTATTCTCTTTTATAGTAAACCCTTGTGTAGCCACTTCCCATGGCTACCGCTTGGAGGTAGAATAGGGTCTTGGTCAGCTCTGGTTGGCTGTCCCTGATGCAATCAGCCAGACATGTCACCGGCTGCTGTCAACTAATCCAGTATGCTGCACCTTCGGCCTCTGTCTTAAATATCCCTCAAAATTCAGTTGTGATGTCCCAAACGACCTCTTAAGAAGAAAAACAGTGAATATATATTTATTTTCTAACGAGCAGTTGCAGACAAATTAAAAATGTACCCATGTGGTCATCTGGCTGGTTTGAGCTTGAGACATCTGATCTATTATCAGTAACTGAAGCCGTTTGAAATTTACTATCACCGACCTACAAGCATACATATTTAAAAAGGTAAAATAACTGCTGTATCTAGATCTAAATATCATGAGATTTCGTAATTTGTTTGTGAACATTAATTTCTTGATTTCTAAATAGAAGAATACGATTTCAAAACAACCATTGCTTCTCGCTAAACAGAGTTCGATCATTCTAAAGAATGAGAGCGAAAATAGGATATGTGCATGACTCAGAAGTACCTGCCTTCGACGCATGAAAACATAAACTGTTGAAACAGATATGAACGTAGGATCTGACATATCATAACAGGGCATGAATGGCTTCGGTGGAAATCCGAGGTCCGTTCGTGTGGATTTGTTCGCCCGTTTTTATTTTTATTTTTGAATGTACTTATTTATTTTTGTATTCTTTTCTTGCTTCTACGCTTTCAGACATCAACTTGGAGATATCTAAAGAAAGCAGTAATTTTGTCAGTTCCTCTGGCACATTAATTGGTATTTCCTATCCTTAGTTTGTTGTAAACTGTATCTCAATCTGTTGTGTCCAATGCGGTGAAGTCTAAAGATGACTGACTACCTATTCGTCTCTGTGTGGTATTATTCGTCATTGTTTATATGACATGTGTTCACTGCTTGTCATTTGCTGCTGTTTCTACACCTGGTACACCTTTTAGTTTTTTCATAAGTTATACCTATATCAGGCTGTGGTAGGATTCAATCTTATGTTGGCAGTCTCTAGATTTTATAGTGTCACTCTTAGTTTCTTTAGGTGTATATTTTTTGACTACCTAGTGCCGTGGCCACTGTCAGTTCATGTCTTTAGAGTACCACTTGTCTCTTTGTGTTTTCATCTGTCTTCTGCTGCATCTATCACGGCATCTGTCTCTACTCTGATGAAAGTCCTTTACAATTGTCCAGTCGCCACTGAGAGCTTATTTGTGTGCTGTGTGTTAGGCTTAGAAATATTTCTCCATATCCATGCTCTGTTGCGTTTGTTGCTGATACGTCTATATATACTTGCTCCCAGCTGTTGCTTTGAGTAGTGTTTCTCTATGGGATATACTGTTAGGTCTCTTATTTGGTTTCTGTCTGGCTGTTTTATTGTTCGCAACGCTTGGAATGTTTTCTATCAGCTGTGGGAAACACAGCTTTTTCAAGGCGGAAAGCTTTTATGAAGTGTGCATGGCTTGTATTTGTGATATGCCGTTTAAAGGATCTGTAATCAACTTTGTTTTGAACTACAAAGTTTCTCCACTTAAATCCCCTTACCTTCTAAGTTGATCTGTTTTCTTTGGACATTGTGTGTTCTCTAAGGTTTCATTTCGTTGTGCCCATCTGTCACTTCTGTCTTCCATTGGTTGCAGGGTCGACATGTGTATCTAGTTCTCTAGTCCTTCTGTCTTCCATTGGTTACAGGGTCGACATGTCTGTCTAGTTCTCTAGTCCTTCTGTCTTCCATTAGTTGCAGGGTCGACATGTGTATCTAGTTCTCTAGTCCTTCTGTCTTCCATTGGTTACAAGGTCGACATGTGTGTCTAGTTCTCTAGTCCTTCTGTCTTCCATTGGTTACAGGGTCGACATGTGTGTCTAGTTCTCTAGTCCTTCTGCCTTCCATTGGTTGCAGGATCGACATGTGTATCTAGTTCTCTAGTTCTTCTGTATTCCATTGGTTACAGGGTCGACATGTGTGTCTAGTTCTCTAGTCCTTCTGTCTTCCATTGGTTGCAGGGTCGACATGTATATCTAGTTCTCTAGTCCTTCTATTTTCCATTGGTCTCAGTGTCGACATTTGTGCTTAGTTCTCCAGTCTTTCTGTCTTCCATTGGTCTCAGGGTCGAGATTTGTGCCTAGTTCTCGAGTCCTCATGCCTCTTGTTATGATTTCCATTGCTTTGATTTGACTGCAGTTGCCCATGAGGCTATGCCATATTCTAGGACTGGTCTCACACATCCAGTGTACAACTTCTTTACATTTCCAACTTCTCCCCAAGATGTTTTAACATTTATTATAAATTTGTAATTCCACACGCACAGCAAACAATCCCTGAATTGCGACAATAAACTATCTTGTTGCAATGAGTCCAATGCAAAGATGTTGTCTTACATGACATATGCCATAAATTTTTTTTAAATTTTTCTCTGCAAAAACATCACAACACTTTTTCCAAGGAAACAATTTGTGTTTCTGTACGAACATGCAAACAACAAAAACAACAGTCACGAAAAAGGTACAGACTTTCATGAATTGGTGCCTGGACAGATTAGAGAGATTGAAATGGCGTGTGAGAATGTTGGGTAGAATCATTGATTACATAAGATAGGCCGTCTTACTCACCGGAAAACCCCTTGAAAAGTCATATTCTACCGCGGACTAAATAACGCAACGCATATTGTTCCAAGGTTTATAGTCAATCCATGCTCCACATCGAGAAATCAAACAAATTTACGGAACAAACACAACAAATCCTTTCAGAAGTTATCATTTCACAGCATCCTGTCCGGAAACCAACTGTATGTCCATCTTTGTTACCAGAACACGCTATTATAGTTGCACAAATAGTTGACACTTGCACGTTTCGTTATTTAGTCAGCTGTGGAATGGGACGTTTCAAAGGAATTCATCCGTTAGTCAGAAAGCCTGCACCTACAATAAGCTGTGGTATAACCAATCAGATATCCGTGGAACATAATGTGAGGCGAAGGCTCTGACGTTGGATAGAACACATTTATGAAACCAGCTAGCATGTCTGTTCTGAAATCCCCAGTGAAAGAGTGGTAGAGGCACATCAAAACAAGCATGGAGAAGAGAACTGGACAAGAATGTACAGGAGACGAGGAAGACACAAACAGAGCTAGAACGGATGGCGAAGGCTAGGACGACTTGACGTATTAAACATCTGAGCTCCACAGGGAGCTTAAATATTTGCAATTGACTGATTGAGATGTTGTTGTTGCTTAGATGTTTGCCTCACTAGTTTCTACTGGCGGAGGCGCGCCATTTTCCACACCAGACCGTAGTCCTTTGGGCGATATCAGGACGCATAAGCCAGTGCTTGGATGAATGTGTGCGTCTGTATGTACCTATGCTAGGTCTGTGCGCCCTCAGAAGCTAGCCCAACCAAAGTGCAATGGAAGGGCCTCACCATGAGGGCGCGTGTGGAAGTTGTGCAAGAGTGTGACTGTAGGACAGAGTCAAATGAAACAGGGGGAGGTGAGAAGAGAGAGAGCGGGAAGAGTTGCCCCCAGGGTGAGCCCCTCCTGCAGAAAGTCATGACTGATTGAGATGCGCATGAAGATTTGACGAGCGTTATTCACTGTTTCTTTGATATGCATTACACGCAATCGATCAGTCTTCTCAGTCTCTTCTTCCCGGCAGAGCACTTGGCTTCTCTGTCGCCTTCTGTCATCCAGGGGTGCATAGGCCATCAACCAACGCTCGCCAACAGTTCTCTCTGTCGCCTTCTATCACCCAGGAGTGCATAGGCCATCAACCAACGCTCGCCAACAATTCTCTCTGTGGCCTTCTATCACCCAGGAGTGCATAGGCCATCAACCAACGCTCGCCAACAGCTCTCTCTGTCGCCTTCTATCACCCAGGAGTGCATAGGTCACCAACCAACGCTCGCCAAGCAGCTCTGTCCTGTGCAATCTTTTCCACTTCCTTCCAGCTTTTTCCTGTTTTCTTTACTTCCGCCTCCAAATCTCGCCTCTATGTATTCATTGGTCTGTCGATGCCTCTCCTTTCATGGGGGCTCATGTCATGGATTGCCTGGTGATACTGGTCTGAGACTTTCTTAATGTATGACCCAATCATATACACTTTCTTCCTAAGATTTCCTGTTCCAATTTACCTTGTCCGGCTTTCTACCACAGTCTGTCGTTTGTAACTTTGTCAAACTATTTTATACCAAGAATCTTTCTCAGGCATCTGTTGACAAAACCCTGCAGTCTCCTGTCATCGCATTTGGTCATCCTCCAGGTTTTCGCAACATATAGCAGGACTGGCTTCACATTTGAATTGAAAATCCTTATTTTTGTCTTCCTTCTTATTTCCTTGGAGTTCCATATGGGTTTCAACATTCCGAACGCAACTCTTGCTTTTTATATCCTTGTTTTTATATCCCGTCTATCCCTTCTTTCTTGTTGAGGATACTTCCTTGGCATGTAAATACCGTTACCTCTTCCAGTGGCGTTCCTCTCAGCCTGATTTGTTCTGTGAGTACTTGGTATAAGCCTCGGAAACTCTGCTAAACAAATATTGTGTTTTGCAGCTAACTGTATCTTAGTATACTCTGTAAACTTTAAATATAATAATACAGAATATAAAAATTGTCAAAATTATTTTAATTTATTATAATTAATGATGTAAAGACAAATACATACCACGACACTGGGCTACAACCCGGTAGAAAGTGAGACGACAAAAGACAAATACATACCCCGACACTGGGCTACAACCAGGTAGAAAGTGAGACGACAAAAGACAAATACATACCACGACACTGTGCTACAACCCGGTAGAAAGTGAGACGACAAAAGACAAATTCATACCACGACACTGGGCGACAACCCGGTAGAAAGTGAGACGACAAAAGACAAATACATACCACGACACTGGGCTACAACCCGGTAGAAGTGAGACGACAAAAGACAAATACATACCACGACACTGGGCTACAACCCGGTAGAAAGTGAGACGACAAAAGACAAATACATACCACGACACTGGGCTACAACCCGGTAGAAAGCGAGACGACAAAAGACAAATACATACCATGACACTGGGCTACAACCCGGTAGAAAGTGAGACAACAAAAGACAAATACATACCACGACACTGGGCTACAACCCGGTAGAAAGTGAGACGACAAAAGACAAATACATACCACGACACTGGGCTACAACCCGGTAGAAAGTGAGACGACAAAAGACAAATACATACCACGACACTGGGCTACAACCCGGTAGAAAGTGAGACGACAAATGACAAATACATACCACGACACTGGGCTACAACCCGGTAGAAAGTGAGACGACAAAAGACAAATTCATACCACGACACTGGGCGACAACCCGGTAGAAAGTGAGACGACAAAAGACAAATACATACCACGACACTGGGCTACAACCCGGTAGAAGTGAGACGACAAAAGACAAATACATACCACGACACTGGGCTACAACCCGGTAGAAAGTGAGACGACAAAAGACAAATACATACCACGACACTGGGCTACAACCCGGTAGAAAGCGAGACGACAAAAGACAAATACATACCATGACACTGGGCTACAACCCGGTAGAAAGTGAGACAACAAAAGACAAATACATACCACGACACTGGGCTACTACCCGGTAGAAAGTGAGACGACAAAAGACAAATACATACCACGACACTGGGCTACAACCCGGTAGAAAGTGAGACGACAAAAGACAAATACATACCACGACACTGGGCTACAACCCGGTAGAAAGTGAGACGACAAAAGACAAATACATACCACGACACTGGGCTACAACCCGGTAGAAAGTGAGACGACAAAAGACAAATTCATAGCACGACACTGGGCGACAACCCGGTAGAAAGTGAGACGACAAAAGACAAATACATACCACGACACTGGGCTACAACCCGGTAGAAGTGAGACGACAAAAGACAAATACATACCACGACACTGGGCTACAACCCGGTAGAAAGTGAGACAACAAAAGACAAATACATACCACGACACTGGGCTACAACCCGGTAGAAAGTGAGACGACAAAAGACAAATACATACCACGACACTGGGCTACAACCCGGTAGAAAGTGAGACGACAAAAGACAAATACATACCACGACACTGGGCTACAACCCGGTAGAAAGTGAGACGACAAATGACAAATACATACCACGACACTGGGCTACAACCCGGTAGAAAGTGAGACGACAAAAGACAAATTCATACCACGACACTGGGCGACAACCCGGTAGAAAGTGAGACGACAAAAGACAAATACATACCACGACACTGGGCTACAACCCGGTAGAAGTGAGACGACAAAAGACAAATACATACCACGACACTGGGCTACAACCCGGTAGAAAGTGAGACGACAAAAGACAAATACATACCACGACACTGGGCTACAACCCGGTAGAAAGCGAGACGACAAAAGACAAATACATACCATGACACTGGGCTACAACCCGGTAGAAAGTGAGACAACAAAAGACAAATACATACCACGACACTGGGCTACAACCCGGTAGAAAGTGAGACGACAAAAGACAAATACATACCACGACACTGGGCTACAACCCGGTAGAAAGTGAGACGACAAAAGACAAATACATACCACGACACTGGGCTACAACCCGGTAGAAAGTGAGACGACAAATGACAAATACATACCACGACACTGGGCTACAACCCGGTAGAAAGTGAGACGACAAAAGACAAATTCATAGCACGACACTGGGCGACAACCCGGTAGAAAGTGAGACGACAAAAGACAAATACATACCACGACACTGGGCTACAACCCGGTAGAAGTGAGACGACAAAAGACAAATACATACCACGACACTGGGCTACAACCCGGTAGAAAGTGAGACGACAAAAGACAAATACATACCACGACACTGGGCTACAACCCGGTAGAAAGCGAGACGACAAAAGACAAATACATACCATGACACTGGGCTACAACCCGGTAGAAAGTGAGACAACAAAAGACAAATACATACCACGACACTGGGCTACAACCCAGTAGAAAGTGAGACGACAAAAGACAAATACATACCACGACACTGGGCTACAACCCGGTAGAAAGTGAGACGACAAAAGACAAATACATACCACGACACTGGGCTACAACCCGGTAGAAAGTGAGACGACAAATGACAAATACATACCACGACACTGGGCTACAACCCGGTAGAAAGTGAGACGACAAAAGACAAATACATACCACGACACTGGGCTACAACCCGGTAGAAAGTGAGACGACAAAAGACAAATACATACCACGACACTGGGCTACAACCCGGTAGAAAGTGAGACGACAAAAGATAAATACATACCACAACACTGGGCTACAACCCGGTAGAAAGTGAGACAACAAAAGACAAATACATACCCTGACACTGGGCTACTACCCGGTAGAAAGTGAGATGACAAAAGACAAATACATACCACGACACTGGGCTACAACCCGGTAGAAAGTGAGACGACAAAAGACAAATACATACCACAACACTGGGCTACAACCTGGTAGAAAGCGAGACGACAAAAGACAAATACATACCATGACACTGGGCTACAACCCGGTAGAAAGTGAGACGACAAAAGACAAATACATACCACGACACTGGGCTACAACCCGGTAGAAAGTGAGACGACAAAAGACAAATACATACCACGAGACTGGGCTACAACCCGGTAGAAAGTGAGACGACAAAAGACAAATACATACCACGACACTGGGTTACAACCCGGTAGAAAGTGAGACGACAAAAGACAAATACATACCACGACACTGGGTTACAACCCGGTAGAAAGTGAGACGACAAAAGACAAATACATACCACGACACTGGGCTACAACCCGGTAGAAAGTGAGACGACAAAAGACAAATACATACCCTGACACTGGGCTACAACCCGGTAGAAAGTGAGACGACAAAAGACAAATACATACCACGACACTGGGCTACAACCCGGTAGAAAGTGAGACGACAAAAGACAAATACATACCACGGCACTGGGCTACAACCCGGTAGAAAGTGAGACGACAAATGACAAATACATACCACGACACTGGGCTACAACCCGGTAGAAAGTGAGACGACAAAAGACAAATACATACCACGACACTGGGTTACAACCCGGTAGAAAGTGAGACGACAAAAGACAAATACATACCACGACACTGGGCTACAACCCGGTAGAAAGTGAGACGACAAAAGACAAATACATACCACGACACTGGGCTACAACCCGGTAGAAAGTGAGACGACAAAAGACAAATACATACCACGACACTGGGCGACAACCCGGTAGAAAGTGAGACGACAAAAGACAAATACATACCACGACACTGGGCTACAACCCGGTAGAAAGTGAGACGACAAAAGACATATACATGCCACAACACTGGATTAGAACCCGGTAGAAAGTGAGACAATAAAAGACAAACACATACCACGACACTGGGTTTAGAACCCGGTAGAAAATGAGACGACAAAAGAATTTATGAGTACTTGGTTATCATTCCCTCTTCGATTCCTTCTCCTTAGACAGTCTTCACACAGTAAATTACACAGTAAATCCTCTGCTGCAGCCTGTTATCCAGGATCACCGCGTGGAGGTGTAGAAGGGTCGTGGCAGGTCTGGTTCGCTGGCCCTGACGCTAGCAGTCAGCTATGGGTCGCTGACCACTGCAACTCATGCGCTACTCAGCATCTTGATCCCTCGTCTTACCTATATGATCTATTGTGACCCTTAGGTCTGTTTCCTTTTCTATCTTTCTAATATTCTTCTCTCCCATCCTGTAATCATATTATATATTCCTTCTGCCCATATAGTTAATTGTACATTATCTACATTAAACTCCATCTTCCAGCTCTCAAATATTCTTGAATGTTTTCTAAATCCTATCACAACATACCCGCCTCTGCTTTGGATAAGAGACCTCTGTGTAGTTTTGTGTCATCCGCCATTTTTGCAATCATAGATCCGATATAATGGAACAGATCAAAAGCTTCTCCTGTCTTGGAAATACAATACCGGAAAATGAAAGATAAAAAATAGAAATAAAAAACGGAATAGGGACCGCCGAGCCAAATCTTTTTTTCACCAACATGAGTCAAATAACAGACGTGCAAAGAACAACAGTTAGGAAGTGTGATTTGGACATCAACACCGGGACAAAAAAGAAATCAAGGTAATTAACTAATATATGTTTTATTTCTAACAGAAAACCATACTCATATACTGACGTGCAAACTAAGAAATCACAATTTTAAAATGTGAGTTGTCATGCGGTATATACACTTTTATCTACTGTGTAGGGATGTAACGTGGACAATAAACAAACGATTTGAGAAGATTATTGATGCTTCTGAAATTAGGATATATAGAATAATGGTCTATAAAAAACATATAATGGTACTGACTGACCTAGTGACCGAACCCCGGCCATAAAAAAAAACGAAACTCAGGTTACAATCAATAGACCTTCGCTAGAATCAAAGAACAAACAAATCACAATAACACCAACAAAAAAACGATTTTTGATAACCACACAATATGGTCTCGGTTGACAGACATTACCAGTAGGTGGCCGGGCACGTGCGAGTCAGGATGTGTCCGCTATTAAAAATAGCAAACAAAACAATGAAAGGCCACGTAAAATGAATAGAAACGAATAAGTTCAAATGTAGATACAGTCTATCTATCTAATCTATCTTTCAATCTATCCTCAATCCACTTATGTCGTTTGACGTCCTTGGGAGGTGCCACCTCCTTTGTGTCATATGTTTTTGGCAGGTGAAAATCCACTGGTGACTTGCCAGGTCAATCTCAACATCTGTTAGCACCTTAACTTAACTTAACATCTTTATACTGGTTTAGAAGACCCTGCAGAGTCTGTATACAACCAGTTACATTTACATCACCTTGCTCTAAAATCTATGCGCATCCAGTTTATTCTTAAATGCATTAACTGTCCCTGCCTCCACCACCTCCCCTGGCAATGCATTCCAAGCAGACACCACTCTCTGACTAAAAAAATATTTCCTAATATCTAACCTGGACCTCTCTTTAATCAGCTTGTAGCTATGCCCTCGTGTTATTGTAGGTGGCTGTATTTTAAAAAACTTGTTATAGTCTAATTTATCGATTCCTCTGATCATCTTATAAACCTGTATTAAGTCACCACGAATTCTTCTTTCTTCGAGACACTGTAGGCCGGTTTTTCTGAGTCGTTCCTCATAACTGTAATTCTGGAATCCCACTATCATCTTTGACGCTCTTTTTTGTATTCTTTCTAGCATGTTTATGTCCCCTCTATGATAAGGACTCCACACCTGTACACAGTACTCCAATCTAGGTCTAACTAAAGCTTTATACAGTTTGACGATCACTTCCTTGCTCCTATGTTTAATATTTCTTTTTATCATACCTAACATTGCATTTGCCTTTTTCACTGCTACCTTAACTTGCTCACTCACCTTTCCTGTATGATCTATTATAACCCCTAGGTCCCTTTCCTTATCTATCTTTCTAATATTGTTTTCTCCCATTCTGTAATTATGTTCCATATTGGATCTACCCATGTGGATGACTGTACATTTATCTACATTAAACTCCATTTGCCAGCTTACAGACCATTCTCGAATTTTATCTAAATCCGACATCAATATATCCACTTCCGCTTTAGATGAGACACTACTGCATAGTTTTGTGTCATCAGCAAATTTTGCAATCATGGATCTCATATCAATGTCCAAATCATTTATATATATCAAGAACAAAATTGGTCCCAAAACCGAGCCCGGTGGCACACCACTTTTCACTTCACTCCACTCAGAGTACTCCTTATTTATGCCCACCCTCTGCCTTCTTCCCGTTAACCAATTTTCAATCCATTTGGCAACTTCGCCACCTATTCCATGTGATTTTAACTTTCGAAATAATCTTTGATAAGGTACTCTATCAAAGGCCTTTGCAAAGTCTAGATAAATAACATCCACTGGCTCCCCTTTATCTATGATTTTAGTAACCTCCTCCATGAATTCTAATAGATTTGTTAAGCATGATCTCCCTCTAGTAAACCCATGCTGACTATTTCTAATTAGATTAAATTTTTCTAAATGCATTACAATGTTTTCTTTGATTATTGACTCTAACAATTTACAGACTATGCTCGTTAAACTCACCGGTCTATAATTTGCCGGATCTGATTTTTTGCCTTTTTTGAATAAGGGGATCACTCCTGCATCTTGCCAATCCCGTGGAACAATCCCTTTTGTAAGTGATTGAGAACATAATATAGCCAATGGTTTTGCTAGTTGGTTTCTAATTTCATACAGCAATTTTGGGTGAATACCATCTTGACCTGGGCATTTATTCACTTTCAACCCCTCCAATTTTTTTAAAACCATTTCCTCTGTAATACAGATTGATCTTAATCCCGCTGTATCCATGTCTCTTTGAAAAATATCTATAGGCTCTGGGATCTCGGAGCAGTCCTCCTTTGTGAAGACTGTGCCAAAGTACTGATTGAGCAGATTAGCAGCCTCCCTATTCTCACTTATTATTTTCTCTGTACTGTCTATGAGAGGGCCTACTTTGTCTTTCGTTCTTTGTTTATTTCTAACATAAGAAAAGAAGCTTTTACTGTCAGTCTTGATCCTCTGAGCAAGTTTTTTTTCAAAGTCTATTTTTGCTATTTTATTCGCTTTCTGAGATATGTTCTGCTTGTCCAAATATTTTACATATGTTTCTTTTGATTTACCTGCCTCTATATATTTTTTCCATGCTTTAGTTTTTGCTCTTCTACATTTCACTACAAATCTAGTTATCCACTTTTTACTCTTGGGGTTTACCTCCCTACATGGAACACATTCCTCTTTTAGCGTTTCTAGAACTGTTTTAAAACTTTCCCACTCCTGTTCAACATCTGTTCCTACAATAATATCTTTCCAGATTATGTGGTTCGCTGCCTCTTTCATCCTCTTAACATCTGCCTTAGAGTAGTCGTATGTTCGCGTGTTTATGTTTACTTCTTTCCCTGCAATAAGATCCCAACGGATGATTTGATGGTCACTTGAGCCAAACAGTTCGCCAACGGTAACGTTTTCAATCATATTTTCCTCTGTGGTAAAAACTAGGTCGAGTATGTTTTTGCCTCTGGTGGCTGCTTCTACATGTTGAATTAAAAAATTGTCAGTTATGCACGTAACAAAAGGTTTTGATTCTACAAGTGCTTCTGCCATATCCCATTTTATTTCTGGATAGTTGAAATCTCCCATTAATAATAATTTCCCTTTACTTGCCTTTGCTATACTACTAATCAGCTCCTCAGCTTCCTCTTTTTGACTTGATGGACATCTATAGCACACTCCAATCACTGTTTTTTCACCCCCACTTTCTATTTCTCCCCATACACTTTCATTTTTGTTACCACATGATAAATAATCTTTGATCGTTATATTAACAGAATTTATACAGTATAATAAAACGCCACCTCCCTTAGTCTTGTCTCCAATTATCCTATCTTTCCTTAACATTGTATATCCCTCAATTTCAAGTTCACTATCTGCAATCTCCTCATATTTCCATGATTCTGTTAACCCTATTATATCTGGTTTTTCTTCTTCTACATACAGTTCCAATTCTTCTCTTTTATTTACTATGCTTCTCACATTTGCATAAAAACATTTTAGTTTGTAATGTTGTTGGTTTTCCTCTTTTTGCTTCTGCTTTATCATTTTAGTGTTTGCTTTTCTACTATGTATTTCACACTTCCCTGAAATATATGATCGCCTATTTTTGAGACTGGTGGATGTGGAAGCGTAAATTAGAGCAAGGTAGACCTGCAGCCTGTCAGGTGCCATCTAAGCCGCTCCGCTAACCACATAACCAAGACCTATTTTTATGGCCTCACAGTCCCCTTTTTGCAACATATTCTCTGTGGGGCGAATATCCGTCGAATAATTTGAGTAGATTTTTTAGCTTGAATTTTGCCCGAGCAGCGGTCGTTAGGCCTACTATTTTCGATTTCCAACTGCTAAGGTATTTTTAACATGCGCGCCACTGAACACGGGTGTCTGATCTCACTACTCAGATCAGGGGAAATATTTACCGGGTGATCCACGTGAAAAATACCGGTGTCTCCACCGGGATTTGAACCCACGACCTCCAGCACCCGCGGCGAACACCTTACCTCGAGACCACTGGCTCCCCCGTAGATATAGTCTCTATATATAAAAGCAATGGCTCAGTGACCACCACAAGACACGAAACTTACGTTATGGTCGTAGGACCCCGATCAGGGTATAAAACAAGCCAAGAACATGGACAATTCACAAAACAAACACAGTCAAGTATTCAATACATCGTCCTCTTCTTCGGCGTTCGTCTTTAAATAAAGTTGTGACGTCGTGTCGTAGTTTACAGAGAGGATCCGATATATGTATCTTTCGGCCCAACACATCCGGTTTCAGCACGGTATTTTTAGGACCGGGTTTACCTTCCCTCTTCAGCCCATATTGATGTATGGGTTCTGTCTGTTTTCATGTCCGCAAGTTGGAGGCAGGA